>BPTQ01000002.1:84742232-84754311 GCA_019973895.1 Chrysanthemum seticuspe | reverse complement strand
ACACATAGCCTGTTGGTTTTTCAATTTTCATAGATTCTTAATATCATTTTAGATTTTTCCTGAAATTTTCATAATTTTTGGTCTTTATTTGCTATTTTTCTAGATTTAAATAGATTTTAATCAATTTTTAATTAGCTTTTATTGAAAATAATTGAGAAAAAGTTCCAAAAAATAATTTTCCAATTTTAATAGTTTAAGAAAAATATAAAAAGCATAAAAAAGATTTTTCCTTATTTTTCTCCCTTTATTTGGTAATTTTTAGAATTTTAAATAGTTATAATTAGTTTTTAATTTTTATAAAATCAAGAAAATTCCATAAAAATAATTTTAATTCATATTTAGTTTTCTCATATCATTTTTAGCGTAAAAGTAATTTTAGATTATTTTTAGGAGTTAGATTAGTCGTATTTGCTTTTTATTCGCGTTTCGTTTGATTTCCGTTTTTGCGTTTTAGTGTAGAATTGCGTAGTTTGCCTTAGTTTTTAGGATTCCCCGTAGATTTTATGTTCCATTTACTTTCCTTATCCCGTAGTTTAGATAATATCATCTTATACCCCTTTTCTTATTCGAATCCCGATATTTGAGACGTGAGTTGTTTACTCCATTCATCCCTCGTTGGGAGAACGACTCGGGAAATACATTCCTTTGTATTTCTTCGGAAAATATCTGTACGAAAATGAACATTATCAAAAATGGCGCCGCTGCCGGGGAGGGCTTGTAGCGAGTTTTCGTATTCCGTCTCGAATCGTGTGTTGATATTTGTACATATCCCTTTTATAAAAAACCCAAAAAGATTTTCCTTTTCAAAATTTGTTTTAAAAACCCAAAAATATTCTTCTTTATCCTCTGAACCGTCAATTCTTTATCTCTTTACCCTCTTATTCGTATAATTCTTTTCGATGTCTTCGTCTTACCCTTATGGTTGTCAATGGTGTGGGGGACCTCAAAATGGTGGGAATTGTCCCGGTTGTAGCATTGTGAATATGGGAAACGAGTTTGTTTACAACCAACATCCCTACAATGATACGACCGATTTCCTTAACCAATCCCCATACCATGAGACGGAGTCATACTCGTGTGAGTACTGTGGAGGTCCTCACCAAGGTTTTCAATGCCAAACTCAATATAACAATCAGACCTTTGGTTATGAACCTTATCCATATACTTCACCAAACCCGTCACAACAATCATATTGTTGTGAGTATTGTGGAGGTCCGCATGTTAACTCCGATTGTCAAATGCAGAACCCGCTTGTTTACGAGCAAGTTCCTTGTGATAATTATGACTATTCTTATGACCCACCTCCACAATACCAAGAGATTCAACCACAACCTCCGATAATTTCTCCAGAAATTCAAAGATGTCTTAATATACTCGAAGAATTTGTTAATAAACATGACGAAGATCGAGCATCTCGCAACGAAAGATCTATGATAGAACTACTCGAAGAAGAAGAACGAGCAGCTCAGATTGAAAAGTGCCTTGAAGAAATACGAATTGAGGAGCAAGCACTTGCAAGACGTGCCCGATGGCTCGCGACTTACATCGTCGATGATTCTATTTCTTCAAACATTGTTGATCCCGTTGACTCTCTCATAATGGGGGACGAGCCTCTTAGCACTATTCCGGAAACGGAATCGTCTTGTGTTGAGAGCCTTGACCCAATCCCAAGTGAGTCCGAGGATATATCTGATAGTGATTGTGATTCGCTTTTATGTGATTCTCTTGACATCTCCGAGGTTACTTCCGGGATTTTCTCAAATCCACTCTTTGAATTCAAGGACGACTACACCTTTTGTGAAGTTAATCCTCTTTTTGACCAAGATTTTGAGTCCGATTCAGAGACCATAACGGAAGTGGTGGATATTGCTAGCTCTCAGAGCACACCACTTGTCCCACCTCTGTGTTCCGACCTTTCTCTCCCGTCATGTGATGTTGAAGAAAGTATTGAATCCGACACTGAGGTTGTTATGGAGATTGATTTTGAGATGGTTGAAGACGATATTCTTGATAAGCCGCCACGTGATTCTGATATGGAAGAAATCGACTTACCTATTGATGACCCAATACCACCGGGTATTGAAGATGTTATGGTTGTTCTTGATGGTTCTCTTGACTCTCCTTCTTCTTATGAGTCCGCCATCACGTATCCCGTTGAGCCCGCATGTGAAGACAAAATCTTTAAACCCGGGATATTCATTGATGAGTTCTTTGTTAAAACCGTTATTCGAGATAAGGATCCTCTCATGGATGCCTTCATTTGTGAGCCTACACCTCTTATCTTTTACCATGAGCTCCCATCTCTCTTGGAGCATTCTCATTTTGATCCGTCATACATTCGTCCACCCGCAAAACCACCGGATGATGGATCATTCTTTCATGATATACCATTTGTGCTTGAGCCCGACACTTTCTTTCCCTCCCTACCCACCCAGTCTCATTCCTTGGGGAATGAGGACACCGTTTTTGACCCTGGTATCTCTACCATTTTCTTCCCCAAGGACAAATGAATTCGGGGGCGAGTCAGGCTAGCGACTCGGTGATCAAAAACAGTAGCGCTTCGTGGGAGGCACCCCATGCTTATCCATCTATCCTTTCTCTTTTCTAATAAGTGACGCGAAGGGGTCTGCCTCTTCGATTTCTCGTGTTTGGTTGTTTGTGATGTTGTGTGTAGGATGTTCCCGATATGAAGACTCTCGTGCTCGAAGTTGTCATTTCTCCACTCGAGTCTCATGATCGATGCTGATGGAAATCCGATATCCTAATCTTATCGACTAACGTTTATCTTCTAGCATACTTTATAAACGGCTTTTAGATTTTCGTGATACCCTTGATTTAAACATTGAGGACAATGTTTCGTTCTAGTCTGGGGTAGGGTAATCTTCGATTTGATTTGACCGCACTTGCTTATTTTTGTTGTGTTTCTCTCGTAACCCCGTTTTTCCTTAGAAAATGAAAAAATTGTGCAAAAATGTGAAAAATTTAAAAATTTTTGTAAGCTTTTGTTAGTTTATGATCGAAAAGTTCTTGCTAGTCTCTTAGAAGTTACTTTAAATATGCGTTTTTCTTGACATAGTCTTTGCTAATTGCTTAGATAAGAGGCTATAAAATGCGATTCTAGCTCACAAGGCCAAGATTTTGCAAGTCTCCCTAAGTGATTTTAAATATGCGAAGCTTAAACAAGGATTTGCTAGTTTCTAATGAGTGACTTTAAATATGCATAACTTGATTTCATTAGACGAAGCATTTGCTAAGTTAATATATGTTTTGACACCTTGTTGACTTTCCGCTGGTGAGAGTAGGAATAGAATTCTGACTTGACCGGGCGTGTTGAGCCCTAGCTTGTTCCCTTAACCATAGATAATCTAAAAATTATCGGCTAAGCATCCGCGGATCTCATTATTTGGGATTTTAAATTTGCAGAGATCGAGATATGATAGAGTTACTTATGAGTTTAGATGCTAAACGTGGAGTAGTTGGTTCTCTTTAGAGCCCATCGAAGGTACTTATGGCTTTTTGTTCCCACAAAATTGTTTCACCCCATATCTGTCTTAATAATTAGAGATGTCGAGTTTTTGGCGATGGTTAGTTCTTTATCTTCTTAAGAGAATTTTTGTTTTAAAAATTGGGTACACATCAAGGATCCGTGATAAATAAATAAGTGCTGAGTATCAAGTGCAAATGTAATAAGTATAGTTGTGAGCTGCGGTGTCGAGATCGGACCCTTGGATCTTTAGCCGGGATTGAATGAGGTCTTAGCCTAGCCAGCCGGGATCCTCATCTCATGAAGCCTATAGTCTTGGAATTACCCCGTGAAGCTCCGTGGTTCACAGCTCAATAAAAAGTAAAAGTATAAGTGCAAAAAAAAAAAAAAAAAAAAAAAAAAAAAAAAAAAAAAAAATTGATGAAAAGTGAAAATTGAAAAAATCAAAAGTATAAGTGAATAAAAATTCCTTGATGTGGACCTCATTTTTACGACAATGGTTCTTGAGAGAAGATGGATAACTAATTATCGACTTAGCTTTGTATCTTTATCGGAATAAAAGTTATCGAAACGAGAATTTGAAGAAATTCATTTCTCACAAAAAATAAAAAAATCTAGAGGAAATAGGAAAATGGGAACGAAAAGTAAGTACACAAGTAACTTCCATGGGTAGTGTTAGCATCTAGAATCATATGTAACAATGATTTCGATTTTACGCTTAGTTTGGGAGCTTGTGAAAAATCAGGGACGATGTATTCTATCCGTATGGTCACTTCACGCTGTGTTGTGTTTTCTACTCCGTGATCCTAATGTGTCGTTTGAAAAATGTTTGAGTTATTGATCGACATGAAAGTTCAACAAACCGTCATTCATAATCTGATGTGCTTAATCGTTATATCTATATGTGAATTAAAAGGTAAACGGGGCGTTTTTTAGAATTAGGGGTTTCTTAATCTCTTTTGAGGAATCTTTGCTACTTCTTCATAGGTTTAGTAGAAAGAGATTGAAATCCTTGGTTTTAGAAGCGTGAGTTGATTGCATTGCGTAAGGACACGGCAATGGTCTCGTCTGGGGTATTTTGATATGTGCTTATTCACATATCTTTTCATTGTTAAAACAGACCCAAAACAACCAAGGAAAAGCCGTTTATTGCTTATATTTGTGGTTTTCTTGAGTTTGTATATGTGCAGGTACGGATATACAAAAACACGCAAAAATGAACCAAATCAGATGTAAATCCGAGCACGAGAGATCAAGAGAGTTTTAGCTGAGCTGAAAGGTCAAGATTATGCATTTTGGAAGATTCTATTATCAGAAGATGATTTTTGAAGAATCAGAAAAGTTTGAAGAAATGACAAAATTAGTCCCTCAAGTTTGAGCTTTTGACAGATTTGGTCCCTCAAAGATTCAGAAATTACAAAAGTCACCCTTGGATTATTAAGCTTTACAAGATTGGTCCTTATGTGAGATTTCCAGATTTACACTTGTAGTCCTTGGAAAATCCGAAGTATACAAGTTTGATCCCTAATGAATACTTTTATTACATCTTTAATCCAAAACCAATCCTAATATAACATTCGGCCCAAAAAAAAGAAAAAAAAACCCGAGCCCAACCATATCTAAGCCACCCGGTTTTTATCTTTACCCGAAACCCAAACCAAACCCGTGTAATAAACCAGGTCAACGCCCATATAAACCGGTCAACACATTTGAAAAATATTAAAAAACCCGAATAAACCACCCGCCAAATCCTTTTACCCTTTCCCCCAACAAACCCAGGTCAGATGAACCCTAATTACCTTCCCATGTAAATCAACCAAATTGACCACAATTAAGGGTACAATCGTACATTCACTGACAACCCCTGACACCTGGTACTGACACCTCATGGATCCGTGTGATATTGGACACTTGGCGTTCTCCTATTGGTCGAAACATGTCATTGCATTCAATCCAAGGGTTGTGATGAGAGGGGAAGCGGTTATTATGATCCAAGGGTGCACAAGAGCTCAAAGTAGCACAAATTGAAGGATTTCGAGAAGCTTCTCAAGCCTAGCTCAGTTATAAATAGTCCTCATATTCATTCACAAATTTGTATCTCTCTTAGTATCTTATTCTCTGAATTTTTTCTTCTCTCTAGGTTTATTTGTAGTAGTTAATTTCATTTCAAATGTTTTAAATCTTTTTAATTCGTATTGTATTCAATTTACCTTATTAATATAAATTTGCATTTAATTTTCAGTTGTTTGTTTTAAGTTTTTTATGTTCTACATCTGCTTATTACCTTATTATAATGCTTATCTCAGTTTTATAAACATTGTTTTAGCTTAATTCTTCAAAATCTCAAAAATAAAAAAAAAAATCAAATAAATCATTGGAAAATTAAAAAATCACTTTAAATCAGTGTTTGGATTGATTCCTCCACTGATTTATTGTTTCATATGTTCATTTAAGCTGATTAGTAGCTTATAGTGAGTTTATTTCAGTTTTAATCTCAAAATCACAGTTATATCAGTTATTACATCAGTAGCTACAGTTGCTGTTTGGATCTGGTTCTGCTGGTTTAAGATCTGGTTTGGATTGGTTATGATGCTGGAATTGGGTTGAGATCTGAGCTGGTTGGATTAGGAATAGTGGTTAAATAGGTTAGTGGTTCTAGATCTTCATTTTGGCAAGCCATAGTGGCTATGGAATTTTGTAAGTGCTTAATCTGTTCTGGTCATTTATTCTATTGCTTAATCTGTTATTAAGTGTTTATTTGTACTGTTTGATTGGTACTTGATGTTAGATTAGCTTAATATAGTATAGATCTGTTGATTGCTTCATTAATAGTAGCATATAGAGTGTTTGGATAAGCTGTTATATCTGTGTGTAAGGCTGTTTGATAAGTGTTTAATAGCTGATACTAGTTTATGTGAGTATTGAAAGTCATTTGAGGTCAATTTGTTAGCAGATTAACTCAAAAGTCAAAATCTGCTCTATGTACTGAATCTGTCATAATCTGTTGGTATTATATTCTGCAAATTGGTTCATAATTGATAGATCTAGCTTTTAGTCATCATACTTAGTGCTTATACATCATAATCAGTGTATTATTGTAGATCAAATCTCAGTTTAGTCAAAGTTTGTGAGTGTTCTTCAATTAGTCAAAATCTGTCAAATAGCAGTTTTCAACAAACTTTGTGCATCAAATTTCTAATTCATTTCTGTGATTCAGTGTTTGAAACTTTGGATAATCACAGTTCACTTGGTCTTATTTTGATAATCACTTTTTGGGAAATCTGGTTTGGTCAATTTAAGCTTCATATAAGCTCTTCAAGTAGCTTCCATCTGCCCTGTTCACACTTCAGTGTGAATCAGGCAGATTTGTACCCACTGCATAGGTTTCATTTCTAGGAATTAGGACTTGAAATTTGGTACAATTGTAGATTGCCAGGTGTTTGTTAAGACTGCATAAGTGGATTTTGGATTAGCTTATTAGTTAAGCTGGTACATAAGCCCAATCAGTAGGGGTCTTCACTGGTTTGTTCATTTGAGCAGTTAGTTTAATCATAGGTTCTGAGCTTGTAGTTTGTTAGGAGTAGTGATTATCAGTTGTAACTAGCTTATTTCAGTACTCTTGAGCTTCTGTTACTGTTTGGATAGTTATTTAGCTTATTTGCTATTTTTCCTAGCTTATTACACTAGCTTTTACACTATATCTTCCATTTCTTACACATAGCCTGTTGGTTTTTCAATTTTCATAGATTCTTAATATCATTTTAGATTTTTCCTGAAATTTTCATAATTTTTGGTCTTTATTTGCTATTTTTCTAGATTTAAATAGATTTTAATCAATTTTTAATTAGCTTTTATTGAAAATAATTGAGAAAAAGTTCCAAAAAATAATTTTCCAATTTTAATAGTTTAAGAAAAATATAAAAAGCATAAAAAAGATTTTTCCTTATTTTTCTCCCTTTATTTGGTAATTTTTAGAATTTTAAATAGTTATAATTAGTTTTTAATTTTTATAAAATCAAGAAAATTCCATAAAAATAATTTTAATTCATATTTAGTTTTCTCATATCATTTTTAGCGTAAAAGTAATTTTAGATTATTTTTAGGAGTTAGATTAGTCGTATTTGCTTTTTATTCGCGTTTCGTTTGATTTCCGTTTTTGCGTTTTAGTGTAGAATTGCGTAGTTTGCCTTAGTTTTTAGGATTCCCCGTAGATTTTATGTTCCATTTACTTTCCTTATCCCGTAGTTTAGATAATATCATCTTATACCCCTTTTCTTATTCGAATCCCGATATTTGAGACGTGAGTTGTTTACTCCATTCATCCCTCGTTGGGAGAACGACCCGGGAAATACATTCCTTTGTATTTCTTCGGAAAATATCTGTACGAAAATGAACATTATCATTGGTTTTATTGTAACCGGTTTAGAATCAAGTGTATTTGGGGTTTGTTGTTTGTTCGGTTCACTCCTTCAATCGACCTCACTACCATTGTAAGAATCTGTTATTTTTTTTATGAGTTACCTTGAAAGTTTATGATTTTAATTGTTGGATTTATCTCGTTAATCTAAAAGCCGATCGAATAAGAATTTTGTTTGGAACTGTGAATGATTTTTCTTGAATAAATCTTTGGATGTTTTTGTTTTTATAGTGTGGTAGAACCCAGAAAAATCATAAGTTGAAACCATGTGTTGGCTTATTAGTTTCGGCTTATTCTTTTAGCTTATTTGCGGTTTTATTCGGCTGAAAAGAAATGAAATCAGGGCATTTGGTTCATGAACTGCCCATAATGGGTACCTTGGTTTTGTGTCAATTCGAGTATTGCACGACTCATTTCCATCTTGTTACGATTCGTCACACACGACGCCACACTCGACATACATTAAACACATGACACATTGATTTCTACTTGTCCGCATTCCCACAAATTACGACACGTCTCGTATTATATCGATTAAGATATTTGAAAACACAGGTCACGAATTGGATAACGAAACGTAAACAAGAAACGAAGCTTGAAAATATATTATCTAAATAAAACAAGTTTTACACTTGCAACTTACATCTTATATAATTCAAATGGATGCTTTCTACGCTTTTAATTGTTAAAAATACAAACTTGTAAACATATACCTACAATTATTAATTCGGATATTTAAAACTTGATAAAACTTACTATGAAAACTTTTGACATCGTCACCACAAACAAATAGATTTATACCCCCGGGTCATGTCCAGTTTTCGACAAATATATCTCTAATTTTACAATAACAAATAAAATGTTATATTGAGACTTACATTGGACTTCCTAAGTACAAATTGAATTTAAATTAAGTTAATGCTTAAACATTCTTTTAAATTAAATATATTTATTTTATCAAATATTAGTGACATGAATATATATATATATATATATATATATATATATATATATATATATATATATATATATATATATATATATATATATTATATATAACAGGAGGCATTTGGCATTAATGCCACCTCAATGCCAACTCAATGCCACATAATCATTTTCATGCCACCTAAGCATTATATGTCCACCTAAGCAATTAATTGTTAAATTTCGGAATTTTAAGCAATTAATTCTTAAATTTCAGAATTTTATTATTTATTTTGTAATTTTCGGAATTTTATTAAATATTTTTGAAAATTAATTTTTGAAAATTGTTTATAAAAAAGTGGCTTTGCAAGGATTGAACCTTGGTTATTTGGATAAATAACTTGTGTGTTTACCACTTAGGCAACAAGTTATTTTGATAATTATGTTGCATACTATAATATATAAATGTCTATAATTATATTGGAATCCTATACTAATTATCTCTTTTAAAACTTATTATAGATATCTTTTCCTTAAATATAGTTTAAGGATATATCCTTTTAACCGATCACATACAGGGAAAAAAAATACTCTCTTTTCCTCAAAACCCTAATGGTGAAAAGAGGTTTATATCACTGAATTCATTCCCAATTCATGAAGAGGTTTAGCTATTTCTTTGTGTTAACAACATGTGTATTCTCTCTCAGGTTCATAACGATCCATGATTTTTATTTGGTCTCTTTAATGATTTATTATATTCATAAATGTTGAATAACTTTTGATTTGTTGTATAACTTTTGTATTTGATATGTAACATGGCGGCAACTGGAAGAACATGAACGTGTGATAACACCTAATCTTGCATGGCTAAAGGTAAATATTCTGTAACACTACGCTTTTTCTTCTTAATTGAATGAGGCTTAAAAAGTTATTCACTCTTGAATTCAATACAGCCCTAATCCCATATCCTCTAAAAAGAAATCGTCAGGGGATTTTTAGTTTGTTCGACTCTAACAAGGTAAGCTTTGTACTTACATTATATTACAACACACTTTTCTGTCAATTGATTCTGACCTTAGCATCATCTTAAGTTTAGATTGACGTTCATTAGTTTTAGCAGACATACACAACTTTTTAACCGTAAACGTTTGCACATGCTAGGATGGAGCTTTACAAGATTCTGAACTTGATGAGCTATTTTCAACTGCACCAAAAAAGTGAGTTGGTTTCTCTTTGGAGCAATCTTATAATTCATATTATTGACTTGATGCATGCATTCATATTTAGGTGGTTCTGATATTTAATAAAAGTAAGTGATTCCTCATTGCATGTATGCTAAAAGTGGTACTTTTGTTCTTTGAGATGTTTTTTTAATTAGTACTACGTTTTAAGCAAAATATAGTAAGATACAATTGTGATAGGAACTTAAAACTTTTTTTAATATTGATTTGATGTTGGATATCATATTATGTAGGTTTATTATGTTACTGCGAAACTCAATATTGGGTATAAACTTTTCAAGAAGATAGTTTAAGCCAATATATAAGTGCATCAGTGTTGTATTCACATTCTGGCTTTTCCATCATTAGTAACAGTCATTACATGTGATTTATTTTTCGACTATTAGTCCTTGGGATGAAGCTCCTTACAACGATTTAGTGGAGATAACTGAACAAGGAGACCTAGAACTTTATGCGTTTATCTCTCGATCAGGTATGTGCTATCATTTGTAGTTAATTACTCCGTACAGAACTTTACTTAAAACAAAATAACAGGCAAAAGTTTATAGGTATTCATAAGTATTTTGTAACACTAAGCTTTTGGTTGCAGTGGGCATTAATGACATTACTTGATCCAGCTCAAAGTTTGGCTTATTTGAGATTGTTTTTCAGTGCTATATTTTTGGACCAAAAAATGCTAGAAAATCTGCTCTTTTGAGCTCATTTGTAGGAAGGTGCTCCTCATTAACAACTTTTACTGGATGGTTGGCTTAAGTTTATCATTTCCTTGATACATGTTTACTGTTATACTACCTTTTAAAGCCTGCGCTCAATCTGTTTGCAGGCCTTTCCTAAACAATTATGATATAACAAGCAATCGGTGCTATACAGTCAATTTCGTTGAGCAACGTGGGGTGAGTGTCTGAGTGAAACATTGTGATTTTTAGCGTTCTCATCCGACTGTTCCATTTTAGGTGTTTTCATTCTTTATCCTTATTGGGTGTAATTGGTAAATTTAAGCATCGAGAAGCAAGGAGACGGTAAGCTAAGTGGATATATTCGTATTAGAAGCAAAACACAGGCTAAATCAAGTAATATAAAGGGAGCTGGAGTATATACAATATAGTTAATGGCATGAAACTGAGGGCCTTATAAAAATAAACTTACAAGAATGTAGGCCTGCTCTCAGATAATACCGCAAAGATTGAGAAATCATAA
Organism: Chrysanthemum seticuspe; assembly: GCA_019973895.1. NCBI lineage: Eukaryota > Viridiplantae > Streptophyta > Magnoliopsida > Asterales > Asteraceae > Chrysanthemum > Chrysanthemum seticuspe. Next base: position 84,743,048 of record BPTQ01000002.1, on the reverse strand, counting down.
GGTGTCCTTTAGCCACAGAATCAGATATCAGAAGACGAACAACAGCCTGCCTGGTATCCTTTTTGTCAGCGTGAATTCCATTTTCAATATCCTTTTTGCTCCAGTAGTACCATAGATTATATGATCCCTAAATAACCAAAAATCAGAATCCGCTCTGCCTAAACACTAAAACTACGACTTCAAGTCACAATAATTAGATAATCATTTTCATAACATACATCCAAACAACCCTTAAAATCCTAACCCATGAACACCCTTTCAAGGTATAAAGGATTAGGATTTTAATAAGCTTATAACCTCCAATTTATATGTTTGGTTATAGGCAATTGTGATAGCGCATTGCAAAAATGAAGATGCAAATAGTCAATTGTATATAAACACTTATCTGATTTGCAACTAAGTTTAAAGTAGAGTATAACTTATTGCTTGCTCAGAAGCACCAATGTATTTATTCAGCAGTTCAGGCCCTTTCATTAGATACCATGATGACCTCGTTTTTCCTATAACTTTTACCTTAAGTGCGACTGTTTTTCCTATGGTCCGTCCGACAACAAGCAGAAGACTATAGACTAAGACACCGATTTCCTGTGGAATACTAAAGAGTTAGAAACGCCATAATAGACTCTCGTCCGGATGTAAGAACATTCAAATAAAAATATTCCGGGAGTCAAAGTACGGTAATTGATATAACATATATGAGGTCGAGGGAAATATAATGAACTAAATCGGACACAAAACGAAGATTATGCTTATATAGGTGAATCGAATGGCAGAGGAACGAAGAGCTACGAATTTAAATGGTTAATGTGGGTTATT
>BPTQ01000002.1:84645626-84722350 GCA_019973895.1 Chrysanthemum seticuspe | reverse complement strand
TACTTGTTTGAGCAGTGATGAAAGGGTCTTGAGTGTTTCCCTTATCATCAGTAGCCTTAAGCTTTCTTAGTAGCTCATCCATGAACAAATCATGATCACTCCTAACATCGGGAGCAGAAGAAGAATTTAAAGGCATACTATTTGCTTCATTTGGCTCTTCCATCTGCTCTACCTTATCCCTATTAGCTTTGATCCTATTTCTAAGCTCAATCAATTCCGCTTCACCAGGACTAAGATAATCAACTGACTTATCACTCTCATACTCCCAATCATAATCACTATCAGAATCATCATCATTTTCACTAACCCTAGTACCTACACCACTAGTACCTACACCACTAGCACCTACACCACTAGCCTGGTGAGAAGATTCACCTTGAGTTTCAGCATACTCCATCTCAGCCCAAGCCTCCATCTCATCTATGCTAAAATCATTGCAATACCTTATTTTTGGACTGACTTTACTCTTAGCAACACTAGCATCCATACTTGCTCTATCTACTTTACCTAAGTACTCAGATAAGTCCATATCAAAGTGCTGGAGATATACATCAAGCTCACCAAATACCACAGCCACATCAAACATATAGTTTAACTCACTATCATTAGTGACCCTAACTAAACCATCCTCCAACTCATGATTTGGGACTCTGTAATACACCCCTTCAATATCTGTTTCAACTCTTTCTTCAAGATATTGGGCAAATTCTAAGTAAGGCATCCTTCTAACAGAAATAGGATTGACTATACCATGCACATACCTTAGGGGACCATGCTTGAAATACCCATCCCAGTTTATAACTAAGCTGTGTTGAACAGTATGAGGTATCATTCTGAAAAAAAATACCAAACGCTAAAATTAGGGCTTGATGAATATTTACGATTAAAACACAATTAACTGATTCAAATGAAATTACATACCTGACTTGTTACAAAAACCATAAACAATTGGAAAGGAGCAAAGTGAATTTTTCAATTTGGTGGATTAGGGTTCTTGACTGGAAAACGGGTTTCATTTGGGGGTGGGACTGATTTTGGGGGGAAAACTTATGGGGTATATATATTCGTACGTATTAGGAGTTATGGTCCACATCTTTGGTTCGTTGGCAAAAATAGTCCCCCAATCCTTATAAACTATTTTTCTTGGTTAAATGGTAATTAAGTATGCCAAGTGGCGGATTTGGTTACAATAACAGTCATTAAGAAGTTGTATTGTTTTAATAGGAAAAAAAAAGTTTGTTGTCACAAAAGTAAAAAGTGGAAAGTTGATAGGTTTTTTAGACCATTTGCCCTATTTATTATTATATATATTTTTATTTTATTTTTTTTATTTTTTTCAAAATTTTTCAAATTTTTATGGAATTTAGAGAATTTTTATATTTTCTTTTTGAGGGTTTTTCAAGTTTTGTATTTTGCTTTTTGAATAAATATATACAAGAGATAGATGAATAAAGACCTTTACTCCTCGTCCTCCTCTTGAAGACGCTTGAGTGTTTCCGGTTGTAGACTCTTTAGACCAAGGCGTGGAAGGATAAACTCAAAACGTTCTCTAGGAAGAGCTTTGGTGAAGATGTCTGCTAATTGGTATTCAGTTCTCACAAAATAGAGTTCCACCACACCTTTTTCCACTTGTTCCCTGATGAAATGATATCGAATGTCGATATGCTTTGCTCTTGAGTGTTGTACGTTGTTGCATGAGAGAGCAATAACACTTTTATTATCACAGTACAAAGGGATTTTATTGAATTCAAAGCCATAGTCAGTTAATTGAGATCTCATCCATAGGATTTGAGCACAACAAGATGACATGGCTATGTATTCAGCCTCTGTAGAGGAGATAGAAGTACTCATTTGCTTCTTTGACGACCAACTCACAAGCTTATCACCCAAAAACTGAGCACCTCCAGACTTACTTCGACGAGTATCTTGACACCCTGCATGATCTGCATCTGCATATGCTGTTAGTGACATACCGGTGTCCTTCGGGTACCATAGTCCCATGTTGATGGTTCCTTGGAGGTAGGCTTATCCTGGTATCTAGCACACATGCATACAGCGAACAGAATATCAGGTCTACTGGCTGTGAGGTACATCAGGGATCCAATCATACTACGATACTTCGTTTGGTCTACCATGATCCCTGAGTGGTCCTCATCCAGTTTAGTACGCTCAATCATGGGAGTGTCAACAGGGTCACTAGAATCAAATCCAAATTTCTTTAAAATCTCATTTGCATATTTAGATTGATTTATAAAAATGCCTCCGGGACTTTGTGAAATTTGTAATCCCAAGAAAAATGACATTTGTCCCATCATTGACATTTGAAATTTGGAACTCATTTCATTTGAAAAACGATCACATTCATTTTGGTCAGTCGAGGCAAAGATGATATCATCAACATATATTTGAACGTGAATTAAATGTTTTCCTGACTTCCTGGTGAACAATGTCGGATCAACTGCTCCTTTGCTGAATCCAGTAGATAGAAGAAACTTTGATAGTGTATCATACCATGCCCTTGGAGCTTGCTTCAAGCCGTAAAGAGCCTTCTTCAAGCGATAGACATGAGTAGGATGCTCTGGATTCACAAAACCTTCCGGTTGGCTGACGTATACGACTTCTTTAAGATCTCCGTTAAGAAAAGCCGTCTTTACATCCATCTGATAGACAATCATATTCTTACTTGCAGCATTAGCCAGGAAGATTCTGATTGCCTCGATGCGTGCTACAGGAGCAAATGATTCTTCAAAGTCAATACCTTCCTCCTAAAGGTATCCTTTTGCAACCAATCTAGCCTTGTTCTTTAGTACATCGCCATGCTCATCAAGCTTCACTTTGAAGATCCACTTTAGAGCAATGATCATAGCACAATCTGGAGCAGGTACTAATTCCCATACATCAAGTCGATCAAACTCATGAATTTCTTCTTTCATTGCATTGAACCAGCTGTCTTCATTCATGGCAGTTTTAACATCTTTTGGTTCGACCTTAGAGAGTACGGAGTTGAAGAAGTACCATAAGGCATCGGTTGCAAGTTGTTTCTGTGTTGATACTGGACGAGAGGGGTTTCCAATGATGTTGTCCAATGGATGATCATGTGTCCATTTTCTAAGGTGTTCATGTGGTTGTTGTTGAGGAACTGAAGTAGCCGAGTCGATTTCTCCTAATGAAGATGGTTCTGATGATGATTCAGGAGCAAATATATTTTCAAACGGAGCATCTTCAGGAGTAGCAAAGGGATTTTCTCCATCAATGGCGCCAGAAACATTTCCATGGTGTACACTCAATGTTAGATGATTTGTTGATGAGACAGAGTGTTCCGCAGCAGGCGCTTCTTGACTTAGCGTCATAGAAACTAAAGGGTTAACTTCATTGACAGGGATAAAAGCAGCCACTGTTGAAGGAATTGACAGATCATTTGCGGTTGGCTCATAGTGTTCATCAAACATTGGATCGAACAGTTTCTTCAAGTCATCTTCTGAAGGTGGTACATAAGGAGTTGCTGGCGAGGAGTCAAAAACAAGAGTAGAACTGATGGGACTACATGATGATGCGGGTCCAGAACTGGGTTGTCCTAGAGCCATAGGATCGGTCAGCTCATCGAACGTAACGTGAACTGTTTCCATGATATTTCGGGTTCTTTTGTTGTAGATTCGGTATCCCTTTTTGTTTGGTGCATATCCTACAAATACTCCAATGTCCGCTTTAGCTTTAAGTTTGCCTAAGTCTTGACCCTCATTATTTGGATAACACAGTGCACCAAACACACGAAGGAATGAGAGATTAAGTTTTCTATTGTGGACAAGTTCATACGGAGTTTTTCCATGAGCAGTGTGAATTAGGGATCGATTTTGAGTGTAGCATGCTGTGGCAATGGCTTCAGACCATAGAAACATTGGAACCTTTGAGTAAATTAGCATTGTTCTAGCGGCTTCCACAAGAGTTAGATTTCGTCTTTCAACTACACCGTTCTGTTGAGGAGTTCATGGAACACTTCTTTGATGACTGATTCCAACACTTTCATAAAACTCACTAAGTTGTTTGTTAACAAACTCAGTTCCATTGTCTGTTCGGATGATTCTGACAGTTTTGTTAAGTCGAACCTGCAGCTGTTTGATAAGTTTGATGATGATATCTGGAGTTTCATCTTTTGTCCTTAAGAACTTACCCAGGTGAATCTAGAGTAATCATCAACCACAACTAACACATGTTTCTTCCCAAAGATATTCTGCACTCTCATGGGTCCACATAAATCCATGTGAATTGTATGAAGAACTTCAGTAACTGAGTTTGTAGGTTTGGGTTTGTGGGCATATTTCTTGCTTTTTCCCAATTGGCATGCTGAGCAAAGATGATCATTTTCATACTTTAGTCTAGGTAAACCTACAACTAATTCCTTTCTGGAGAGATCATTGATGGTGCCGAAGTTTAAGTGATTGAGACGACGACGCCATAACTATGACTTTGTTTTCGAAGCCTTTGACAACAAGAAAATTGGAGAAGACTTCATCATATCTTCGATAGAGATAGTGTATAGATTTGAACCACGTGTTCCTCTTAAAAGTTCTTTACCATCAAGTTCTCTAACGAAACAAGTATGTTTTCTGAAGGCTACTTCTAGATCAGAATCACAAAATTGACCGACAGAGAATAAGTTATGACCAAGACCTTCTACGTAGTACACCCTGGAGATAACACTATCACCGACAACATAATCTCCATAACCCATAATTGCACCGAAATGATCGTTCCCGAATCTAACAGTCTCGATGAATTTACTCACGAAGTTCATGAGCCGCGATCGGTCTCCAGTCATATGCTTGGAACAGCCTGAGTCCAGATACCACAGAACGATTTGAACGATCTGCAGTTGAACACAGACAAGAATGGATAACTGGATAATTGGGAACCCCATGCAATAATGGGTTCCACTTGGTTAGTAACAGTGATTGGAACACCCACATCAGGAGTAGAAACATTAGAATTATCAGAAATAGATGTAGTGCTAATGTCTGTATTCAACCTATTCAAAGTGTGTTCACTTCTTAAGGGAATAGTTCTACCAGTAGGCATCCATTTTCTAGTGGGCATTGTCTTAGCAGATTGAGGGCAAAACTAATTAGTCTTATGGCCAAAAGGTATCAATTGATAACCTATCTTACTAAATGTTCTTCTGTGGGTTTCCACGGTTTTCTAACTTTCTTTCGCCTATGCCTTTTAGCCTTCTTAGCTTGATTCTTAACATAAACAATTTTATCTGGGCATTTGACAGCATTAGACAAAACATTCACACCACATTCATGATTAGTAACAGAATTCAAGCAGACATCATTACATGGTTTGCAGATAGTATCAGAATTCGAATTAATTACAGTACGCCTATGGCTAATAATAGAAAAAACACGATTCGTTTTATTCAACTCAAACTTAAAGTTCCTAGGATGGTCTTCTACTCTCTTCCAATGCACATTCTTAGCTTGCGAGGTCCTATCTTGCTTGGTATTGCCTGAAGGCTTTGACTCGCTTGCTTTAATGTCACCGATTACTCCTGTAGAGGGAATTATGGGAACATTAGTTGGTTGATCTACTTTTTGCATTCCTGAACTAGATGTGCAAGGATCTGAACTACTAGATGGAACTTTAGAATTCAATTTCATATTACCTGGCACATTTTGATTTGTATGCTTGGCACTAGGAATAGAACAAGGCATCACAGATTTACCTTTCGCACCTAAGGATTTAGGACATGTTGCAATTAAACATTCTAGTAGCTCCTGAGATCATTTGGCATGGGTGCAAGCAAACCTAATTTCTCTATCAAGAGGCTTATTGATGAAGTCCTCTTCCACAATCTCACGGAGACATTCTAGACTCTCCTTAAGGTGAGCAAAATAGTTATGAAACACAAGTTCATTATTCCTAAGATGAGGAGGAATGTATTTAACAGTCACAGTATATTTGCAGTCTGAGGATGACTTTGATGCAACATTCTCATTAAAAACAAGTGGCAGTTTCCCATTTTCCTGATTCCTCATATTCTCAATTTCTTTTTGTAAAGACGTTATTTTTTCATTGTTTTGGTCACGAGTGACTTTCATTGAATCATATAACTCTTTAAAGTGTCGTTTAACTTTTCCATTTTCTTCTAGAAAACTCTTGTTTTCCTTTTGTAAGGCATCAACTAAGTTTTGAAGATGAAAATTTTGAGAATACTAAGAATCTAAAAGAGGAGGCATTTGGGATCCAGTCACATTGTTCTTTTCACCCTTTAATTGAGAGATTTGGGCTTTCAACGTTCTGATCGTGTTACAATGAGCTCGAATATGTTCATCACGTTTGCTAATTTCAAAAACTGCATCAAATTCAGGAACATCCAAGGATGTCTTGATATTTGAGGTTTTAACATTTTCTTTCAGATGTTGATATTTTAATTGCAAAGCAAGATGCTCAACTTCCAATTTAGAAAACTGTTTTACCAGGTTATCATAATCATCCTGTTCAACTTTATCATGCAGTTTAGAGTTATTTTTTTCAAGCTCAATGACACGATCATGGGAGACTTTCAGAGCAACAGATAATTCATGAAATTGAGAAGCATTAATGGAACAATTTGTAGCAATGTAAAACACATCTTGAGCAATACATTCAGAAATAAGATTCTCATTCAAGGTATGCAAGTTCTTCCTCTCAATCTCATTATATTTTAATTCTCGCTCATAGTCACTAACCTCAACAATCATTGCATCAAATTCCTTTTCCATTTCTTTAATATCTAAGTCCATCCCCTTTTTAAGACTCTCAAATTGATTTTTTAGTTGTTTAAAGAAAGGCATGACCTCCGTTAAATAGCATTCTTTAGTTTGCTCAAAACCCCTTTTCCCTTCAGTTATACCAGTGGGTGTGATCCTTTTCTTACAGGTTTTCTCAAAATCAACAAATAATTGAAAGATAACATATTGACTGATTAAGGTCTTGCTTTTAGTGGCAATAGTCCTAGGAACTAGATGCATTGGTGTATTAGGAGGATACACAGTTGCTGAAGGCATTTTCCTAAGGGGGGGGTTTGTTACAACAAGATTCTCTGCTTTCTGCTTATCTAAATCCTTTTTCCAGAACACTTGTTCGGGTGTTAACAACGTTTGAGGCTTAAACATGTTCAAGGAAATCCAATTTTCCTTTTTGTAGTCATGGGGTCTGATAATTATGTTTTTCTCTTTACATGTAGGATTTTTGAGTTTCTTATCCATTTTCTCCCTAGTGACCTCATCTGATTTCTTATCTTCCTCAGTGCACTCAACGCAACTAGGTTTCTGCCTAGGTTTAAGGATTTCATTGCCATCATAGATAACATTTTGAGCAGCTTTAGCTATCTTACCATACTCAGGGTTGGATTCCTTTATAATGGGGATACTATGCTTATCGTTGAGAACTCTATGCTTCGTGATCATGTGAGCAGTCTGAATGGTATTCCCTTGTACGTACAACTTATTTTCAAGCTTGTTTTTCAAGGTTTTTAGATTAGAAAAATCATTCAAAAGTTTTGATTCCTTAGCACTGAATTCTTGCTTAACCATTTTAACATTTTCTTGAAGTTCTTGTTTTTGCTTAGCAGTTTTAGAAAGCTTTTCTTGTAAGGAGTTTAACTCTTGTTTTAATACTTCTTCTCTAAACTTACTTTTTCTAATAGTTGTACGCATTTGGTCATCCATTTCCTGCTCACGGGTGGTTAACTCAAACTTAGCACGCTGTTCATAAATAACAACTTGTTCTTTATAGGCATTCAGTTCAGAAATAACAGAATCATCATGAGCACATGCAGTTTATTCATCAAAAATATAGTCATCATTGACTGCAGAAGATGCATCACTTGGTACAGTCTCACTTTCACTTTGTTTCACATATTGATCATATGGGACAACATTGATATTACCCATATTTTCAATATCTGTCTCAAAAGTTTCAGTTGATTGTACTTTGTCATGTATCTTTTGCTCATCAACATCATCGTATAGTTTTAATACCTCTGAGATGATTGATTCTTTGGATGGACTAGCTTGCTGTGGTGAGGGGACCTTGGGAGAGACCATTGGAGAAATGCTAGCCATGAAAATTGTTTGTGCAGTAGGTTCATCATCTATGTAAGAGTCGTATGCATCACATTCTGCAACTTGAAAGGCATTCTGATGATTATGACCTATCTCCTGAATTGGCTGCTCATCCACATCTGCATCATATGTCTTAGCATTGCCCTCAGCAAGAAACAACAGCTCCTCTTCATCCAACACATCTCCATTATCCTGAGCTTGCACAAGTAACATCTTGTCTTTGAAGTACTCTGCATTTTGAGGGCGTTTTGGAGAAGTGCAGTTCCTTGCTATGTGTCCATCACCACCACAGTTGTAGCACTTAATTGGCTTTGCTTGTCCTTGATTTCCATTGTTAGTGTGAAGTCTGTTAGTATGTGGAGTGAAGGTTAAGTTTTGTTTAACCATAAGAGCCAGTTTATTGATAAAGTGTTCCATGACTGCATTGGCATCAGGTTGTTTGAAACTTGGATCTGGAATGACTTGAGATGCTTTGGTAGTAGTTCCATCATTGGTGTAGAAGGTTGTTGAATCATTTGACGAACTTGTTTCTCCCTGGTTGGTTTTGAACTGTTCAAGAATCCTTTTTTCAAACATAGCATGTCTCTAATTCTGAAGAAGGAATGCATAAAGTTGCTCATAGTTGGTGTTCTTTAATCCTTTGGTTAGCTTCATCGAGGTGACAAACTTATGCCATTCGGGATTCATGTTGTTCACAAACTTTGAGTTCAGCTGAATGTTTGGCATGGTCATTTTGATGTTCCTCATGTCATTCACAAGCTTATGGAATCTCACGTAGTACTCATAGACACTCTCATCAGGTTTCATCTTGAAGTGTTCAAATTCATCATACAGTTGTGATTCTCTGTCTTCAATAGTTAATTCAGAACCTGAGAGGAGCATCTTGACATTATCCCACACTGCCTTGGCTTTGGTGTTGTGATTAATAAGCTTGTAGATATCTTTTGGAAGACCTTGAAGTATAATGTTGGAAGCCCTGATATCAGCATCGAATATCTTTTTCTCCTTATCATTGAGCTCATCATACGTCTTTGGTCTGTCTATTCCATAGATCATTGTTCCATCTGCAGCTGTATCAATTAAGTCTCTAGTAGTCTCAATCTGATAAGGTCCTTCATCAATGGATTTGAGAATGTTGACCCCATTTTCCTTTCCAAGACAGTACGATCTGATTCGTTGTGCCCAAGAGTCGTAGTCGGTTCTGTCAAGCATAGGGGGACGAGTATCTGATCCCGCTGCTTGAACGTCCTCAGCTACAGAAGAAACAATAGTTGGAACGATGTTTGCCATGATTACAAGTTCTACGGGATTTTACTATTCTTTGATTAAACCGGGAAATTGATTCTTTCACGGGATTTTACTAAACCAAAAGAACAACCGTAAGAATGTAGCACGAAGAAGTAACAAGTCTCAATAGATAAGTAGCTAAACACTCAACTCGCTTAATTATCAACTCGCTAAACAACCAACTTGCTTAAAGAAGCAAGTCGCTTAAGAAATCAACTCGCTTAATAGCCAAGTCACATATAGAGACAACTCGCTTAATAGCAAGTCGCAAACAGACACAACTCGCTTAACCACCAAATTGCTTAAACTAACTTGCTAGCTATACAACTCGCTTAATAGCCAAGTCGCTTTAGAACTCAAGTCGCTTAAAGAAACAACTCGCTTAGAACCCAAGTCGCATAAAAGGTCAACTCGCTAAATAGCCAAGTCGCATATACCAACTCGCATCCAGTAACGAAGCAACTCGCTTCGAAGAAACAAAAGTCCGAGACTCAACTCGCTCTGTACAAAGTTCACAAATAACCACTTTATCAATAAAAAAACAACCAAACCATAATGATTTAAGCCTTCCAATTCAAAACATAAACACATGTGATGATCCTAAACACAAAAGTACATGCAAAATTCAAACTTTATCACTAGAATTTGTCCAAATGATTCAAACTCTCCTAAATACTTAATACCCCAAAAACCTTATGAAATCCATCAAAACAAAGAGCATGAAAGATGAGTGATCAAACCTTGTCTCTTGATACCAATTGTAAGATATAGGATTTCACAAACACACTAAACCATAATCACATGTGGCGTTAAATATGTTTAGAGAGAGAAAGTTCTAGAGAGAGAAAGAGAAGAGAGTTGGGAACTAAGTGAAACAAAGAAAAATGGTATTAAAGCTTCAACCCTCTACCTTGGGAGGTAGATGGTATTTATAGTGTCTTACAAATAAACGCCACCTACGGGCTGTGGATCAGGCATACAGTGGGTAAAGACCCGTCCGTCCTCCACGGTGTTACAAAACAAACTACTAGCTAACATAACATGACTACGACTACGAGCTTTCTAACGAATACATATACTTGAGGTGACCGACTCTTTAACGACTGAATTTTCTAATTCCTAACATTACATAATATAGAAATGTACATATATACTTTGTATATATTGTAATGGGTAAAGTAATGGGTAAAAACCAAAGTCCATGTCCCATGACCCATGATCCATTGACTAGGTACAATGAATGTTGTTGGGTAACAACCAAAGTCCATAACCCATACCCATGGAGCATGATCCATAACCCATGACCCATTGCATGACATCATGCATGAAGTCATGTTGGGTATTATCCATGATCTATGACCCAAAGTCTATGACCTATGACCCAAGATCCATAACCCAATGTCTAGGTACATTGCATCTTGTTGGGTATCCATAATCCATTACCCATAACCCATAACCCGGTTTGCAACCCGAAATCCAGACTAAACTAACCCAGTATACGGATCCTTAGGATTGCAATAGTTGGATCCCTCTGGGAGGGATCCATGGGAACCGTGGGACAGTAGACAAGTTTGTCTATAAATAGTAAGCCATTTATCTCTTGTTCATCACTACTTTACACATACTCTCTCTTAGTATAGTAACATCTCTAACATCTGATCCAAAGGATCATTCTATGTAGTTTTATGTTTGTGTGATTCTCTAGGTTCCTCTTAAAGGCGAGATCACCACCTCTTGAAGACGTGCTAGCTCAAGGTCATGAGTTGCTAAGCTTCGTCATCATCAAGACAATTGAAGTGTATCTTGTTGATAGTTCTTTCTTCCGTCCATAGAAGTGTTGTGTTGAAGGCATTAGTGAAAGGTGCTGAAGGGTCGTGTCGAAGGCATTAGTGAAAGGTGCCAAGGGTGTACATTCGATATGGTGCATCGATGTACAAGATAAATAGTTTGGGTTAAAGGATATTGATATCCTTATAGTGTTGTAACAAGGAGTGTGTCTCCTTTGGGGTAGTTGTGTTGTGGTGTAGTGTTGGGTAGTAGTTCCTCCTTTGTAATGGAACTCGGTATCTAGCCTTGTACTGGATATAGTGTAGGCGACGTTGTGATAGGTTTGGTTTTACCTCGTGGAAGAACTCGGTGTCTAACCTTGTACCGGATAAAGAGTAGGCGACGTTGTGAAGGCTTCTCCGCCACGTTAAGGAGCTTGTGTTGTGTAGTGCTTACGAACTCTCGAGTGGGGTACTCGGGGAGTGGAGTAGGGCAAGGAAGGTGTCCTTGTAGCCGAACCACTATAAATGTTGGAATCGCTCCTAACAGAGAAATGGAACAACATTGACGGGATTACATTATTTATCCTAGTTACCTTAAACACATGGGCTTGTTATGTCAATTTCCCATTGTTGTATGTGTTTGGGTATATATACCCCTCCATACTTCCATGGAGGGGTGAGACTAGTGTGTGTAATTTCCTTTTCCTTAATAATAAACACATAGTATTTTCCCTTCTCTCTCAACTTTATCTCTCTAACTTGAAGATGGTGTTATTCCATCTTCCAAGACCTCCCGAATCACCAAATCATCCATATAATCGGTCCTAACATTGGTATCAAGAGCAAGGTTTGATTTTTTATCATGGGATGATTTTGGTGATGTTTTTCTTGTCATAATCTTGTTTAAAAATCTGTCTTCATTCTTAACCTTTCATAATTTTTGGGTTAACAGGTTTTTATTTACAAGTCTTATTGTATCAGTCTTTTGGTCTAAAAGTTTTTTCAAATTTAAGATACAAATCTGTTTGGTAACAGTTTATGTTTTTATGACTTTCAACCAACTTGTAAATCTGTGGTCATGTGGTCAATATGGTCTACAAAATGGGTCAAAAGTAACCTTTCTTATGCAGTTTCTGGGTTTCTCAGATTAAACGGAAATTTGGTCGGAATACTCATCGGAGCAGAAAAGTCAAAGGGTCAAAACCATTTTTTTCTTACGCCTAAGGGGTATTTTATGCCTAAGGATCTTCAAATTTGTTAAGAGTAACTTGGAAAGTTACTCGTAAGGACCCACTTTACGCCTATCTTGGCTTACGCGTAACCTTGTTTACGAGTAAGGTTGTTTCGACTAAGCCTTACGCGTAAGTCTTCAATATTTCTTACGCATAAGTGCTCAACTGCTTACGCATAAGGATGTTATGACCAAGGTTTTGTTTACTCGTAACATTTAACAAAGCTTTTTTTTACGCGTAAGTATTGAAGATGAGAGATGGATAAGAAAACATGACATCGACCACAAACCAAATACCATACACTTTTAGACCTCATATTTTTTTCAATCTTCCTTGGTCCTAAACTGTCTTCACAAAAAAATAAAAATAAATAAAGAAATGGGAAGATTGACGAGATCTACTTAATTACTAAACAACATCTACTATAATCACAACTACATCAAATCCATACTCCACTGCCCACAACATAAAACCATCAATCCACAACTAACCTATTTCTCATCTCCATTCAGACCCTACATGATCTCGACATAAACAAAATTGAAATATTTTTTTGATCTCAGTTTGGTTTATACTCTCTCCTAAAATCTTTAACAAATCTTAAAAAGTCATAAACAACACATCATCGATCTAATTTTGAAGCTCTTAGCTTCATTTCATATCCGAAAAAATTAAAGAGAAACACAATAACAATTATGTTATATGTTTTCTTTAGTTCGTTCAAGAAAACACAATAACATGAAACACCTACCCGAGACCATCGATGATCTTGAAGCCTCTTCCTTACCTTCTTGATTTTGATTGAGCAAAAACATTTATAAAGGCGTGTTCGGTTGAGTTTTTTTTGTTGATTGATTCGGATTAAGGTTGATGAAACTGAGATTAGATTGTGATTGATGATGATTGAGATTTGAGATGGGAAGAAAGATGTATGCGTTTTTTATTTCTTTTGGATAGAGGCGTCTGCTTGTGGGAGTAGGGTTAGGATATTAGATATGAATGTGATTAGGGTAAGTGGTGTGATAAGTACACTTATATACCCAGATGTTTTTTAGGCTAGGGTTTGGATTGGAATTGGATAATTAGCCCGGTTGGATAACGGGTTTTTTCAAATCCGGTTTGGGCTTTTGGTGTCTATGCCGTTGGATCCGAATGATTGGGGCTGAAATATTTATCCACTAAAGTTAACATGAGCTTATATGTATTTAATACATTGGGTTAATTTTTTTTTGTTTAAATATTTGGCAATCAAGAATTGTATTTTGGTATTACAAATTTTTCACGGGGATACAATTTTTGACAAGATCGGGAAACTATTATCAAGTTCATTTAAACCATTAATGAAGGCTAGTTTTGGGCATGTAACCGCAAGATGTGACTACGACGCAAATTCACTATTATTTATTTGAGGTTGAAGTGGGATATCACGGGTGCATGTACTTAGTATCTTGAAGATATCGGGGTTGGTTAGATGCATGATTCTTGGAGATCCTTGTTCGAGCTTTAACCATTACGAATGACAAAGACTTGAGTTGTCTAGTTATACCTGATGTAAGGAGTTACGTTGTTGTGCTCACAACGTATAGCTATCACTTTTAAGGAGTTACGTTGTTGTACTCAAGTGTCACACAAAGCTGTGGATAATTTGAGAAACTTTAAGTTTACCTTTTTTCGATGGTGATAACAAAAAGGGTTCTTCGTCTGACAATAGTGCAAGTTTAAGTCACAAGTTCGGGTTATTTTACTTCAGTCTCAAGTTCGTCATATTGGATTTTCTCCATCAGTAGTCACTACAAAAAGGCGTCAGAATGATAATGGGGTCGGTTAAGAGTTAGCTGAGAAGAGTATACACGAGTAGAGAAGTCTTATCAGCAATTGATTCTCACATGATATTTATGGTACTTCATAATTGTTTGATTTCTTGGACATACATGGTTTCGCTGTCTCCAATTCATCATCAACATACGTGGTGTATGATTCTGATTCATTGAAAACATCGGAGGGAAGAGAGTATAGGTGTTCATTGCTTTTTTGATGTTTTTTTGATGAAATTCATGAACTTCTTCATGAATTTCTTTGATGGCTTGTGCAAACATAACAGTGTACAACCCGTACTTGTAATGAAAGGACCCTGTGGTACACTTCAGTGCCACAATCCTATAAAAGGAGCGAAAGCTTCTTACTTTTGAGTAAAACTAATCAAAACTTTCACTTTCAAAGTTTTCCTCAAAAGAACAAGTATTTCCCCTTATGATTTTCAAAACCTCAAAAGTCAATATCACTTGTTGAGGGGGAGTATTTGATTAAAAACTTTGTTCACAAATTGTTCTTCGTGGAAATCTTCCCACAAAACTCAAAATGGTCATATTCGATATCAAAATTTTATCAAAAATAACATTTATATGCCATTTTTGAGGGGGAGAAAAATTATGTGATAAGAAATATGTTGTGGATTGCTATTGAATCTTCGTGCTAAAGACTTAACCAATGAATTGACGAGCTCTTAAATGTTAGTAACTCGAAAAGACTTGTCCGGGACGTGTAATAATTTCAAGCTAGTTCGCTAGTGATGTAAACGTGTCTCGCAAAGGACTTGTCCTAGTAGAATGTACCATTCGAGAAAATCTTGGTAGACATAAACCTTGACGGGTCAAACCTCCTTCCCAAGGAGTGTTTAC
Source organism: Chrysanthemum seticuspe (assembly GCA_019973895.1). Lineage (NCBI taxonomy): Eukaryota > Viridiplantae > Streptophyta > Magnoliopsida > Asterales > Asteraceae > Chrysanthemum > Chrysanthemum seticuspe. Next base: position 84,707,279 of record BPTQ01000002.1, on the reverse strand, counting down.
AACTTCAAGCTGACCTAGTCAGTGATGTAACCGTGTCTCGCGGGGAATTGTCTATCTTGAGTTGATCAATTCAAAAGTGCGCGCTCTTCTCTCACCGTGCATATTTCTGTCAAAACACTTAAGCACGTGTGGAGGGGGAGTATTTCTACAATATTATAAAACTCTCTCAGTGGTACAAACATGTTTTAAGTCATAAACACTGTGAGAGATTTTCAAGAAAATGGTTTTGTGGCAACATAGGTTAGTCATGGAGTTATAAGGTGACTAAGGTTAGGAATAACCATCCTATGATCCGCCAGAGCCGGAGGGATCTACCCAAGGACATCACCAATAATTAGAATCTAGAAGTCCTTAGGTATGATTATTAAAAAGGAGAAAATGAGAATCGGAGAAAGAAGGAGTTGAGGAATTAAAAAGAAATGTAAAGAAAAGGGTGAAAATAAATAGCCCTCCAAATTATTCTACTTAGGGCAGACACCGGGTTCAATTCATATGCTACTAGTTGTCACTAGTTGACTCCGGTATTGAAGATCAAAGTCGTCATGGACCCAGTGATGCATTCACTAAACCTTCTTTGCCACTCAAGTTTCTCTCAACAGAAGCTTGTTTCATTCTCACAGGGAACCCTACGTAAACTATCGACTTTCTATTAGAGATTGCTGGTATTGAAGAAGGAGACACTCTCCCTAGTCTCCACTTAGGAAAACCAAAGCGCACTATTGAGTCTAGAGCCACGAGATTCATCAAAAGATCTCTTAGGAACATTCAACATTTCATCACTTGTCGTTCAACAATAAGGACGCAAGTGATACTATTCTAGAGTCCTACACATATCTTAGCAATCTGTCGAGAACATTTATGAGGGGTTCTGTCACACCCCCAAATTACCTGTTTTGCAGCGGAATGGATTTCCTGGGGATTGACTGTCATAGCATCACAGTTTCAGATATATTGAACGACCTAAAGTGTCGTTTGGAAAATACATCGTTTGATTTAATAAAACAATCAGAGTTTACAAAGTATAGGTCCCAAATGAGAATCATCTTGTGCGGAAATAAGTTTGTTACAATTTAAACGATGTTTTAAGTACGTAAAACCCAAGTGAGACACGTCGTCAACGCGACTCCATGATGTGTCCAAATGCATGCCATGAAGTGAATACCTTAGATACCTGAGATAAAACATGCTAAAAAGTGTCAACACAAAGGTTGAGTGAGTTCATAGAGTTTGTGTTGAAATGTAAAGCCTTTCAAAATTGTTTATGCAGCAAAGGCATTGTAAATCCACCCAGTTCCAAGTTCCGCCCATACAAAACTTGCAACCTGTGTGTTCACAACCCACTGCCAAAATATGTGTAGTTTATATTCAAACACATGATGTCAAATGAATTCACAATAGTATCTAACTCGACGTAGAACAATAGCACTTAATCAATAGGACTAGACTCAATGTATCAGTAGTCAACTGATTTAGAACATTATACGACGTAGAACTGTAGCACATAATCAATAGTACATGACTCAATGTATCAGTAGTCAACTGATATAGTACTTTATTCGACGTATAACAATAGCACGCGAACGAGAACAATTGATATAGTATAACACTTGATTTTGAAACAATGGTGATCATGATAGAATTTAGCCTTAAAATCTAAAGTACTTGTGAAAACTAGTTAAGCATGTATCTCCCCCAAAATAGTTTCAAACAATTGAAAATGGGGCTATGAAAACTCACTTGATAAACTGGTATGATGACAAGAGTGAGTACACTGAGATGTAGTGTGATACTTTAACCTTGACAAGTAACTATGATGAGGTGCAAAGAACAAAGGTTTAACCTAAACACCCTAGGTTTTTATTTCAAAACCTTAATAAGAGTGTGATCTAGATTGTATATACTTGAGCTTGGAAAAATTTTGATGATCCCTTGAAAACTTTATGAAGAACCGGTTATGGAGATGAAACAAGGAGAAGAGAGGACTTTCTAACACTTGATGAATTATTTGAGTTAAATGAATGAGATAAGTGAATGAAGTGCAAATCTATACTTGTAACAATTTTCTTACCAACTTAATAAATGCCACCCTCCCCTTGGTCGGCCAAGGGGGAGGGATTTGTCAAATTATATATTTTTTTTTTCTTTTATAATGTATAAAATTTGTAATAAATGTAAGTATAATGTACATGTAACATTACTTGTAAGATTTAATATACATTTGTGTATTTAAGGAAATTTTAGGTGAAAGTAATTTTTTAATTGATCAAAGTAGAGTATAATGATATCATAAAAATTGTAAAAATACATTCCTTGTGAAATTTGAGTGATAAAATAATTATCGTGTCGTTTTTAAGAAAAACGTCGTAATAATATAAATTAAACGATTTATATACAAAATAAATTTAAAACACTAGGTAAACTCAAAATATAGTTTTTTATAACTAAATGTAAGTATAAAAATATATCGGGATCATTTTTAGAAGTAACGGATTAAATGCTCAAAATAATAACTCACGCGATAACGTTTATTTAATATAAAATTTACGCGTTTAATGTGAAATGCAATGTCATGAATGAACTAACATGATGCAAATGATGTTAATGAAATGTAGACTAAACTTAGTCCATCAGAAATGTTCGTGATGATATGATCATGAATTCGCCGCTAAACCATAAAGGTTACGCGAATCTGGAACACGTAAACCTAGTTTACGATAAATGTTGAAATGGTGAAGCATAAATTGTTTCGAGAAATGACCTGAAAGTACGGGTTGTCACATTCGCCCATCCAAAAAGGAATTCAGTCCCTGAATTCAGTTCGTGTTAGTCTATCGAATTTTTGAGTTTGTGATGAATAACGAGGAGAAAAGACATGAGGAATTGTCGTTATGGTTATCGATGATTGAGAGCGTACAAAACATCGTAGTAAAGAAAACATCGGATGAATCTCTCATAAGTAACACTTTGAATTGGAACATGTGAATATTTTGCTTGCACTAAGATTTATAAATAACTGCTCCCAACATAACATGATCCCTCCAGAATTAGACATAGTTAGCTAGGCTATGTATAATTAAGGAACGATGATGTGACGTTCGGTTTAGTTGTTATAATTCTCGATGTTTACAACGATTTAATCTGTGTCATTAACATGATAGTTAAAGTAAAAGGAATTAAAATTCTCGTGAGAAATAACGAATCGGAAAGAAAATAAAGTACGATAGATGAGAATATTTTACAACGAGTGGTTTATCAAAAGTAGTACATCTTAGGTTATAAAGATTCGGATGCGATGGAAAACATAAACTTAGTACGACATAGTACATAAGGAGAAATAAGACTGTTAGTTTCCAAACTTCTTCAGTCTTCCGCGTTGTTGTGACCATGACGAGCTTCTCCTCCTCCTAACATGTATGCATTCCCATGAGCACCTTCAACTGGTTGACCTTGGTTTTGAGGACATTGATTCTGATAGTGTCCTTGCTCCCCACATCCGAAGCACGTGACTATGGCCTTGCCCCTGCAGTCCTTAGCAAGGTGTCCTACTTTGTGACAGCTAAAGCATATACCACATGGACCATTATGATGTAGCGTGCATTGGTGGCATCGCGGTAAGTTTCCTGCATAAGCTCTTCCCTTTGTTGGTGCAGCAACATAGACCCTGGCGACTTCTTGTCTTCTATTCTGTTGTCGGTGATGGTTAGTGTTACGGTTTTGGTCGTTGTTATCATAACCTCCTTGGTCATTTTCCCATTTTCTTTTGTTGTTGTTGATTTGGTTATCGTCGTTGTAGTTGTTGTTTTGGTTATTGTGGTAGTTGGTGCGGTTGTTGGTATTGTTGTTACGGTTGGTGTTGGTGGTGTTGCCCCTCTTTACTACTTGTGCCATAAGCTTTTGAGACAATCGAATAGATTCCTCAATCGTTTGCGGATCAAAGGAAGTCACGTCACCCTGAATAATTTCGGGAAGTCCTTCAATGAAAGCCTCCAGTAGCTTCTCATTATCCGAAACCATAGATGGGCATAACACGGCCAATTCTTGAAACCTTCGAATGTAATTATCAATGTCATACCCAATAGTTACCAACTCATAGAATTCGGTCTCCAACTTCTTCACTTCCGTACGTGGACAAAACTTCTTTGTTACCAAACCTTTAAATTGCTCCCAAGTGAGCTTGAAAGCATTCTCCATTCCCATCGGCTGAGCATAAGAGTTCCACCACGACAATGCTCCATCAAGTAGGGTACTCGTAGCAAACTTGACCTTGCTATCATCCGGGCAATTACATATCAAAAACACGGACTCCAATTTCTCAAACCATCGAACCATGGCAGTGGCTCCTTCGGTACCTCTAAACTTAGTGGGATCTCTACTTTTGAAATCCTTATACGAACAGATTTTAACTCCGGACCCTCCTGCATTTCCTGCAGCAGCAGCAAGCCTAGCGGCTTCAGCAGCAGCCGCGGCCTCAGCAGCAGCAGCAGCCACCGTTTCCCTTTCAATCCTTAGAGCATCGGCTACGCAATCCCTTACCAACTTTTGAATAGCCGCTAGTGTCAATTCGGGTGTAGCTTTCTTCGGCGCCATATCTTCTTCAAAATAAAAGGAAAGGTGAGATGTAGCAAAGTCCGATGTCAATAATAAACGCTCCAAAGAGATGTGATAAGAAATGATAAGTTTGAGGTTATCTTTCAAAATAATCGACGGTTTCCTAAGAAATGGGTTATGAGATGTCGTAAGTGCTTCAAATGTATGATGGTTTAGTGACTTAGTGTGAATAGCGTGTAACTCGACATGTTAGTGATGAAACAAAGGAGTGAGAGTGACTTCGCCCTATTTAAAGGTTTATCTCAGCATTCGACGTTATCGGTGATGAGTCAATTGATGTAAAAAAAATTTATGATAGGGAATGACAAGGAATTCTCCACGTTAGAGTATGAGAAAAAGATAATGGGATGGGTATTTAAGGGCATCCATGTGACAATCGATGTGAAATGAAAGTAAATAACTCGAAAAATGTACGTATAAACCGCATGTAAAGTGAACGTGCACTTATGATGAAATGATGAGATGCTATGATAATGTAGTTATAGTCTAGGGTCAATGATGCAACCTAGTTCTCTATAACCGAAGCTCTGATGCCAATCTGTCACACCCCCAAATTACCTGTTTTGCAGCGGAATGGATTTCCTGGGGATTGACTGTCATAGCATCACAGTTTCAGATATATTGAACGACCTAAAGTGTCGTTTGGAAAATACATCGTTTGATTTAATAAAACAATCAGAGTTTACAAAGTATAGGTCCCAAATGAAAATCATCTTGTGCGGAAATAAGTTTGTTACAATTTAAACGATGTTTTAAGTACGTAAAACCCAAGTGAGACGCGTCGTCAACGCGACTCCATGATGTGTCCAAATGCATGCCATGAAGTGAATACCTTAGATACCTGAGATAAAACATGCTAAAAAGTGTCAACACAAAGGTTGAGTGAGTTCATAGAGTTTGTGTTGAAATGTAAAGCCTTTCAAAATTGTTTATACAGCAAAGGCATTGTAAATCCACCCAGTTCCAAGTTCCGCCCATACAAAACTTGCACCTGTGTGTTCACAACCCACTGCCAAAATATGTGTAGTTTATATTCAAACACATGATGTCAAATGAATTCACAATAGTATCTAACTCGACGTAGAACAATAGCACTTAATCAATAGGACTAGACTCAATGTATCAGTAGTCAACTGATTTAGAACATTATACGACGTAGAACTGTAGCACATAATCAATAGTACATGACTCAATGTATCAGTAGTCAACTGATATAGTACTTTATTCGACGTATAACAATAGCACGCGAACGAGAACAATTGATATAGTATAACACTTGATTTTGAAACAATGGTGATCATGATAGAATTTAGCCTTAAAATCTAAAGTACTTGTGAAAACTAGTTAAGCATGTATCTCCCCTAAAATAGTTTCAAACAATTGAAAATGGGGCTATGAAAACTCACTTGATAAACTGGTATGATGACAAGAGTGAGTACACTGAGATGTAGCGTGATACTTTAACCTTGACAAGTAACTATGATGAGGTGCAAAGAACAAAGGTTTAACCTAAACACCCTAGGTTTTTATTTCAAAACCTTAATAAGAGTGTGATCTAGATTGTATATACTTGAGCTTGGAAAAATTTTGATGATCCCTTGAAAACTTTATGAAGAACCGGTTATGGAGATGAAACAAGGAGAAGAGAGGACTTTCTAACACTTGATGAATTATTTGAGTTAAATGAATGAGATAAGTGAATGAAGTGCAAATCTATACTTGTAACAATTTTCTTACCAACTTAATAAATGCCACCCTCCCTTTGGTCGGCCAAGGGGGAGGGATTTGTCAAATTATATATATTTTTTTTCTTTTATAATGTATAAAATTTGTAATAAATGTAAGTATAATGTACATGTAACATTACTTGTAAGATTTAATATACATTTGTGTATTTAAGGAAATTTTAGGTGAAAGTAATTTTTTAATAGATCAAAGTAGAGTATAATGATATCATAAAAATTGTAAAAATACATTCCTTGTGAAATTTGAGTGATAAAATAATTATCGTGTCGTTTTTAAGAAAAACGTCGTAATAATATAAATTTAACGATTTATATACAAAATAAATTTAAAACACCAGGTAAACTCAAAATATAGTTTTTTATAACTAAATGTAAGTATAAAAATATATCGGGATCATTTTTAGAAGTAACGGATTAAATGCTCAAAATAATAACTCACGCGATAACGTTTATTTAATATAAAATTTACGCGTTTAATGTGAAATGCAATGTCATGAATGAACTAACATGATGCAAATGATGTTAATGAAATGTAGACTAAACTTAGTCCATCAGAAATGTTCGTGATGATATGATCATGAATTCGCCGCTAAACCATAAAGGTTACGCGAATCTGGAACACGTAAACCTAGTTTACGATAAATGTTGAAATGGTGAAGCATAAATTGTTTCGAGAAATGACCTGAAAGTACGGGTTGTCACAGGTTCACAACTGTGATCCTCAGTGATTGAATGGAAACTCCTTCCAGGGTCAACATCAAACAGCCCTGACAGCAGGTCACTTCGGTAACTCCTTGTGGGTTACGCTTAATGTGTCTCAAACGGTCTACGGTCGTGGGGTGATGCTTCGGTGTACCTCAGCGACTCACCTGAACCATAGATGTACCTCGATATATCGTGTTAGCCTTCTTGAGGGCATCCGGTTTTAGGAACAACCTTTGCTAGAATTAGAGATGTGTTTTCACATTATGTTGTTGACACTCTCGAAGTTCGAACTTGTAAGTGCTGGAAATCCCGCTAAGGAGATTCCTTTCAAGAATCGAGTCCTGAATATGTGGGTCATTACTTGAACTTGTTCAATGTAATGCCAACTGTCCCTTACGGGATTCGGACGGCTGATTCGCCAGACCAAGGTGAACGGAATCAAGACATTCATCAGTAGAACAATTGTAGTAATCAATTCTTTGTGAAAAGATTACAATGATCAATTGGTGTTCGTGACTGTACCGTAGATGCTGCTGCTGATGGATGCTCGCGGGAGGAAGAGATCGTGCTGATTCTCCACATGCTTATACCAACAACATCACAAAAGAAGTTATCTCAAAATCAAAGGCAACACAAAGTCATAATGATTCTTCATCTAATCAAAGAATCTACAAAGTTATAAAGACTCGAGAACTACTGGAATTCATTGTCAAATCAGCGTGTGAGCATGTTGGAGAAAGACGTGGAGACGCTGGAACAACGAAGTTGACCTGTAGCTGACAACAACATACTATCACAACCACCACAAAGAACAAAGAATTAAAGAACAAAGATATCAAAGACGTCAAAGCAGAATACTTCAAAAGAAACAAGATCCCTACACTGGGGAGATTGTTGGAATCAAGGCACTCCTTCTCACAAGAAAGAAGAATATCAGAAGACGTCAAAGCAACTATTACATCTGCACCAACAACTGCTCAATATTACAGAAGACATCAATTTCTAACGCTTAGGGGGAGATTGTTGGAATCACTCCTAAACTACTTCTCAAGTGTTAGTAATCAATATGTAATAGTTAGCTTAATTAGGCTTTTATGTTTGTAATTATGGCAAGGCTTTTATGTTAGTAATCGAAAGTATATCAAAATTCATATCTATAAAAAGATAATTAAGAGATATTAATATTTGAAAAAAATAATATGAAAATTGGTTTGTTAAAAATATTTAATGTTTGATATGTAAATGATTTTAAATTAATGAGTAAAGATCAAATAAGAAATAAAAGTAAAATGATAAGAATGAGAAAATAACTACATTCGCACATTTCAAATACAGTTACAAAAAAAAAAAAAAAATGAATCTCCTATGAAATTCTCATTCTTCAATTAAATCATGTAGTTAAAAATAAAGTAGAAAATGAAAGCATTATAAGAGTAAGGATTAAATAAGAAACAAAAGTAAAATGAGAATAATGAAAAATAACCATAACCGCAAATTTCAGATACACCAAAAAAAAAAAGATACATAACCCATGAAATTGTCCTTCTTCATTTCAAATATGTGACTGAAAACATTTATCATTTTTCTTATTTTTTATTTTTCGGTGATCGATTCCGAGCATTGTAAACCTAAAAAAGCAAAAGAAGAGTTGAGTGTACTTAAAAAAGAAAGGAAGTAGTTAAAGGACCATTTGGTACTTGAACATATCTTCAGTCTAAAACTCTGATCCAGTTTATCTGCCCCGCATCCAGTTAGGGTTTCATTTCATTTCATTTGTTGTTTAAGAAACCAAAAATAAAAATGGCTGAAACTGAAATCGAAACCGAAGCTGAAGCCATGAATATCCCCATCGACACCGTTGACCACGAAAATAGCCCAGAACCCAACAACAACAACGAAGACGAAGACACTAACAACAAACCCGAAAACGAAAACGAAAACCAATCACCACCGGCACGACAGGCACTGGAACGACGACGTGATCGTGATTCACGAGAGAGACGTGACCGGGACTATGACCACCGCCCTTATAATAGGAATTATCACGAGAATAATAATAATAATAATAATAATAATAATAGGAATTATAGGAAGCGTGCTGCTAGTCCTAACTCTCCTCCCTATCGTGACCGACATCGTGCTGGTTATAGTCCTCCTCCTTATCATCATAGGAGATCTCCTCCTCCCTTTAAGCGCTATCGCAGAGATGACGCCGCTGGTGGTTATGAAGGCCGTCGCGGCGGTGCTTTTGGACATAATAATGATAGAAGGTTCCTTGCTCCTTTCTTTACAATTTTTAATATCTTGCTTGTCTTTAGTATCAAACATTATTGATAGTTATTAAACCCTTTTACTTGTTGCATATAATCAATTTACATTTTAGGATGAGGTTTAAGCTAATTAGGATTGTGAAACCTCAAACTTAAAAGCTTCCATTGTTGAGTTGTTAGTCTCTGCTCAAAGACCAAAATGCTGATAATATACACACTAACTAATAACAAGGTTCAATACTTTGCTATACTGCGAAAATTTGAAATAATCTAAGGGTGTGTTTAGCTTAAACAGAACACCCATGTTTTCCGCAGAAAATTTTTAGCCTAGGATGTTCAAATTGGTTATTTTTTAAATTCTCTAAGGGGGCGTTTGGTTCGTGGAGTTTTAATTCATGGAATTTCAAATTCTGACAAATTTTAAATTTTGAATGAATATAAATCCTGACATTTAAAATACTGTTGCGTTTTTGATTGTCAAAGATTTATAGAACTTGAAATACCCTAATAATGATAAATGACAGAATTACCCTTAATAATTCATATGCATTCTTTTCAATAAAAGATTTCCATACCAAAAGAAGAACAAGAACAGAAGCCATTCAAACACGTTGCCAAGCCAAAAAGTGAGCAACAAAACTAAGAACAACAACAAAATCCAACCACAAACAAGACACCAATTTACAGCTAATCCTGAACTTTAAACACAACCAACAAAACCAGATCTACCCAATCAATTTTGCCAACCAACAATGACATAGCAGTGAACCTGGATTCGCAACCACTTTTTACCGATCGATGCTTCCTTCGCTTGATCTTCGAGGACCTAAAAAACAAGTCGAAGTACACGCATGTTTAATATTTGAGTAAAAACAGTTGATGGGCTTAAAAATGAGACGAAACTCTAATCACGATGGATTGGGAAGTGAGAACAGTTAGAAGAAATTAGCGAGAGAGAACTATTAGGATGAGAAGCAGTAATGTAGGTAGAGGTGTATACATGTTAGGAGAAAGAAACAAGATGATAAGATTCTCTTTTTGATGAAGGGCATCGTTGTCCAAGTTAACACATGAAAAGTACTGAGCCTACTGAATTTGTCTTCTCAAAGGTTTTAAAGTTACTCCATTTAAGGTAATTCACATCATTTTAAATTTCCTTTATTGACCCACCAAAAACACTTGGAAGGGGATTTTAATTTCAATTCCCACCTCAAATGATGTGAACTAAACAGACCCGAAAAGCATAGAATTCCTATCTCCCAAAATATAAAAGTCTGTTTATGTTTGACACCAGTTAAGATATAGTATACCAACGCCTTGAACCATGTTGCTATTGGATAAACGACAATTATTTTTTGTTTCGAAACACTTAAATGTGTAAGGTGTTGCAATGAGGCAGGATCAGTGGAGATTACATATACTTGTTAGTTTAGCTTGTGTTATTAATTATGTGATATATTTACGGATATGCCTATTCATACATTACTTCTATATTGTGATGAACATTTTCTTGTTCACTAGTAATATGATCAAATTCTTACGAGCTGAGTCAGTTTAAAAGGAGGTGACTCAGAGCTCAATTCTTATTTGACTTTGACTTTTACGAGTCATTTACCAACTCTTACGACTCGAGTTGACTCGTGGCTGTTATGACTCACAAAATTAGGAAAACTTTTGGTATTATTTCTAAAAAAATTAAGAAGATAGAATAATAAATGACTAAATTCCTTTTTAATTAAGCAATTACATTTATTATGTAGTGTCGACTCGCACCCATACTCTGTTACTCTTGAGTACAAAAACATATATAATGGATCCCCATTGAGTGCTATCCTAAAGAAACAATAGAGACCATGAGAGGCTGTAATATATAAGAAATGTTTGGGTGGTTTCTGGAGAATTTCCGAGTTAGATTTTTACAGCAATATCACTCACGCAAATACCCACGTCTAACCCCAAATTCCAACTTTTTTATCCATAACAAATACAATATTTTCTTATTAGTTTGTTATGTTCAATTTAATTAAATCTTATAACTTTACATGGGATTTTTAAATTCAAGAAACCATATAATCTACTTTGAAAAACGAGGATCTATATGATATATTTTAAGTTAATAATGTCTTTTTTTGTATTATGACTATCACGAGTCGAGTCACGAGTTGAAATTTTATGATTTCGAGTCACGAGTACAAACTCTATTATATATTAACTTTTCAGCTCCCCTATTTTTTCTTTACTCTGTTTAAAAGGATGTGTGATATTGTTCACTCTATGTATGTATCAACTACATGCAATTATTAGGGATAAAGCTTTTCAAGGTTAGGAGGCAATGTGAGTATCAAAAGTATACCTTTATTTCAAGAAGCATAAGTGTACCATCTTTATTAGTAGTCACTGCTTTGTTTATAAGTTACGGTGCTTGTATCCAGATAGATTTTCTTGCTGTGAGCTTCATGGTTATAGGATTTAGCTTTGCTGGTTTACTTCTTGTCCCCCTTCTATAAGTTAGCTTCTCCCATGTTTAACCCAACTTTATGTTAAACTTGTTATAATATGTTTTTCAAGCCTTTAAAATCATTGCTGCCCTCTTCAATTGAGGCCTTCTAAAAAATCTAGAGAAATCTTGTGCGTATATCTGCTGAAGAAAAAGGGACACTCTATTTGTCTCCAAGCTTAAAATATTGACAGTTGTATGCTGTTGTATGAAAAATTAATTGCAGACATAAACCTTATATTTCTAAGATTATCGAAACCCTATGTTCTGTAATTTGTCATTTTGTATGCAAAATTTATCTTTTAGTTTTAAAACATTGTTATAAAAGTGATACAATCATAGTGATGGTGTATTATGTTATAACTTGGTTTTAAAAAAGGACTTCGTTTTGATTCATATCCGAAACATGAATTCTTTGTCAGAAATCATAATTGACAGTTTTCGAATGTTACTAATACTAAGATATAACTTTCAATTTCAAGCATAGCATTTTGTAGAAATGTAATCAACCTTGTTAATTTGTCATCTCATCTTCAATACCAGACAGTGGAAGAAATGCGCACATGAGGTCATGAGTTTTCATTTTGAAAAAAAGTAAACATCTTTACTACTCACGTACAATATAGCTCATCATATTTTACAGCTCATCACAATATTAGCGTAAAAGCACAATGGCAAATTTAACACATCATAGTATCTGTTAAGCTAAATTATTGTTGTCCACCCTTACCGTTCCCTCTAGTTCTGTTGCAAACCTCTGCTCTTGTCCTTGCATTTTCTGAAAATAATTCTAAGGTTGAACTCATTAGGGTTAGTATTCTGCTTGCTTAGTGCAGGCTTACTATTTTCCATTTAGTGTCACTATTAGCACCTGGGACTAAACTTTTACTAATTTTTTTTCACAGGTTTGGGCATGATGACCCTGATAACTATCATTATCATGGTGGCAGGGGTGGTTATCCTGAAGATAGGCCACGTGGTCGGTTTGGTGGCCGATTTGGTGGTCGTGGTGGTCGCTCAGCTGGTGGGTACCAAGGCGGTCCACCTGGTAAGCATCAATTTTGCAATTTTATTATTATTATTATTATTTTGTTGCATTTGAAGTTGTTAGCTGTATGTTTTCCCGAAATGTTCTATAAATTAGTTTGAAGGAATATAATACCTCCTCCAGTTATAAGGGTATTAAATGCAAAATGCTAGTAACATTGGCTGTGTTTTCAAATCCTTTTTGAAGTTTTACTCACTTGTATATATAATTGATCTTCTACAGACTGGGATTTAGCTCGTGGAGGTTACAATGATGCTGCAATCACACATAAGTGAGCATCCTCAACTATTTTGTAACTACACTGTATGATGTTTCTACTTCTAGCACTGGAGTTGTCTAAACTGGAACCTCAATGTTCTTCCAAGTTTGTAAAACTAATAGCTTTCCTTTCACTTCCGGTTTCCCTTCATTTATTATGTTAATGCCAAAAAAAAACAAGTCCATTTTTGAATGTATCATGTTTACCAAGGGCATGTTAATTGGGTCATCTTGAACATGGTGATATATGACATTTCACATTTCTAATGATATCGATTTATATAACTGCAATAGTTATTTTAAGATCTATCTGGATTACACCAATTTATTACGCTTTAGATGTGAATGTAACCTACTAGTTGTTTTTAGGGAAGGCTTGATGTCTTATAAGCAGTTCATTCAGGAGCTTGAGGATGATGTTCTGCCATCTGAAGCTGAACGCAGGTATATGGATGTGGGATTTAGATATTGCACCTTTTTGGGCTATAAGTTATTAACTCAATAAGTTGAACTATTCCACAGATATCAAGAATACAAGTCAGAATATATATCAACTCAGAAACGAGCTTATTTTGATGCCCATAAAGGCGAAGATTGGTACTTTTTGTCACATATACAATTTTTTTTCTCTGTTATTTTGTACTTAGTCTTCTCTAATAATAATTTTTTTATGATGTAGGTTGAAAGATAAATATCATCCCACAAATTTACTTGCTGTTATTGAAAGGTGTGTGTTGTATAAAATATTTTTTCCCCTCATTTATGTGTGTGTGTATATATATATATATATATATATATATATATATATATATATATATATATAAAATTTATGATCCGGTCCTTGTTGCTTGTAAGATACTAATCTATCTCGATATTCTCATCAGGAGAAATGATCTCGCCCGAAAGTTGGCTAAGGAATTTTTACTAGATTTGCAGAGTGGATCTTTAGATTTGTAAGATATGCTTCCACTGTTTCCAAGTATTTTTAATGTTCCCCGATTATTACACCTTTAACATGTCTTTACGTGAAACAGAGGTCCAGGTGTCACTGCTTCATCGTCAAACAAATTAGAGCATGCAATTAATCCCAATTCTGAAGATGAAGTAGATGCAGGTGGCAAAAGAAGATATCATGGCCGGGGCCCAACAAAAGATTCCGATCCATTCCCAGCAGCTCCAAAGGCTCACCCAGTCTGTTCTGAATCTAGGAGAATCCAAATTGACATAGAACAAGCACAGGCACTTGTAAAGAAACTTGACCAAGAAAAAGGAGTAGAGGATAATATAATATCCCGGGCTGATAATGAGAGAACAAATAGGGATAAATCCCATGGTGGTTCAAGCAACCCTGTTGTGATTATACGTGGTTTGACTTCAGTCAAAGGTCTGGAGGGTGTTGAGTTACTTGATACACTTATTACGTATCTCTGGCGGATTCATGGCCTTGATTATTATGGATTGGTTGAAAGAAGTGAAGCTAAGGGTTATCGGCATGTGAGGGTGGATGGAAAAATCTCAGATGATTCATCCGAGTGGGAAAAGAAATTCGATTCAAGATGGCAGGAACGATTAAACGGTCAAGATCCATTGGAAATAATGACTGCAAAGGAAAAGATTGATGCTACTGCATCTGAGTCGTTGGATCCTTATGTTCGTAAAATACGGGATGAGAAGTATGGCTGGAAATATGGTTGTGGAGCAAAGGGTTGCACAAAACTGTTTCATGCTTCTGAGTTTGTTCAAAAACATTTGAAGCTGAAACACCCTGAACTTGTGATGGAGCTAACTGCTAAACTGCGTGAAGATCTGTATTTCCAAAATTATATGAAGTAAGTGCAACTTTTAAAGACCTTTTTTTCCCATCTGGAGATTTTGTTGATGAAGATATTTGTTATGTGTAGTGATGAAGACTCGCCTGGTGGGAAACCTGTAATGCAACCTTCTTTTCCGGTATGATTATATCATTTTTTGTTATGATTTTTAAGGGGGGGGGGATTAAGATTTGTTTTTACAATTGATTATCTGCTTATCACAGCTTAATTATTGGTTTTTAGTTGGTAGGATAAACTATTCTGCTTTTGATAGACTAATATCTAAGCGTTAATTAATCAGTTGCATAGCAGCTGCAACATAACTGGATATTCATGGTTAAAATAAATCGGATATACACCCTTGCTGTAACCTATTTTGATAGACGTTCATTTTCATTTCAGAAAGAGTTTCTTCTTTTCAAAAGAAATGGTCCTTTTTGGTCATTTCATCTATTTGTCCCATAAATAAGCATAATCAGCCAAACAATCAAACACACAGTTATTTAATTACTACATTCAAACAGGAGGAGCACATCCAAACACTACCTTCTAAAGTCCATTTATGAAACTGGTTTGATGATTTTGACTAATCAAACACTCCTTTAGGCTTCACCTTTTATTAAATGTTACACTAATGTGAGTGTTAAATATGCAAGTATAATGCTTACTTTGATTTGTCAAGTTACATAAGTGAGTGATAATTGGGTCTGTTTTCAGAAGGATAGGCCTCAGAGGCGTAGGCCTGGTGGTGATAACCGCATGAGAGATGAACGTGGTTACCGTAGAGAAAATGACAACAGAGCAAATGGCGGTGAAAGATTTGATAGAGATGAGAACGAAGATTCAATGGATTTGAAAGATGGCAGTGCAGGAAACCCTGATGACCCAATGTTTGATAATTTTGGTGGACAGGGTCTACATGCTGGACAGTTCTCTTCAGAAATACCTCCGCCAGTGTTGATGCCGGTTCCTGGTGCTGGGTGAGCCCAATTTACATCTTGGTCTTCAGATATGTGTATGAGCTATTTATTCCAGTTCACTTTTGTTGATTGTCTTGTAACACAATGTATGCTGTCATTATTTGCAGTCCTTTGGGTCCCTTTGTCCCTGCTCCTCCTGAAGTTGCAATGCGGATGCTGCGAGATCAGGGTGGGCCTTCCCCATTTGAAGGCGGTGGCAGAAATGGTCGTTCTGGGCCCCAGTTGGGTGGCCCTGCTCCAATAATTGCTTTACCTCCGTCATTTAGACAGGATCCTCGTCGTTTACGCAGGCAAGTTTATTTTTGATGATGAGATTGTTTATGATATGTCTACACGTATTTTTATTTGGTTAAGGATATTTGGTGGAGCTACCTAGAGGTGCAAAGTAAGTGTGCTGGGCGGGTTTGTTAACAAGTTGGGTAACCTTTCGTGAGTGCCGGGTTGGATTGGGTTGACCTTAACACTTATTATATAAACCGTATAGTTGATTATAATTGCAAAGACTCTTATTATTAGTTTAATAATAATAAGGTATTAAATTAAAAAAATTAGGAGGCTGTTTGCATTTGACATACATACCATGGGTGACATTTGACACCGTTTAGCTCATTTACCCGTGGTGTCTCTTTCTAGTTTTTTAAAAATTACCATCGAGATAAACCATAACCCGAATAGTTATGGTAATACTTATTTCCCGTGTTCTGTTTATGCTTGTACAATCTTATGGTGATTAGAGTAATGGTTTACTTTACATTCTTTTATCAGATGTTTGTGCTGTTATAACAACCCAATTTTTCTTGCTTGAATATTGGAATTATTGGTGCAACTGAATTTTTTTATATGGACATGGCATATATTTAAGAACTTGCTCACTCCAACTGTTGTGTAGCTTCAATTTTTTTTTTAACTTTGAAGGGTCGTGTTCTTTTGCCTATGTTTTTATATGTCAAAGAACAACTTTTTTTGTTAAATCAGTTATAAAATTTCACACAGGCATCAACGTAATCCTTTTTCCTCTTTTCTTGTTATTTGCAGCTATCAAGATCTTGATGCTCCCGAGGATGAAGTGACCGTCATTGACTACAGGAGTTTATAGTGTGATGTAACAAGGCAATACATTTAACCACAATTGTTGCAGGTTTAAACAGAGCCTGTATTCTGCTATATAAAGTTAAGAACAACACAAGGCTTCTGTCAGCTAGTGTGTTCTTTTCTAGATTCCAGATCATCTTTTTCTGGTATTTCCTGGCTTTCAAAATCATTTGTGGATTACCTTTGTATTTATGCTCCCGTTTGGCTGTGGCAAGCGGCATCTGCATTCTTGAATCAGTCATTTGACAGTTGACATTGTGGGGGGGCTTTCTTTAGTAATGATTTAGTAGCATTGTAAAAACCGAGTTTATAGATAGCTGTATTATTCTATATTGAGTTTGTGCTCATTCAGTATTATTCCAATTTGTTGTTACTTAGTTATGTAATTTTTGATGATCTTGAAGTTGAGTTATTGTGTTTCTACTTTTGTAGTTTGATTTTTTTATAATTCACCGAACAAGCAAATATTGGAGAAGATATCTAGCGAGAAGTAAATTAAAATAAGAAATGGTGAGAAGTAACTATAATCACACATTTGAAATGCAATGATATATATGCAATTGCCCTTTTTATTTTTATTCATTTAGATGCACCTCTTTTAGTTTCGAAAATTATTTTGAAGTGAAAATTGTGCAAATTGACTTTTATGATTTAGTCGCAAAGAGAGGAACAAAATAGAAAAGATTATGAAATGTATATGAATTTAACTAAAAGCTAGAAAACATATTATTATGCATCTAAGATAATAGGGATGCGTTAATTTAAGTCGGTGCATTTTGAATATGCGATTATAGTTACTTTTGATCATTCTTATTTTAAGATTTTAAGATTATTTCTCAATTTGATCCTATATACTCTGTATATATGATGAATGGACCTAGGGAGGACACTGTATGATGAATGAACCAAGGGAGGACAGGGTATTAAGTTTTCTCTATACATTTGTGCTCCAAACCCTTTCTCCTTTCAGATGCGCACAGGGACGTAACCTAGGTTTATTGTGGATGAATATGGCTGAAGGTAAAATATTACTTTGTTTTCTCTTATATTTTCTTCTTAAAATCAAGGTAAGAACTGTAAAGCTAAAAGGGCAATTAGACATTTACATGCCAGACGATTCTTATTATAAAAATCTTGGTTATTAATCATTTAAAATAACGAAATCTTAAACATACAATGGATTGAGATCTTATTTTCTACTCGGTGTGTTTGGTAGAGAGAAAAGAAATTAGAGAAATGAAAATTGGACTTATTTCCATTGTTTGGTAGAGAGAATTAAAAAAGTGGAGAATTTGGTAAATAAATAGAAAGAAATTGAGAGAATTGGGTAGTGCAATTTGGCTAGCTCCATTTTCACTATTTTGGTAAAGAAATTGGAGAAATGTATTATTATTATTATTTTTTTCAAAAATGTTTTTTTTTTTTTTTTTTTTTTTTTTTTTTTCAACTATAATTTTGTTAAATAATGTGTTTTGTTTTAAATACATTATTAAAAAATAATTTTTTTTAAAAAAATATTTTTTTAAAAAAAATAAGTTTTTTTAAATAAATATATTTTCAAAAAATATTTTTTTAAAAAAAACAAGTTTTTAAAAAAAACAAGTTTTTTTTCTCTTTTTGTTTAATACATTTTTAAAAAATAATTTAAAAAAAAATTAAAAAAAATATATATATTTTTTTTAAAATAAGTTTTTTTTTTAAATAAATACATTTTAAAAAATATTTAAAAAAAACAAGTTTTTTTTAAATAAATACATTTTTAAAAAATAATTTTTTTTTAAAGCAAGTACCTAATTTTTTAAAAAATAAATTAAAAAATATATATATATTTTTAAATAATTTAAATAATTTTTTTTTTCATTTCTCGGGTCAAGTCTCTGTTGTTACCAAACATTAGAATTGAACAAAATTCTCTACTGATTTCTATTCTCTGAGATTATATTCTCTGTTTCATTTCATTTCTTTGAAATTCTCTCTACCAAACGTGCCCTCAAGTTCTTCTTAAGTTGATATTTTGTGAGTGTGAGTAAATTAATGGGTTTCATATTTTACTGAACCCATTATTTTATTTACTTTTATCTCATTCGGTTAACATGACAAAACATTAGACATAAACTTTTAAGGATCTTAATTCATTTAAAATATTCATTTGATAGTACTCGTGTCATATCTTTTTTAGTTTCTTAGTGACTTGAACATAATTATACGAGATCTTAAGGTCCTTGCCTGCAACATCCCTTGTCAAAGTCATTGCTAAGTAAATATTTAAGGACCATTTTTCGTAAGAAACCCAAAAGGAGCTAAGTAAAATATTTGAGGACCATTTTTTGTAAGAAACCAAAAAGGAGCTGAAGGAGGAGCAACATGTTGGAAAAAAGAAGTTTGATGAACACTAAAGATACTTGCACATAGTAAGAAGTAGTTGTGTCCTCCCATTAAGATGCAAGGACACCTCAATGCTACTTGCTTCTTGCACTCTCCTCTGAGTATCGTATTTGAGATCCTTGTAGCACAACTACTTGCGCACACATAACCAAACAGTTGATTTTTTTTTAGAAACACGAACATCATACACCTTTGATTTACCATTTTCTACCCAATTCAATCCCTTTTTCGGTTTTGTCCAATCTGGCATGCTTTCGTGAGGTAGAGCGCGCGAAATCTTACATGGTGAGTGTCAAATACATGTGTCAATAGCCAAATGGACAAAAATTAAGTTAATCGGGTGCGCTTGTTGATGACGTAATGCGTGCGGATGATGAGTGGCTTCTAAAATTTGATATTTTGACTGAGTTAGCAATAAAACAATGCAAAAAAAGTTGCGCGCTACGTTGCACGCCGCGTGCCAAATGATGACGAAATATGAAATACGGTCCAAATAATACATATCTTGTTTGTTAATACCCTGCCAAATACATCTATATCTTGGACTAGCTTCATGATCCGCCCGATGGTCAGCCTAGTTTCATAATTTTTACATTTGAATATCTGTCATGTACATATCACGGAGGTTTACACTAAAGAAAAAAAAGCAAACATTTTATGAAATTAAAACTTGAAGATTGTTGTTGCACCTGGGTGGGCTACTTTCTTGTGTTGCATTCATAAGAGTCAAAATGTTTATATAGTAAAAAACTCATACATTTTATAACTATATTCGCTTTGGGTTATCTTTGTTTTCAATTGCTTCAGATCTGTTTTTACCTTTCTAGCCGCCACTTTTGCATCACTAGTTGATGTTCAAGATATTCTCTTCATCACTCACTGCTCTTATCGGCAACACCACCCTATCCAACATCATTACAATATAATTAGATGGTTAGCTAGCCACTTTAATTTTATGTACAGCATTGCGCAATCATACATTAGACTGGCATTTAACTGGTACTCATTCTCATGTGCTTCTATGCTTTTTGCTAGCTCCTCTGCCTTCTTCAGACCCGTCGCTCCACCCACTGCAATCTTTACAACAGAAGGTTCATCTTTTGCAAAAAAGGTCTTTAACACTTTTATCAATCTAGTGATGTCAAAACATATTATAAAACAACGTTAAGAAATTGAAATACCGAAACATTGTGAAACACAAACAATATCCGGACGCTTATGACTTTTAGTAATGGTTTCAAGTAGCACATACCTATAAGTCGTTCCAGTTTTCACAAACAAAAATGCTTCCATTTAACAATATACGAATATGACTTGAACTTTAAAATTATTGTTCACATATTCTATAATCTTAACTGTAAAGTGTTAGGCTTATAAATTGATGGGATGCTAATAGTTTAAAATAGATAACCGTGAAATCAGTATAAGTTCCTTTAAATATGAGTATATATGTTCATTTATGTCATTTTATAATGGGGATTGAGTCGTAGAATAGCAACGTACTTTTTCAAGTGTCCCATTCTGGTACGTGTACTTTTTTTAAGCTGTAGAATAGCAATCTACTTTCCATAAGTGTCCCGTTCTAGTACATGTACTTATTTAAGTCGTAGAATAGCAATGTACTTTCCATAAGTGTTCCAATTTAGTACGTGGGATGACGTACCAAATTGGAACAATTATGGAAGTAGGACATACCAAATTGGAACACTTATGGAAAGTACATTGCTATTCTACAACTTAAAAAAAGTACACGTACTAGAACGGGACACTTATGGAAAGTACATTGCTATTCTACATCTTAAAAAAAGTACACGTACCAGAATGGGACACTTGAAAAAGTACGTTGCTATTCTACGACTCAATCCCTTTTATAATGTATACTAGTTTTACACCCCGTGTACGCCTCTCAAGGCGTTGGGTTTTATTTTTGTTAGATTAGTTTTAGTTTATTAAATATATAGAATCGGTATTGTGCAAGTAAAAACATAAACAAATTCATGATATAATTCTAATATGGAATCCAAAACACAAATAAACAAATCCATAATATAATTGTTTAAAATTAAAAATTAACTATCATCTTGTTAATTCTCAATTATATCAACGGCTTTAAGTTTCATATGTTTTTGTAGGTTTTTTTTCTCACTTCGCTCGAGCCTGAAAAAAGACAAATTGTGAACATAAAACCAAAGTTTTTTCAAAATTCGATAACAATGAAATTCATAACACGTATAAATACCTCTTTTTCTGATGAACTGTTGCAAGCATTTATTACGCAATTACATTCATCGTTCCTACACTCACATAGACAATATCCATAACATGTTGGACGGTAACAAAAATAATACGCAGGATCTGTTGGACGGGTATCATTATTTTCATAATAAAGTGTTGGAAATGTATATATTTACAAAGATGTGAATGTCCGGATTCGAACTTGTGACCACGGGATTGCACACATTAGCGAATGAGAATTAAAGTTAATAATTAATGTTTATGTTTACGATTAATTATTACACATTAAGTCCGGTTAACGATCGTTATGTATTTAACGGAAAAATGACTAACGACCGTTAAAATGGAAAAGAGAAGGACTAGAATTGGAAACTTGGAAAAGTTGAGGATTGGGCTTTGGGCTTCCTCATGGCCGGCCATAGGCTTCTCCAAGGCCTCATATTCCCCTAACTTGTCCTCTAAGTTTTACTTCTAGTATAAAAGGAGGGGTAGGGTCTAGGGTTTCATACACACCTTGTGCATTGAATTAACCCTAGATCTCCTCTCTTCTCTTTCTTTTGCATAGCTTGGCCGAACACCCCATTTGTTAGGGAGTTCGGTTTTGTTTTGCTTATACGAGGGCTTGTGTTAAGATCTAGCAATCGCTTGATTCGTTGGTTAATTCGTGTGTACAAGAACGTGGTTGTAAGACATTATTCTTACACCATTTAGTACTTCTTTGGTTTGCTTTGCTCGAGGGTGGTTTTGCTTTGCTCGAGGGATTTGATATTCGCAAGAGGTACGTTACGCATACTTTCAGTTAATTAATTTATTTGTTATGATCTTAAGTCTTCCGCTGTGTACTCTTGATGCTTTTATGTTTTATTTTATTTTATATATCATAAACTCAACAGTGGCATCACGAGCCTTGTATAACAAGTAATTAATTACTGAAACACATAATTAAAATAAACATGAATGTGTTATTATTTGTATGCTAGATCTAGGGTTTGCAAAACCTAAACCCTAATTATTTAGGGGGGGCGTTTTTTTTATGATGCCCTAATTAGGGTTTTGTAAACTATTGTTTTAATTGGATTAGAAACCCTAAGATGCATGCAACTTTATGTGTATATGCGTAACTCTGTTTAATTGCATTAATTGTTAAGTGTAATTTATATCCATGATAATTATCTGCATGTTTTATCATGGATCTGTTTATTGTATGTCTTTCATGTTTTAAGTGATATACATTAAATAATGATAGATCTTAAATTGGGGAAGACCTCAATATTTATTAATTTTAATCAATTATGTGCTATGTGGTATATATTTAGTTTTGACTTACGCAATCGATGAATCGATGCATGTGGTTCACCTTGTACATAGATGAAAACGGGTGGAAGTCTTAATTAAATATATGCATATTGACAGATATAAAATTGGTTATTAATAAGATTTATCAAAACCGTTTGCATGTGGCTATTTGATATGCATGACTTTTATTTGTTATGTATTCATTGTTTATTTGTTTATTTTTATAAATACTTGCTTGTTTGTGTTTTGTAACAAGGGTATTTT
Source organism: Chrysanthemum seticuspe (assembly GCA_019973895.1). Classification (NCBI taxonomy): domain Eukaryota; kingdom Viridiplantae; phylum Streptophyta; class Magnoliopsida; order Asterales; family Asteraceae; genus Chrysanthemum; species Chrysanthemum seticuspe. Next base: position 84,684,085 of record BPTQ01000002.1, on the reverse strand, counting down.
TAAAAGAAAAATAAACTGACCTAAACAATGGTGAAACATGTATTTTTAAGACTAGTAATCATAATCGTTTAATTGATTGATGACTTTGGCACAAATGACTGAAAGGCTCACCCATGAGAATGAACTAATAAAAGGGGTTTAAAGAAGTGCGCACAGTCACACTGAATGGATGTCTAAGGTTGTGCTTTAGCGCGTACCTGGTCCTCTGCCCCCTGTAAGTTCGAGTGGAGCTACTTAGTAAGTCATTAAATGTGCAAGCTCATCTTAAGGGCGAATTAGTATTGATTCCATGCGCCACTTAGGTGGTAATTATCCGAAACACTAAGTGTTTACACTTATGCAAAAGTACGGTATAATGGATGATAATTAACACTAATTCCTTGATTGGTGAACCCAATACCTCAATTAAAGTTTGATGATGAAAAACTTAAACATTAAAACAAGATATAAATGTTTTAATAAAAACTATGCTACAAAGATGAATGCATGACATCTTTGTACATATTTGATTTAACATCAAAACTATTACCCTTTAAATTTAAGTTTTATGCCATCCAACGAAACGGAAACACCTAAGATTACTTTCTATTTGCGTGAGAACGTGATTTAGATCTTAATCAAAGGGTAAAATGTCCACGTGTCGTGAGAACGGGCATGGACGATTTTGCAGTTTCTTAAGTTGGACAACTTAATTGAGTTAGGCGGTGAAAAACTGAAAACTCAAGGCATAAGATGGGATAAAACATGTTTACATGGCGATTGATATTGGCTATATGTAAATCCCATAAATCTAGGAATTGCAATTGAAATTGGCAATTGAGCAAATGCTCTACCATTTTGTATAAGGTTCATCACTAACAGATCAACTGATGTGATGAGATTATGACAATTTGGATCCTAGTTTTCAATAAATATTAATTGGTTATATGAATATGAACCTTGGGTATTTAATTGTTTATTGAAAAGGAAAATTATCAAAATACTAATTATGGTTTTTTGAACTTTTTCTGTAGATGGCTCAATCTGATAACACTATGAGCTTACTGAGTGCCGCTTTCAAAGATATGATTGGAAGGGACAAACTGACTGGCCCTAATTTCAATGATTGGCATCGTTCACTTAGGATCATCCTTCGTGTTGCCAAAAGGGTTGAAATTTTGACTACACCTCTGCCTGAAGCTCCTCCCAACACGGCTACTGCTCTTGATCAAGAGGCATATCGTGTTGAATATGAGAAGCATAATGATGTGGCGTGTCTAATGCTTTCGGGGATGTCTGCTCAATTGCAAAAACAATTTGAGCACTATCCGCCTATGAGCATGCTAGATGAACTCAAACGTATGTTTGAGAAGCCACCAGCAGCTGAACTGTATGAACTAATTGAAAAGGTTCACAGCTGCAGGCAGGAGGCTGGCAAATCTGTCTCCGACCACGTCCTTGAGATGAAACATCACTTGGACCAATTGGAGAAGCTCGGCTGTGGTTACTCGAACGATGTATGTGTCGGACTCATCAATCATTCCCTTAATCAGGAACGATTTGGTGATTTTGTCCGCAATTTTAACATGCATTGCACGGGGAAGACAGTGAATGAGTTACATGCAATGCTTGTAGACTACGAGAAGAGATTGCCAAAGAAGGCTCCTACACCTGCTGTGCTCGCTATACAGGGTGGTAGGGTGAATAAGCCTAAGCCGCAAGCAGATAAGAAAGGGAAAGGAAAAGGAAAGGGGAAACAAGTTGTCATCCCACCAGCTCCTAAGAAGAACCCTGGAAAGAAAAAGGAGAATCCTAAGAAGGATTTGTCTTGCCACCACTGCAACTCACCAGGTCACTGGAAGCGGAACTGTCCAGTTTATCTGAATGAGTGCCTTCAGAATAAAAATAAGATGGTGCCTAGCTCATCAGGTATTTTTATGTTTGAATTATTTTCTTTTCCTCATAAGTTAAATTCCTGGATATATGATACAGGATGTGGTACTCACATCTGTAATACATCGCAGGGACTTAGAGGGGCGAAGAAGCTGACCTGTGGAGAGAGATACTTGTACGTTGGAAATGGAAAGCGTGCAGCTGTCGAAGCCATAGGGACTTTTGATTTAGTGTTGCCTTCGGGCTTAATTTTAGAACTAAATAATTGTCATTATGCACCCTCCATTGTTAGGGGTGTCATTTCAGTTTCTTTGTTAAAAGATATTGGTTTTGTTCACACTTTTACAAGTTATGGAATTTCAGTTTCTTTAAATAATGTTTTTTACTTTAATGCAATTCCTATGCTTGGTGTGTTTGAAATTGATATGGATGGTTGTATATCCAATGAAAATAATTCGTTGTATAGCATTAGCAATAAGAAGAGCAAGTCGAACTGTGACTCTTCTTATCTTTGGCATTGTCGCCTTGCCCATATTGGCAAGAAACGCATGGAAAAGCTGCAACACGATGGGCTTTTACAAACGGTCAATGATGAATCATTTGACAAATGCGAGTCTTGCATTGCTGGGAAGATGACAAGGAAACCTTTTTCACCTCAAGTGGAAAGGGCTTCTGATCTACTTGGATTGATACACACTGATGTGTGTGGTCCACTTAGACATGTGTCAAAACGTGGTGCTGTCTACTTCTTAACCTTTACGGATGATTTCAGTCGTTATGGTTATGTTTATTTACTTAAACATAAACATGAAGTCTTTGAAACATTTAAGGTTTTCAAAAGTGAAGTAGAATTACAACTTGGAAAGAAGATTAAAGCTCTTCGATCCGATAGAGGTGGTGAGTATATAAGTCAAGAGTTCAAAGATTACTTAGCTGAGTGTGGAATTATCCAGCAGCTCACATCTCCTTATACTCCACAGCAAAATGGTGTATCTGAAAGGAGAAATCGTACCTTACTTGACATGGTACGATCAATGTTTGAACTTACGACTCTACCTTTTACTTTTTGGGATTATGCCCTTGAGACTGCTATTCGCATTTTGAATATGGTTCCAACTAAGAAGGTTGTTAAAACTCCATATGAAATATGGACAGGAAAAGCTCCCAACTTTTCTTACTTAAAGGTCTGGGGATGTGAAGCGTTTGTTAAACGTGACACACCTGATAAGCTCCAAGCCAGATCTGTTAAGTGTATCTTTGTAGGATACCCTAAGGAAACTATGGGTTACTACTTTTACTACCCAGCTGAGAACAAAGTCATCGTGGCTAGGTATGGAGATTTCCTTGAAAGGAATCTCATATCTCAAGAACTCAGTGGGAGAGTATATGATCTGGAATATGATCAAGAAGATACAACACCTTCTGAAACCACTAGCCAACTTCAAGAAGAACCTGAAAGCTTAGGTGCTCCTCCTGAAGTTGTTCCCATTCGTAGGTCTGAAAGGACTATACGTGCACCTGACCGTCTATGTCTAAACGTAGAGGTGGAGGAAAATATGGTTGGGGATCTTAATGAACCTGCCAACTATAAGGCTGCCATGGCTGATCCTGAGAAGGATAAATGGCAGATTGCTATGAATGGGGAAATGCAATCCATGAAAGATAATGATGTCTGGATTGAAGTTGACCTTCCTCCCAAGGCTAAGGTCGTTGGGAGTAAGTGGATCTTCAAAAAGAAAACTGACATGGATGGCAATGTACACACCTACAAGGCTCGTCTGGTGGCTAAAGGTTTTACTCAAACCTATGGCGTTGACTACGAGGAGACATTCTCTCCTGTAGCGGACATAAGAGCTATTAGGATTCTCATAGCTATAGCTGCACACTATGACTATGAGATTTGGCAAATGGATGTCAAAACCGCTTTTCTGAATGGCCGTCTAGATGAAGACATCTATATGGCGCAGCCGGAAGGGTTTGTGAATCCATTATTTCCTAACCGTGTATGCAAGCTTAAGAGGTCCATTTATGGACTGAAGCAAGCATCAAGGCAATGGAATAAAAGATTCGATGGGGAAATCAAAAGTTTTGGATTTACTCAGAATCTTGATGAGCCATGTGTATATCACAAAGCTAGTGGGAGTCGTGTTACTTTCCTTATTCTGTATGTCGATGACATATTAATCATGGGAAATCATATACCAAGTCTGAATGAGGTGAAAGCCTATCTTGGTAAATGTTTTTCGATGAAAGACTTAGGGGAAGCAGCATATATACTCGGAATCAAGATCTACCGGGATAGATCAAGGCGGCTAATTGGTTTAAGCCAAAGTGCTTACATTGACAAAATATTGAAGAGATTCAATATGCAAAATTCCAAGAAGGGATTTTTGCCAATGCAAGTAAATCATGGTTTGAGCAGCCAAGGCTGTGCTTCAACACCTGCAGAGGTGGCGCGTATGAAGAAAGTTCCTTATGCTTCGGCTGTAGGATCTATCATGTACGCGGTACGATGCACAAGGCCTGATGTGGCGTTTGCTCAAAACTTGACCAGTCGGTATCAACAGAATCCGGGTGAAATTCACTGGACTGCTGTTAAGCATATTCTCAAGTACCTTAGGGCTACAAGAGATATGTTCATAGTGTATGGAGGAAATCCAGAAGCAGAACTGTCTGTTACAGGTTACTGCGATGCATCCTGGAAGTGTGACAAAGATGATACGAAGTCTCAAACGGGTTACATTTTTGTCATCAATGGAGGTGCTGTGGATTGGAAGAGTAAGAAACAGACAACACTTGCGATGTCTGCTACAGAAAGTGAGTACATAGCGGCGTCTGAGGCTGCCATGGAAGCTGTTTGGATAAGGAAGTTTGTTTCGGGGCTTGGTGTTATGCCGTCGATTGAACATCCTATTAAAGTGTATTGTGACAATTCAGCTGCAATTACTTTTGCCCATGAACCTGGAGTCATGAAGGGCACCAGACACTATCCTAGACAATATCACTATGTTCGAGAGCAAGTCGAGATAGGTGAAATTGAGTTGCTCAAAGTTCACACAGATGATAACCTAGCAGATCCGTTAACGAAGGCCTTGCCTGGTGAAAAACTTAATCATTTGTCTGATAAGTTTGGACTTCGTTTAGCTAGTAGTTTCATGCCCATCTGTGACTAAGTATTTTAGATAAAAGGATATTGTAAACATTATTATTGAAATGAAATAAAGTATTTTTTGTTATGTTTATTATTCATTTATTATAATGTTGTCCTATATTTACATGTTTAAATCCTTGAATAACTTAAGTTATTCTAAATAGTCCGTTGTCAATCAATAACATGGGAATGATATTGAATTAAGACAAATCTGAGTATTAGTTAGAATATACTTGAAAGTATATTGATGCGTAGCATGACTAATTTCAGATAATATTCAATGAATTGAATATAGGACTTATCCCACCCGCATGATAGTACTTTATGGATCTTTGTCATTAAGTATATCATGGATATTTATCCTCTGACTTGAGATACAAGAGATATGTCATGGATGTAGTGCATTTTTTGTGAAGCAATCTAACGGCTACACGTAACTGGTAGTTATAAGGGTTGTTTTCAGAAGTGTTGCGAAATTTATGAATCCTGCTTGTAGTCAAAATGGGATTTGTTTCCTTCAAATTCATTTTGAAGTTTAATACTACTGGGCCCCTCGTAGGATTGTTAAGATGTTTGTATGGCCATACCCAAGGTCTTCTGTTCAGAAGAATTGGTAATCTTAATAAATCATAAAGCGAGAAACAGAATAGTTAATTAAGAAATGAGTGAGATCCATATTCTTATTAACATGGTATTAGAAACAAAAGGATGAATATGATGATGAATCATCAAACTTGGTTTTTCTCCAGAAAACCATACACAAGTTGTACCGGGGGCATTGGCGTGTTGCTAGACGCTAACCAATGTCATTTCACGTTTTGTAAACATATCCAAGTGGGAGCTGTTGGAAATGTATATATTTACAAAGATGTGAATGTCCGGATTCGAACTTGTGACCACGGGATTGCACACATTAGCGAATGAGAATTAAAGTTAATAATTAATGTTTATGTTTACGATTAATTATTACACATTAAGTCCGGTTAACGATCGTTATGTATTTAACGGAAAAATGACTAACGACCGTTAAAATGGAAAAGAGAAGGACTAGAATTGGAAACTTGGAAAAGTTGAGGATTGGGCTTTGGGCTTCCTCATGGCCGGCCATAGGCTTCTCCAAGGCCTCATATTCCCCTAACTTGTCCTCTAAGTTTTACTTCTAGTATAAAAGGAGGGGTAGGGTCTAGGGTTTCATACACACCTTGTGCATTGAATTAACCCTAGATCTCCTCTCTTCTCTTTCTTTTGCATAGCTTGGCCGAACACCCCATTTGTTAGGGAGTTCGGTTTTGTTTTGCTTATACGAGGGCTTGTGTTAAGATCTAGCAATCGCTTGATTCGTTGGTTAATTCGTGTGTACAAGAACGTGGTTGTAAGACATTATTCTTACACCATTTAGTACTTCTTTGGTTTGCTTTGCTCGAGGGTGGTTTTGCTTTGCTCGAGGGATTTGATATTCGCAAGAGGTACGTTACGCATACTTTCAGTTAATTAATTTATTTGTTATGATCTTAAGTCTTCCGCTGTGTACTCTTGATGCTTTTATGTTTTATTTTATTTTATATATCATAAACTCAACATAAAGAGAGACGCAATCTCAACAACTTGGAGCTCTATTTTCTTTTTATCTTTAACTTGTAAAACTGAATCTGTACCTTTAACTTTCATTTACATGCATTATAATATAGTATAGATGTATAAGAAGTGACAAGGGTGTGCTTTATATAGAAACTAGTTAGAGAATTTCAAAAGAAATATCTAGGGAACATAGAATGACATAAGTGATGGGGAGATATGGGAGAGGATTTGATGTTGGCGTGGGAGCAGAGAAAGGATGGAGATGGTGACCTTTCAACAAAGAAGATGAAGTAGCAGTTCTGACAAAGATGAGATATGAAAGGAGGCGTGTAAATGAAGGAAGTGTTAGACAGTTTTTTTTTTTTTTTTTTTTTTTTTTTTTTTTTTTTTTTTTTTTTTGCTTTTATTATTATTCACTGTATAATCTGTACCCTGCGTTCTGTCGAGTATCCGTATAAACGTACTTTCCCGGCATACGTAAAATATAAAAATTATAGTTTTGGAAATGTTTTAAAAAGTGTAATAATACGGTGTCATTATTACTTAGAGATTAGATTATTAAATTTTGTCGTTACTTAGTTGGTGTCGGTACGCTTGTGAGCATTTTTTTTTTATTTTTTATTTTTTTTGTTCGTCACATTAGTTGGTTGTTGTGATAAGGAAAAAATGATAATGTTAAATTTAAAAAATTAGACGCAGAAATGGATAAGTATTCTTTCATTATAATATTATATTAATTTAATACAAGACGAAAATTTACCGGTTGTTACAATTCTTATGGCAACAGACTCATAAATAGGATCAAGAAATGCATACGGATTTTCATACTATATAGTACATTGGGACCATGTTCAAACATACCTGTCAAAGACCCAAAAAATCTCAATTTTGAAGCTTGCTTATCGATATTAGAGACCCAAATAACTTGATAGGTCAATATCGTTAATCTGAGCTTGGCCAACACTTGCTGCCTTTCAACCCTAAAGCCACAATACATTGGACCTTTTTAGTTAAAATCAACATGAACATATTTATTGAATGTATTAAGAGAGGAAAGAAATGTAAACTAAATAGGTATGAAAATTTGCTAATCATAAATTATCATAAGGGAAAAAAAAGTTGACTAAATAGCTAATGCTATATCAACAAATGAATAGAAGCAGACTTACTCATGTTCGGCGAAAAAAGATCAAACTCGCCATAACGCTTCAGCACCCGCATTCTGCAGCCCTCAGCAACCATCTGACCAATGCGGTAAGCCCCATGTACAGAGCCTAGATAATCGACACATAAGCTATAACAACCCGTAAAATTTCGGATTATTGTAATAATATTTATTACGTCATAAAATTTAAATCGACTATTTTCTGACGGTTGTCAAAATTTAGATCCAGAAAACGAGAAGTTATCTCGTTAATTCAGAAAGTCACGACATCGCACGCATCTCGGCACCAATTAAAAAACGGCAAACATTTATAATCAAATTTCTACGAAATAAGAATGACATAATATTACGTTCAAGAAATCGTCTCCAAAAATATATTTTTTATATTTTTCGGATACCGGGAAGGTACGTTTACTCGAAGATTCGACAAAACACGGGGTACCGATTATACTGTTCCATCTAATAAAAACAAAAAGAAACACAATATATCTTTCCTCTCTCCCACGTTTTTCTGTACCCTTCTCCTTTCTTGTCGACACCAAACAAAACACAGAAACAAACACGGAAATAGTGCCTTCCTTCCTCCTTTTGACTTTCAACCTCAAAGGTACCTCATCTTTATCATTCAAAGAGGAAACCTATATCCATAATATTAGCTTGAAGGGTCAAGGACGGCTGTGGAATGTGACTCGAGCCAAATAAAGGTAGCTACCTACACGAGACCAAGAGGGCTAGTGTCTTCATCTCTTTTATTCTTCTACATATGGGAGTAAACAATCACAGCTTCATTCATCTTTCCACATAAACAAAATTCGAGAAATTAGGGTTTTGGGAAACAAAGGGCTTTTGAAAATTGATAAAGGGGTTTTGTTACCGGATGCGTAAGTAAGCTATACCACTCGTCAATTTCTCTCATTCATCCCAGGTCCCCTCCAATTTAGCTCGTGAGTTTCGGTGTTCATAGCTACTCAACCACAAATTGTGTACATAGTAAGATCACATTCCTCATCATTGTTTCATTGTCTAATAATTTGTAATTACATTAAGTTGTAATTCGAATTTACATTATTTATTTGTGGCAATTGAAATTAATTATTGGGCGTTATAATGATGTTACAATGTTAGAAATAAAATGGGTAAATTAAAATAATGTTGTCTTTGTTGTTGTTGTGTGACTGTCGTGGATCAAGGAGAAAGAAACAAAAAGAGTAAAACTTGGATTAGCTTAAGAGTTTCTTTCGACTCATTTCCTCCAGCTTATCTACCAGCCTACTCGATTCTTTTTATACATCTCGTTTATTGTGGCGTCTTATTATCTTACTAATTCCCTTGGCTTATTCGTTTTGTTTCGGCTGAGATTAAAACCACACTCGAAAGGTGGTTGTTTTACCTAATCATTGCCTCGGCTGAGAATGCATACCCACTCGAGGGTGCGTTTTCTTTTGGCTTATGTGGTCAACTCACGCAGCTCCTAGACCCGTAAGGGCGAAGAGAGTATCGAGTTTTGTTTAGTTCGGGTTGTACCCGATTGTCATAATCAGTAGATTGCCTAGTTTGGAAATTATCATTTGTTATTACTTGGTTTTTATTGTGCAAAAAGTGAACTCCCTCGAGTTCTCTGGTTTTGCTTTGAAACACAAGCGAAAGACACCCCGAAGGGTGCTTGCTATCGAGATTATCTCAAGACCACGAGGTGGTCGGGAAGTGTTCATGTGTTAGTCCCTTTTAAAACCAAAAAGGATTTCGATAATCAAGCGTTGTTGTAATGGTTTAAACTTTCTCGCGTCAAAATATTTTCACAAAGGTAAAACAGAAAAATAGTTCAAAACTGTTGGGTTATTTAAGTGTAGGAATGTGGGTTGTTCATGTGGGCTGCAAGCCCATTCAACTCCAATGGGTACGTTGAGTTACTTCAAACCAGGCCAAGCCCAACCATTCAATTAAGTATATGAGAACATGTGAGAAATAGTTGGGCCAAAGCCCAGTTGTCAAAGGGCCCGTTTGGTTTTAACAGACCGCGCCGTGCGTAGCCTCGAGTATTTCTCGACTCAATCCCGTCTTGTCCGACTCATTTTCTACTCACTCGACTCGCCTCACACGATACCCTCCTCGGCATACAAATTTTCATTCGGCAATTCCATTTGCAAGCTCGACATACGATGAACCACACGACTTATAAACCTTGTTAAACATTTATAATAAAACAAGTCACGATACGAATAATTGATATAAACGAGTTTAAACTAATAGAGTACACCATTATTACTTACGACCAAATTGATATGAAAAGAGGTTTTCACATTTTTAAGGATACAAGATACGATTATTAAATCAAATGATACATCTCGGTGAAACTTGTTATGAACCTTCGACAATTAGTCATTTCAAATAAATAGAATATACATTCGTGTCGCGTCAATCTTTTTTAAACATATTTATTTAAAGACTTGCCAAATGTATATGAATTAGCTTAAGACTTGAGTTTCTACACTTATTTTAGATGTTAAATATCGTAAGAATGTAAATACATACGTACACTTAATATATATCTCTTTCGCTTGCAATATTTACTTAAACCAATAACACCTTATAATATACATTTGATCCATATGAAATTTTCCATAAACATAATTCTACTTTACAAAATATTAACGGAGTTTATACCTTGAAAATGTATATTTTTCTAACATACATATATACAAGACGAAATGATGTATGTAACTTTCAACACATATTTATGAAAGAAATATAATTATGAAGTCCTATCTTCTATTCGTTTAAACATACGACAAACAAATTGAGCAAAGATTTAATTTCGTTTCAACATAAATATAATTATACTAGATGTCATGAACTTATATATAACTTAATATATAATTCTTTCGTTCGCATCGACGTCTCACATTATGCACATCATCTTTCGTACATCCTCATTTGATCATCATCAAGCCAAGGTCTCGTTCATGCTCGATACTTTTCCTTTAGATACTCAATCTCTCTACCATAAGCCGATATGCGCACAAACCTTTGAAAACTATCTTTCAAAACTTAAACGATGCCACAACAACAACAACAACAACAACATAAACATTTAAAACTTATGAAGTTTTGTCAAACTTTATCGAGTCTTAAACATAAAGACTAAATTGCCGTATTAATTAGGTTGCGTGTCGGAAGCCGTACACTATCACTCTTTGATTTAATTCCCTTTTGACTTCATATTGCACATTGCCAAGGTGAGTTTCATAGCCCCTACTTTTACTTGTTTTATAACTGTTTTGGGGGAAGATACATGCTCATTTTTACTTAAATGATTTAATTACTAAAATTCTGCATTCTATGCATACTATGCCCTTTGATTGATATGTTTTAAGATACATCGTACCTAGATGCTTTAAGGACCACACCAAAACCTTTGACCTAGAATATTACGCAGCTTAGCCTAAGACTTAGATCCCAAATTGCCCTTTTCATGAACCGTCAATTCCTGCTGGGAAGCGCGAATGTTATAAATAGATCTATTGAGGGTGACTCCTCTGTTCGGTTGACCCCGCTTGGGTCAAGGCGTAACATATAGCATGTCGGGACCGAGTGTATTGGGATAAACACTCGCCATGGGCTCCATATTGTATGACTTCTTGTGCATACAGAAACTGTCGTAGCTTCGGTTGCATGAACTTAGTGCTAGCGTAATAGATTAAAAATATATGACATTATATTTGTTGTAATGTACATATACCCTACTTATGGTCCACTAATGAAATCTCTTTTATGAAATCCTTTTTTGAACTGAAACCATAAACTTTATGATATTATGCAAGGCGTAATGATCATCAAGAACCAAATTTGAAACAGCGTACTGAAATCCCTTTTTAAATAAACCTATGAACTCACCAGCGTAAGCTGACCCCTTTTAGCATGTATCTTCAGGTTTTGAAGTGATAGCTTATCTTTGGAGGCGCAAGGCAAAGGCATGGCATGGTCATAGACGACTCTGATTTATGTATTGGGACCACTTGTTTATAATGGGCCATTTTTCGCACCAAATCAAAAATGTAAACATTGTTTTTAAGAAATGAACAAAAGTTTATTTATGAAAAACCAATTGTTCTATGCTTATGTTGTGATACCAATTTAGTAGCACCTCAATACTTGTATGCTTCCGCTGAGTCATTTTTGGGGGTGTTACATAAGCAGCCCAAAAAAGATAATTTTGATTCCAATCCTTATCACCACCATGACTCCACCATTTAGCTTCATCCTCACTGTTTAAATTCTAGACCAGACAAGATAAAAATCAAGTATGAATATTGCAAAAGTTTAAATGACACGACGGTAATGACTAAAAATATAGGCTTATTGATAATTAAAGAGTTATCTAATTTAAACCCATTACTGGTGGCCATTTTTAAGAACATATCTTTTTTTTAAGCTTATTTTGGCGGATGACTTGAGATCTTTGGTATCGTTGTTTCTGATCTTTTGGCCGATTAATCTACGGGGTTTGGGCCCACTATTAGGTTGGCCAAACAGTTGCAAAAGGGGCGGGTTGGTGACATGGGTGTGTGTGTAAACTGGTCGACCGGGTCGTATTTTGAAAGGGTTGCAACAGCAAAATTAGCAGCACTCCTTGCAGCAACGTAAGCATTTGCATACCCCTCCAGAAGTTGCAACCGGACTCCCCTGAATTTGACCCGCATAGAAGCGTAACAGGGCGTATCGCAACATTTTAGTCATTCTTTTCATTGCTACGTAGATGTCGGGCTCCTGAACTGCGTGGATCATTTTATAGTAAAGTGAAAGCTAATTCTACAATTATATGCCTTTGTGTGTCAGATATATACTTGCTTTAGTGCCAATCTAAACGAAGGACTTTGATTCAGTTCAAAGAACCAAGCCCTATGAAATTCATGTATTAAATTACTTTTTCCCTGGCATTTTGGGTGTCTACGAAATCATAGTTGCATGCGATCATATTGATGGTAGCACATCATTATCAGAGTGCTCAATCTATGTTGCAGGTCTAACTATTCTAATTGGTGCAATGTACATGGCTGTGATGTTTGGTGGATTTAACAATTGTCTAAGAATAATACCATATGCAGTGAATGACAATTACACATATTTAAAGAATCATGTAACATGCATAAAGTTTACATCTTTATTATAATTAGACAAAATCATAAGCAAAATACCAATTATCATTGGAATTCAAGTAAATACCTTTTCTTTGTGGCTTGGTTTAAATAACAGACAATTACGTTTCCAATAAGCCACACAAAGTTGTTTCTTTAGTAGATCTTTTCAATGACTACAAAAATAGTTTATCAGTAAATGCTGCAATTAACATAAGAATCACCTTATTATTTCCAAATAGGGTATCTTGCAAAATAAATTAGTCATTATGAGAAATTGAGAAGTGATCAAATACTGATGTTTGGTTTAGCTGAAGCTCCGTACTTGCTTTGAATCTAAAAGACAAAAATAATCAAAGTCAGTTACAAACACATCTAAATTTTCAGCAAAGTAGTTTTAACTTTTAACATTAGGAGAAGAGATAGAACATAATGGAATTACTTGGTTAGACTGTAATATGTACACAGAAACATCAGTTGTTGATAGTTTTTATAACAAAAAGTAAGTGATATACATAACTGAATCGTATGAAATAAGAGTGCATTTTAAGAAAACCAAGAACTGAAAAGTAAGCTTTATGGGATCATGGCGTTAGACCTATTGTGATTGTGTTAATAGTTTTATACTACAACTCTTAGTACCATGACAATGAAGGGTGTAGCCGGCGATTTCCACCCACCTACTATAAAATGCAGTTAAAAGTGTAATGGGTCAACATGGCAAAATAATTTAATACCAGTCGGTCTATTTTATGTTCACGAGCACCATGTAAATGCATGTAACGAACAACATCTCCATATTTCGACAAAATATTTATGAAGAGTCGACTTGCAGCGAGGTAGACTGCATAATGGTATATTTTTTTTAGTACCATTAAATTTCATTAAACATAATATCAATACTTCAAAAAGAGCCTTATAAGGAGGACGAATAAAAACTCATTTAGACCGAATAAACAATTATAAAAAAAGAACCATAATTAAAGGTATCATAGATGATAGATGTGATGATCGGTGCAAAACCGTCAAGTTTTCTCACGCAAGCTAGCCACTTGTGAATGGCTAACCGTAAGCAACTTAAAACAGCTCAAACACCAAATGCAATTTAGATCAGGAGAATACAGTGGATTCCCGGGTCGTTAAGTCCCACGGAGGATGACTGGTGTTTAACACAATCAGATGTCGAATAACCACTAAGGATAGTGATCAATAAGGATTTTGAGTTATTTAATAAATTACAGGGGCTTAAATGCAAATTAAAGGAAATTAAAAAGATAAACTATCTTAAATAAACGCTTTCACTAATTTTATACTGATGTTTTTGATTTTTTTTTGTTTTTATAAACTTAATTTAAAAACTACGTGACGTACAAATAAAAACGTGAAACTTACACAATATTAATCCTAAAAATATGAAAATGATATTTTTACAAACCTAATGATATAAGAAAATTTTAAGAAAAAGAAAATTATTTTTATAACTATTTAATTAATTATTATTAATTAAAAACTATTTTTAACTATTTAATAATAACCTAAATTACAAGAAAATAGGAAATAAAGCTAGAAAAATAAAATTATGACTTGGAAAAATCTAAAATAACAAAATAGAATTTTCAAAACTATTTTTATATTTTTCTGATTATTTTTCTATTTTTTATGAATTTTAAACTATTTAAAACTAATTAAATTGCTAAAAATTACAAATTAAACTATGAAAAATCTGGAAAATTACTTTTTTTACTTTTTATATTTATCTAAACCTAAGAAAAATGAAAAATTATTTTTTTGAACTTTTTCTGATTTAATTGTATTAAAAGCTAATTAAAAATGCTTAAAAACTGTTTTTAATTAAGAAAAATAGCAACTGTTATGGAAAATTATGAAAATTTCAGGAAAAGTCTAATTTAATATATAGAATCTAAGAAAAATAAAAAAACATGTGCTTGTTTGGTAGATTATGAAACTGCAATACTAGTGCTTATGAAATAAGCACTTGAATAAGCCAAAGGGTACCAAATGGGTACCAAACCAACACAGAAGCTTTGTTATGCTAAAAATAGCCAAATGCAACTAAAAACAACTATCTTTAACCTCTGATAAGCTAACTCAACAGATTTGGATGATTTGAGTTTTGTGCTAAAATCAGTGTGAGGGTGCTTCTTTGGACATGAAAATAAGCACTCAAGATAAGTTGAAAATGAAAACCAACAATTGGAACTTGTACTAGACCTGGCTAACTAATTTCAAACCAAAAATCAGACCAAGAAAAGCTCTAATGAGCTCTGGACAGGCTCTGCAAGAGCTTGGGAAAACTCAGCATTGACTGAGTTTGGTGAGCAGGGCACTTAAGCCCTGTTTGATGAGCTTATTTGAAGCTTTTAAAAAATTTCTAAAATTATGCAAAAATGACAATAAGGAAACAGACCAGTTGAAGTTTTAAAGTCCTAAGTTTCAATAAGATTGACCCAATAATGTGCTCATGAAAAATCCTTCTAGTTGGGCCAAAACTGAGTTTTGCAAGATTTTTTGACTTTTAACAATTATGAAAGGTTGACTTTTATGAGCTTTGCAGTTAATTTAAGGACTGAATATGATGTATTATGTTAAACCAAGACTAATGCAACCTAAGCTAATGATATCTAAACACAAAACAGCCTTTTGATTCTTTGAAAATCCTACAGATAAGCAAGTGAGACAGATTTTATGAGAATTTGACTTTTAGCTTTTGCAGGCATACTATTTAGACAGATATGAGTATGAATGAGCTTAACAAGCATGAACCAATAGACTTTAATCACTGAACAAGTCTGGAACACAGTTTAAGCACCAAATCCAAACACTACTTTAACAAATTGATTTGAACTATAAATGAGCTAAACACTGATCAAACTTGAGCAGACAATCAAAATGAGTTTAAATGACTTAAATACAGCTATTTAAACATGTTTAAGCTATCTATGACTACAAATACAGGTACACACAAAACTTGCAAACAGATATTGGAATGAAAATGAGATTTCACTCACATGTGTCCAGCTGGTATGCAGGCTACAACCAAACCCCAAGACCACTACACTAAGCTATATCCAACCCAATACCAAGTTTCAATGCCTGTTTAACCCAATCTTCTTCTCAGTTGACTTTCATTGACCATACATCAATATTGCTTAAAACTGACTTCCAAGCTTACAATAAGCTATATTAAGCTTAAGTGAACTTGTTTGCACTTAAAGAAAAGCTGTTGCAATCTTGGACATAAGAGTTTAAGTTTGAAATTTTAAACAGTGTATATAAGACTTGAAACTGAAATCAAACTTTGATTTAAAGGCTCAAACTGAATTACAGTAACTAAATAACTTAGTTACAATGTCAGAAAGCTTGAAATTACAAATTGAAAAGCTAATTAAAACATTTAAGAGAAATACGACATACAAAAATTAAAAAAACTAAAGACTATCCTCTTCTCTGCATCTCCTCTCTCTTTTATGCTCCAATTGAGTTCCACGTGTCCTTCTGAGAGTATCCCACCTCTTTGCTTGACCAATGGGTGAGTTTTGAGCAATCTAGGCCCTTTTATCATTTTGGCGGGAAAACTCTGGTTTGACTTGTAGGCCTGTGTTTTATCAACTGGGGGGGGGTGGCATTTATTGTGGGGGGTTGGTGATGATGAGGGGGTGGTGGAAAGGAGAAAAGGTGATGGGAGGTGCCTGTTGCAGGCAACTGTCAAGTGGGGAAGACAGGTGTACAGTGAGGCGGGTAAAGAAGAAGGGTTTGACTTAGTTTGACTTGGCAGTCCAAAATGGGGAGGTCAAGAGGTTTTGACAGGGGGCTCACTTAGCTTTGGCAGGGGACCAATTCTCATTTTGACAAGGCTAGGCTTAGGTTTTAACTACAAGGACCAAAACTGCCACTTTCTGAAAGATGAGTGACCAAACTGCCAATTTCTCAAAGTTAACACAAGGACTGAAATTGACAAACTTTAATAGTACAAGTACCATTTTTGACATTTTCAAATTCTCAAAGGACCATTTTTGCCAAATTTCAAAGTTCGGGGACTTAAGTTGTAATTTTGTAAATTTAAATCTCAAGGACCAATTTTGACAACTTTGGAATCCCTAGGGACTCAAAATGATATTTTTCTTTATTTAGATTTACCAGGGACTGTTTTTGACAACTTTTGAAACTTGGGGGACTAAAACTGCCAATTTTGCAAACTTGATACGTTTTTCACCAGATTTTGATATTTTTGCATTTAAAACACATAAAACACTTATTTGTGATATTTTTATCATTTTGATGCATTTCTGAGTGTTTTCAGATGTTTTTGCAGTTTAAACAGTACAAAAATGATGAGTATTTAGACACTCATCAATCCCTCACACTAAGATATTGCTAGTCCCTAGCAATGTTTTGAGAAAAATTAATGGATTTCATCTCTTTACCAAAAGCCATTACTTCTGGAGTAGCCAAATGTTTCAGTTCAAGTAAGAACCTTGGTACACCGATAACCAAATGATTTTGAGCAAATCACCAGCTTTCAACGGATTTGATTTGTCTTTACCAGAAGCCGTTTGCTTCTGGACTAGCCAACTCTTAGATAAATTATCAATATTATCTTTGGTGAGTCGATTACCAATTATGGTTTTTCCACTGCCTTTACCACAAGCCATAAACTTGCGGGCTAGCCAACTCTTCACTTTTTAGGATATGGTGAGCTGAACACCATACAATTTTGGGCAAATTGCAAGCCGTCAACGGATTTGAGATATCTTTACCAAGAGCCGTTTGCTCCTGGATTAGCCAATCCTTTTGTTTATTAGACAAGGCGGACTGATAACCATAAGATGAGTAAGTGCAAAATACTTACTCCAAAAAAAAATTTTGGCCAAAAATGGGGGAATTAGGCGGTATAATTACATGATAAAATTCGTGAGAATTCCCCCCCACACTTAGAAATGAATATTGCCCTCAATATTCAAAGTACCGGCGGTTATACCGAAACTGAGAACGTAAAAGGGAAATACTACGGCCATTATTTAGCATGGATTTTTTTTATTTTTTATTTATTTATTTATTTATTTTTTTATGAAACTCTTATATATACACAACATGTGGGGCAACTCCCCCACACTAGGGTGGTAGAAAGTAGAAAGAAGTAGCTAAACTGTCAAGTTTTGTCACACAAGCTAGCCACTTGTGAATGGCTAACCGTAACAAACTTCAGACAACTCAGAAATATGGGTGAAAACCCATATGGCATGCTACTGTTTTTGATTCCCGAGTCGCTAGCTTGACTCGATCCCCGCATTCATTGGTTCATGGGGAAAGTTTGTAGATCCGGGACAATCACAGGAGGAATGTCCTCTCCAAAATAGTGCTTCAACCGATGACCATTCACTTTAAAGTTTGGACCATCGGGTTGAGATAACTCAATGGTTCCATATGGAAATACTTTAGTGATGGTGAATGGTCCAGACCAGCGGGATTTTAGTTTTCCCGAGAAAATCTTCAATCTAGAATTGAAAAGAAGGACTCGATCACCAACGTTGAAAACGCGGTTCTTGATTTTAGAGTCATGAATCTTCTTTGTCTTTTCTTTGTAGATCAAAGAGTTCTCGTAAGCTTGATCACGGAGTTCATTTAATTCATTCATTTGAACTTTTCTGTGATCACCAGCTGTCTGAATATCGAAGTTTGCATGTTTCAAGGCCCAGTATGCCTTGTGCTCTAGCTCAATCGGAAGATGACATGCCTTCCCGTATACAAGCTTGTATGGAGTACACCCGATGGGTGTTTTATAAGCTGTACGGAAGGCCCAGAGTGCGTCATCTAGCTTATCCGACCAAGAGGCACGGTTTTCGCCAACCGTCCTCTCCAGAATTCTTTTAATCCCTCGGTTGGAAACTTCCACTTGCCCACTTGTTTGGGGGTGATACGCAGTAGAGAGACGGTGAGTTACACCATACTTCTGCATGACTCTTTCAAATTGGTCATTGCAGAAATGCGTACCACGATCACTGATTATGGCTCGTGGAGTTCCAAACCTAGCAAAAAGAGATTTCAATAATTTCACAACAACTCGGGCATCATTGGTAGGCAAAGCCTTAGCTTCAACCCATTTTGACAAGTAGTCAACGGCCACGAGTATGTACTTATTACCGCGAGAAGAAGGAAATGGCCCCATAAAGTCAATGCCCCAGATGTCAAAAATCTCACACACTTGAATGGCGTTTTGTGGCATTTCATTCCTTTGTGAGATATTCCCGTGACGTTGACAAGCGTCACAGGCTTTGACAAATTCGTGGGCATCCTTGTAAATTGTGGGCCAATAGAATCCGGAATCAACACCTTCTTGGCGGTGTAGTTGGGGCTATGATGTCCCCCAGTAGGTCCAGAATGGCAAGCTTTGAGAATGTCAATAGCTTCCTGACCATACACACATCGCCTGATGACTTGATCCGTGCAAATTTTAAACAAGTAGGGGTCGTCCCAGAGTAATGTTTTACATCTTTAAAGAATTTGTTTTTCTGTTGGGACGACATCCCTTTCACTATGAAGTTACCCGCATGGTAATTTGCAAAGTCAGCAAACCATGGGGTAGTAGAATCTCCACGAAAAGAAACCGCATTGAGTGTTTCGAGATAAAATGTTTCATTTATTTCTTTTTTCTCGAAAACATCTTGGTGAGGGTTTTCTAATCGGGACAGATGATCAGCAGCCAGGTTCTCAGCTCCTTTTTTATCACGTATAATGATATCAAATTCCTGGAGGAGGAGAACCCAACGGAGCAATCTCGGCTTTGCATCTTGTTTTGCAAAGAGATATTTGAGAGCCGAGTGATCCGTATACACCACGCATTTGGTCAATATAAGGTATGGCCGAAATTTCTCAAACGCATACACCACAGCTAGTAGTTCTTTTTCTGTAGTGCTGTAATGGGTTTGAGCTTCAGTCATAGTTTTACTTGCGTAGTGGATAGGCTGAAAATGCTTGGTTTTTCGTTGCCCCAAGACTGCACCGATAGCAAAATCACTTGCATCGCACATGAGCTCAAAGGGTAAATCCCAGTCGGGGGCAACTAGAATGGGTGTTTCCGTAAGCTTTTTCTTTAGTGTTTCAAAAGCTTCGATGCACTCAGGAGAGAAGATAAAAGGAGCTTCTTTTTCAAGAAGATGGGTCATAGGCCGAGCAATTTTAGAAAAATCCTGTATGAATCTACGATAAAACCCGGCATGACCAAGAAAACTCCTAATACCTTTGACGGTAGTAGGATGAGGCAGTTTAGCAATAACATCAACTTTTGCTCTATCGACCTCAATCCCGCTTTTTGAAATCTTATGGCCAAGGACTATGCCTTCTTTGACCATAAAGTGGCTCTTCTCCCAATTTAGACAGAGATTGGTGTCTTCACACCTTTTAAGCATTTTGTCTAAATGGGAGAGACATGTCTGAAATGAATCCCCAATGACCGAGAAGTCATCCATAAACACCTCCATTGTTTCCCCGATCATGTCGTGGAATATGGCCATCATACATCGTTGGAACGTGCCAGGAGCATTACATAAGCCAAAAGGCATACGTTTGTAGGCAAAAGTTCCGTATGGGCAGGTGAATGTGGTCTTCTCTTGATCTTGTGGATCAATGGGGATCTGAAAGTAACCCGAGAAACCATCAAGGAAACAATAGTATTCGTTCCCTGCTAATCTCTCAAGCATCTGGTCCATGAAGGGTAGAGGAAAATGGTCTTTACGGGTGGCGTCATTCAACTTACGATAGTCAATACACACACGCCATCCCGTAACCAATCGAGTTGGAATTAACTCGTTTTCTTCATTCGTGACAACAGTTATGCCACCCTTTTTTGGAACACAGTGAATCGGGCTAACCCAAGGACTATCTGAGATTGGGTAAATCAATCCTGCATCAAGAAGTTTGATAACCTCCTGTTTGATAACATCATGGATTTTTGGATTCACCCTTCTCTGATGTTGAACTGCTGGTTTGAAGTCATACTCCATCAAGATTTTGTGAGTACAAAACTCAGGGTTGATACCCTTAATGTCGGAGAGTTTCCAAGCAATTGCTTGCTTGTGTGACTTCAAGACCTTTATGAGAGCAGTCTTTTCATCTTTACTCAAATCTCGAGCAATAATGACAGGTAATTTATCATCACCTTCAAGAAATGCATACTCAAGATGAGGTGGTAAGTCCTTAAGTTCGACTTCAGGAAATTCTTCAGTTTTCTCAACTGACTTGACTTCCTTGTTATGAAGTTTGACGGGAGGGAGTGGAGGAGAAGTGTCCTGATTTAACAACTTCTCAAGAGTAAGAATATCTCCCTCCGGATTAATCTCATGGTGATTAATCTCTTCTGGAATTGCATCACTAGTGTGAGGGGTTGATGAGTGATCATCTTTAAGCAATTTCTCAATGAGAAGTATGTCCCCCTCGATGTCAATTGGAGCGTGATCAATTTCCCATGGAACAGAATCACTAGCCAAGTATGCTTCAATCTCTTCCAAGATGAAGTCGCTTCCCTCAAACGGAGTGAGAGAAGGAGTAGAATTGGCTATGATAGGTTGAGAAGATGTGGTGGGATCCCCACTCACAGAATTATGAGAATAACCAAGAACTTCTTGAGAGTACTCTTCAGAAGCAACATCAATGATATCTATTCGGTTAACCGACTCAGAATCATAGTTTTCGGAGTACCTCGAAGTTTGATCAAGGTTAAAGGTGACAGCTTCATTACCAACACGTAATGTGATTTCTTGCTCAAATACATCAATGAGAGCACGGCCCGTTCTCAGGAATCCTCTTCCAACAATGAGAGGAACCCGTGGATCAGCATCGAAATCAACAACTACAAAGTCAGCTGGAAAATGGAACTTTCCTACTTTCACAAATACGTCCTCGGCAATTCCAAGAGGACGGGATATTGTACGATCTGCAAGCTCGAGAGTCATGCATGTAGGAGTAAGGTCCGGAAGAGAAAGTTTCTTCCATACTGAATGAGGCATCAGGTTTATGCTTGCACCAAGATCGGCTAAGGCAAAGCATTCAACCATTCCTAGAAATACACAAGGTAAGAGGAACTTTCCAGGATCTCCAAGCTTCTCGGGAAGCTTTTTCATGATAACTGCAGAGCAGTTCTCGTTCAGAGGAGTTTTAGCCATTTCAAACAGCTTTTCCTTGTTGCTTAACATGTGTTTGAGAGTTGATGCAAACTTGGGCATCAACATGATAGCATCCGCGAAGCTTATGTCAAAATGTAGTTCTTGGAAAATTTGAAAGAATTTTTCCATTTGATGACCGGCTTTTTCCCGGAGCTTTTGCTCATGTAAACGTGATGGGTAAGGAATAGAAGTTTTGGATTTGGTATTTTCAACGGGAGCGACAGGAGGTTCAAAAACAACTCCTGGATTGGATTTAGGTTTCGGGACAACCTGAGGATGGACATTGTGGTACTTCCGTTATTAGTAG
This sequence comes from Chrysanthemum seticuspe, assembly GCA_019973895.1. Classification (NCBI taxonomy): domain Eukaryota; kingdom Viridiplantae; phylum Streptophyta; class Magnoliopsida; order Asterales; family Asteraceae; genus Chrysanthemum; species Chrysanthemum seticuspe. The sequence continues at coordinate 84,661,698 of BPTQ01000002.1, read as the reverse complement.
GAAGTTCCTTGTCCTTTGTCGCCTCAGGTTCACTTTCCACTACCTTCGGGAGAGAAGAAGAAGAGGTAGTAGGAATAGCGGGTCCATCATACGAAACACCACTTCTGGTTGTGATCGCCTTTGCATCGCCCCTCGGATTAGCGATCGTGTTGCTAGGTAAGGTACCTGAGCCCGAGGGTCGATCATTTAAAGACTTCTTTAATTCAGCTATCTGACTGACCAACACCCTATTTGTCTCCGCTTGAGTCTTCATGAATTGCCTTAAAAGTTCATCAGATGTTGATACAGGAGGAGGTGGAGGGATAATTTGAGGCCGTATGTTCTGGTTATAGCCAGAATTCCCTTGATTAGGGTTCATATTCCCCTGAAATTGATTCCCTCGATTGTAAGTGTTTTGATTAAGATTTCCTTGATGTTGGAAACCTTGATTGGGTCCGGAATAGAAATTACCTTGGTTTTGATAACCTTGGTTCATTCTTGGTTGGTTCTGATTCCGGTTAGGATTCTGGTTGAAACCGGGTGGTGCCTGATAAGTGTTAGCACGGTAGTTTAGTTCATTTTGAGGACGGTATTGATTACCTCCTTGATTTGAAGTACCGGCTATAGCATTAGCTTCAAATGGACTACCATCGGTGGCAGTACAGTTGTAGTATGCATGAGGACCACCACAAGTAACACAAACTTCAACTTTCTTCACTTCACCATATGATGGTGTCTGTGTGAAAGTGACTTTCTTTTGGTTAGCAAGAACCAAAGCCTGAACAATATTCGTGAGTTTGTCAATCTTAGCATCGGTGCTAGATGTACTCACGGGAAATGAAGTAGAAGGTCCAGCATTAGACTCAGTATGATATGTCTTTGTGCGGAAAGGACGGACCTGGGACTTGTTTTCAATGATTTGCAAGGCTTCTTTTGTGGTCTTGCTCAAGAAATTACCTCCCGCGGAGGCATTCAAAGAGTCTTGATTAGTCTGGTTCAGACCATTGTAGAAAGTATCCATTTGCATTAACTCGGTAAAACCATGATGCGGACACTTGCGGAGCAAGTCTTTGTAACGATCCCATGCCTCCCCGAATGATTCATCAAATCTTTGAGAGAATTTCATTATCTCATTCTTAAGACTTGTAGTTCGGGATGGAGGATAGAATTCGTTAACGAACTTGGTGACTAGATCTTCCCATGTCTCAATGGACCGAGGGGGTTGTTTCTCAAGCCAATTCCGGGCTTGTCCCTCTAGAGAAAATGGGAACAGAAGAAGCTTGATAGCTTCATGTGGGACATTCTTGTACTTGATGGTAGATGCAATCTTGTTAAACCATCGAATGTGTGCATGAGGATCATCCCGCTCAAAACCATAGAATTGGCTTTGGGTTACCAGATTAAGTAACCCGGTTTTGAGCTCAAAAGTATCAGCCACGATGGCTGGGACAACAATAGCATCTCCGTAACCCTCGATGGGTGCTTGGAGAAGCTCATTCATCGGCTTGTCTTCTGCCATTACGGCAGGTGGTGGTGGTGGTAAACGTTCCTCAGTCACGGCTGAAGGAGCAGAACGTCCTCTACGTCTACGAGGAATCTTTCCAAGTTCTGAAAGTGGACTTGTAGAACTGGAAGAACGAGTGCGCATGCACTAAGTATAAAAATCAGTTTTCAAAACAAATGAGAGGCAAAACGACAAGTGAACTTAACCAATAATCACAAGTAAAATGGCTTCTTTGAAAAAGGTACACCAAATCACAAGGACACAAAGGCAAGTTTTAAATCTGATGTTCGGGAACTTATTATGGTCACACCCCCAGTTAGTAGGTGTACTGCCTTGATTTGCGGTGGTTGATTTTTATGTATATATTAAGTACCACTGAAAAGACGTAGGTATAGATTTGTGCTGATGGGTTTAAAAACTTTTGGACAATATTTTTGGTATCGTCTCGTTTAACCAAATCGTATTTCTTTAAGAATCACCTTAAAAGAATCACAAGCTAGAAAACGTTACGATTGTTTTGTTGTTTTATATTTTGTTTGGTGTTTTTAACACTTTAGGAAAAGTGTTAATGAACTTTTTGATTTTGTTAAAACTTTACAAAAAACTTTTTACAAACTGTGGTATATGTGCAAGTACGGGTCTGAAAAATGCTTAGAACACGCTTACAGCCTCCCCGGCAGCGGCGCCAAAATTTGATCGGTGCAAAACCGTCAAGTTTTCTCACGCAAGCTAGCCACTTGTGAATGGCTAACCGTAAGCAACTTAAAACAGCTCAAACACCAAATGCAATTTAGATCAGGAGAATACAGTGGATTCCCGGGTCGTTAAGTCCCACGGAGGATGACTGGTGTTTAACACAATCAGATGTCGAATAACCACTAAGGATAGTGATCAATAAGGATTTTGAGTTATTTAATAAATTACAGGGGCTTAAATGTAAATTAAAGGAAATTAAAAAGATAAACTATCTTAAATAAACGCTATCACTAATTTTATACTGATGTTTTTGATTTTTTTTTGTTTTTATAAACTTAATTTAAAAACTACGTGACGTACAAATAAAAACGTGAAACTTACACAATATTAATCCTAAAAATATGAAAATGATATTTTTACAAACCTAATGATATAAGAAAATTTTAAGAAAAAGAAAATTATTTTTATAACTATTTAATTAATTATTATTAATTAAAAACTATTTTTAACTATTTAATAATAACCTAAATTACAAGAAAATAGGAAATAAAGCTAGAAAAATAAAATTATGACTTGGAAAAATCTAAAATAACAAAATAGAATTTTCAAAACTATTTTTATATTTTTCTGATTATTTTTCTATTTTTTATGAATTTTAAACTATTTAAAACTAATTAAATTACTAAAAATTACAAATAAACTATGAAAAATCTGGAAAAATTACTTTTTTTACTTTTTATATTTATCTAAACCTAAGAAAAATGAAAAATTATTTTTTTGAACTTTTTCTTAATTAATTGTATTAAAAGCTATTAAAATGACTTAAAAACTGTTTTAATTAAGAAAAATAGCAAACTGTTATGGAAAATTATGAAAATTTCAGGAAAAGTCTAAATTAATATTATGAATCTAAGAAAAATAGAAAAACATGTGCTTGTTTGGTAGATTATGAAACTGCAGTAGTAAGTGCTTATAAATAAGCACTTTGAATAAGCCAAATACCACAATAGGCTACCAACCTAACACAGAAGCTATGTAATGCTAAAAGTAGCCAAATGCAACTAAAAACAACTATCTTTAACCTCTGATAAGCTAACTCAACAGATTTGGATGATTTGAGTTTTGTGCTAAAATCAGTGTGAGGGTGCTTCTTTGGACATGAAAATAAGCACTCAAGATAAGTTGAAAATGAAAACCAACAATTGGAACTTGTACTAGACCTGGCTAACTAATTTCAAACCAAAAAGCGAACCAAGAAAAGCTCTAATGAGCTCTGGACAGGCTCTGCAAGAGCTTGGGAAAACTCAGCATTGACTGAGTTTGGTGAGCAGGGCACTTAAGCCCTGTTTGATGAGCTTATTTGAAGCTTTTAAAAAATTTCTAAAATTATGCAAAAATGACAATAAGGAAACAGACCAGTTGAAGTTTTAAAGTCCTAAGTTTCAATAAGATTGACCCAATAATGTGCTCATGAAAAATCCTTCTAGTTGGGCCAAAACTGAGTTTTGCAAGATTTTTTTGACTTTTAACAATTATGAAAGGTTGACTTTTATGAGCTTTGCAGTTAATTTAAGGACTGAATATGATGTATTATGTTAAACCAAGACTAATGCAACCTAAGCTAATGATATCTAAACACAAAACAGCCTTTTGATTCTTTGAAAATCCTACAGATAAGCAAGTGAGACAGATTTTATGAGAATTTGACTTTTAGCTTTTTGCAGGCATACTATTTAGACAGATATGAGTATGAATGAGCTTAACAAGCATGAACCAATAGACTTTAATCACTGAACAAGTCTGGAACACAGTTTAAGCACCAAATCCAAACACTACTTTAACAAATTGATTTGAACTATAAATGAGCTAAACACTGATCAAACTTGAGCAGACAATCAAAATGAGTTTAAATGACTTAAATACAGCTAATTAAACATGTTTAAGCTATCTATGACTACAAATACAGGTACACACAAAACTTGCAAACAGATATTGGAATGAAAATGAGATTTCACTCACATGTGTCCAGCTGGTATGCAGGCTACAACCAAACCCCAAGACCACTACACTAAGCTATATCCAACCCAATACCAAGTTTCAATGCCTGTTTAACCCAATCTTCTTCTCAGTTGACTTTCATTGACCATACATCAATATTGCTTAAAACTGACTTCCAAGCTTACAATAAGCTATATTAAGCTTAAGTGAACTTGTTTGCACTTAAAGAAAAGCTGTTGCAATCTTGGACATAAGAGTTTAAGTTTGAAATTTTAAACAGTGTATATAAGACTTGAAACTGAAATCAAACTTTGATTTAAAGGCTCAAACTGAATTACAGTAACTAAATAACTTAGTTACAATGTCAGAAAGCTTGAAATTACAAATTGAAAAGCTAATTAAAACATTTAAGAGAAATACGACATACAAAAATTAAAAAAACTAAAGACTATCCTCTTCTCTGCATCTCCTCTCTCTTTTATGCTCCAATTGAGTTCCACGTGTCCTTCTGAGAGTATCCCACCTCTTTGCTTGACCAATGGGTGAGTTTTGAGCAATCTAGGCCCTTTTATCATTTTGGCGGGAAAACTCTGGTTTGACTTGTAGGCCTGTGTTTTATCAACTAGGGGGTGGCATTTATTGTGGGGGGTTTGTGATGATGAGGGGGTGGTGGAAAGGAGAAAAGGTGATGGGAGGTGCCTGTTGCAGGCAACTGTCAAGTGGGGAAGACAGGTGTACAGTGGGGCGGGTAAAGGAGAAGGGTTTGACTTAGTTTGACTTGGCAGTCCAAAATGGGGAGGTCAAGAGGTTTTGACAGGGGGCTCACTTAGCTTTGGCAGGGGACCAATTCTCATTTTGACAAGGCTAGGCTTAGGTTTTAACTACAAGGACCAAAACTGCCACTTTCTGAAAGATGAGGGACCAAACTGCCAATTTCTCAAAGTTAACACAAGGACTGAAATTGACAAACTTTAATAGTACAAGTACCATTTTTGACATTTTTAAATTCTCAAAGGACCATTTTTGCCAAATTTCAAAGTTCGGGGACTTAAGTTGTAATTTTGTAAATTTAAATCTCAAGGACCAATTTTGACAACTTTGGAATCCCTAGGGACTCAAAATGATATTTTTCTTTATTTAAATTTACCAGGGACTGTTTTGACAACTTTTGAAACTTGGGGGACTAAAACTGCCAATTTTGCAAACTTGATACGTTTTTCACCAGATTTTGATATTTTTGCATTTAAAACACATAAAACACTTATTTGTGATATTTTTATCATTTTGATGCATTTCTGAGTGTTTTCAGATGTTTTTGCAGTTTAAACAGTAAAAAAATGATGAGTATTTAGACACTCATCATGTGCATACATTGGATCTAAAGAAAGAGATGATGAATTCTGATGTGGGTTGAGTTATATTTATACGTGTCTTGATATTCAACCCACTACACTAATGTAACCGCGTTGGAAAAGTGAAACTGAACATTGAATTGAAAAAAATATCAAAATCACAACCATCAAAATTGCATACTAAACTATTAATAAAAATACCTTGTGTCCCTCACCTCACATACAATTGCCCATTAAAAAGACGGCTTGACCATTGAATATAACATGTAAATTTGCAAGTTTCAGTCATCCAAAAGTTTATAAATCCAATATAACTTTTCAAACAATATATATCTACCTCCTTTTGCAGCCACTCCCATGAGTAGTTTTTCATGTGTGACCGAAAAGTAATCAAGATTTACATGTCCTTTCTCTAACATGCCCATGTGGTGTTTTGTCACGAATCTCACATATGTACTCTGAGTAAAATCGGCAAGCAATTGAGGGTGCAAAAACACACTGTGGCAATGAAATTAGTGACTGATGCAAACAAATATCCAATGTTATAAAAGATATCAAATAAAAGCAAGAGAAGAATGAAAAGATAATTGTACCTCATCATTTTCGCTTAATATCCCTTTAAAGCTATAAAGTAATTGTACATCGTCATTTCCTTTATATGCCCTTTGAAGCTTACAGGTTATTCCAACACTTCCAGCTAGTAATTGCGCTTCACCATGGAAAAAAAGCTAAGAATAATGTTATAGCTAACTCTTGTGATATACTATTCTTGTTCCTCTACCTCTCCCATTTCCCCTTCCTATTAAAGTCTTTCCAACTTCAGAAACTTCATGCGTAATTTGTTGCAATGACTTTTATTTGACTCAATAAAAAGGTTATGGTGAAGGTTGTTAGAATGGGACGTTAAATATTTGGACGGGTCACTATTGAACTCATTTGGCGAATCATTGACACTATCTTTCCCTACTAACACTGACCAGTAGCTATATAGTCACTGTTGCTGCAACTACTTACTAAAGGTGTTATCGAAACACGTAATCCAACTTTCTTTTAAAAAATAGTAAGCAAATAAGAACTTACTTTAAACTGACTAACTGGATAAAAAACCAACATGTAACAATATGCTTTTCTTTATTATGGTTGAGAATAAGCGTATTTACGCAAGTAGTTAAGCACTTACCAAATCAGCTAGCAAGCATACCTCAAGCTGACCTCGTGAAACTAAACAGGTCATGCTACTTAGGTATCTATAAGGCCTTGATGGGGTCTGCACTTATCTCCTACAGTTCTGTTTCAACAAAACCCTTAATAGGATGTTAACTGTTTTGACCCATTATCAACCCACCTAAACCACCCATCTTACCACCTCAAAAGATATTTTTCTTGAATAATATAAATTATATAGTCACATCTTACAAACTTATTATAAGTTTAATAAGTTGTTGCTTCTGCATATCTTACCCTGGGATTGTGAAGATGAGAGGATGAAACAGACAAGACACAAAAGAATATAATGAGTTGAGGGATTAGATTTGAGATTAGGTGTTTGGCGGAAACAATTTAAATTCGGAAATTCAGTATTATTATGTCAAGTTTAACTGTCTGTAAGTAACAGTCATCGAACTCTTACTGTATCAACATTATGCATGTAAATATTGACCGAATGTCTCACATGTACATCTACACACCAATTTTTAATCCGAAAGGCTTAAACATGTACATCACATTTCTACGCCTCACATGTAACTAAGGTTATATTGTGTGATGCCCATATAGCACAAATTAATGTTAAGTACTAACAATTTATATAATATTCCAGTAAAAGTAAAAAGCATAAACTAAAGAAACCGCAATGCCCCAATGTGCGAACATATATTTAATCTTGAATCTTTATCATAGATTGGAGAATGGAAAATTAGTTACTTACCAATCGATAAGTGATCCTGTAGATCACGAACTGAAGCTCTTATAATTGATGATTTTCAAAACTAAGCGGATTTGATTTGGTTTGGTGAGTCTAGATTTCTTTTGAGTTGCAGAGAATATAATCCCACCCTGAGTCAGAACCTAAACCAAATTATGCTGAGCCTAAATCCTACCCTATTAGTTGGTGAGAAACATGGCCCAATCTAATTTTATGGTAATGAATCTTATCCTCACATTTTGTACATTTTGTGCTTTTAATGCGCTCATTCTACATATTTTGAATGAGCAATATTCCCCCTTAAGTAGCATAGTAACTATATGAAACACTTCAATTCACAATAATTCTAAGCTATGAGCTCGTCACCTATAGCCTTGTCAAGTTATCCTAAGAACTTAACAATCAGATTACGTGATTCCATAATGACATGATTTATGAAGAAAAACTAAAACTGATGATAAAAACTATGGATAGTTTACCTGCCCCAATAAGCCAGTCGTGCCACTTTCAACCAAGGGAGCAACGGCTTCCTTAATTTACTTGCCTGATCAAATAACCTCAGTGAGTATGTGAGCACGTATACCCTTGAAATATTACTACGGTTACCTGTTTGTAACTACAAAATTACAATGTAACCTCAGAGGACGGCCTTTGAAATTGCAAAAACTAAAGAGATATGTGAATTATAACTTAATATTTTCTATGATATAAGTAAACCTGAGCTTCTTTTTTGGCCTTTAGCACTAGGTTTTCCACATCTGCTTTTGTGTTGCCTACACATCAGCATTTTTGGTAGGCATTTGTTAGTCGCTTGTCTCTTCTTCGAGGTCTGCGCTCAGAGAGACACCATCCCTCAAGATTTCTGAAAGTAAGCCTACAAAAAGAGGGTATAAAGTAAAATAATTTCATTTTTATCACCTGATTTTGAATCTATTTGAGAAAATTTCAACATAAAGAAGTTCATTCCAAGTGTCGGGGACACCAGGTTGACACCAATCACTACAATAATGCATGCATGGGGCTTGGACATAAACTTTTAATTAAGTATTAATTTTGTAATCATTACTTTAAAGTAAACTCTTAGAGAGATAATCAACTGCGATCTCTGGCCAATCTTCTAGACTTTGACATAAGTCTCATCAATGGGGTTTTAACATAAGTATAAATAGTTTTGTGTCCCTACGTACGCATGGGATTTCGATTCTAATTTAGTGAATAACATGATACATGTAATAATCCATAACGTTCAAACCAACTTTTGATTTACTATAATGCTAATTAGAAAAGAAGTTAAACATATACACAATCAATGAGATTCATAAACTTCTATAATCAAAATACATAAGCCCTCATAGTTTTGTTTCAAAATTAGATAATTGTTTTACTTATACACTTATGATTTAAGATCATTTGAGGACAAAAGATTATTTACATACCAAGGGATCAATCTCCACCATCCATTTTTATTTGATCTAATGGATGTGATTAATCCCAACAATTTAAAAAACTCACTTTCATCATCTTTTTTCAAATATTAATAACTTTCAAACCGTTAATCGTTAAGCGAAAAAAAAAAATATGATTGCGACGAGCATTTAATTATCTTTCTATAGATAGGCACTTTGATATACTTTCGACAAAAAAAAAATTCGTAGTTTTTACGTTTTTTTTTTAAATTTTTTCGTTTTTTTACGTTACAAAAATTTACATTAAAAAATCATATATGATATAACACTATTAGTGTTATATCATATATGATTTAACAATAGTATCACATATGATATTACATATCATATGTGTTTTAACACTAATATCACATGTGATAATCAAATTAGTGTTAAATCATATATGATATTTCATGCAAATTCCAGTTTCGAAGAAAAATGAAAAAAAAAACGAAAAAACATGAAAAAAATAATTTTTTTTTTCTTTTTTCGAAAGTATATCAAAGTGCCCGTCTATAGAAAGATAATTAAATACTCGTCGCGATGGTGTAATTATTTTTGCTTAACAATTAACGGTTTAAGAGATATTTAAATTATAAAAAATAGGTGAAATAATAAAATGCTTTTAATCTCAGCCATTGATTTCTTTTTAAATGGATGGTGGAGATGAGTCCCTTGGTATGTAAGAAAAGTTTGATATGTAAAATAACTCTCCTCATACACTTATTCATATAAAATAGACATAATTCTGTTAAAAATCGAGAAACTTATTGAAGAAAATGTTTCCAAGTGAGCCTAATCCAACCCATGGTGTAAGGCCTAAAATAATGGCATATTTTGACTCGGGTTATGGTACAAAAAAGTTAATAAAGTTTTTTAAAAATTTGTCCTAAGTTATTGTTGTTTCATTTTGTTCACTCAGGTTACTGAACTTTGGGAAGCATGCACTTCGATAAATTTAGTGTTAGTCCGAGTAACCCGAACGTATATTTTTTTTATAATTTCAGTAACCTGAGTGAACAAAGTTTCAAACTTCAGTAACCTGAACTTATATTTGTATAAGTTCAGTGACCTGAGTGAACAAAGTTTCAAACTTCAGTAACATGGGTGAACAAAATGAAACTATAGTAACTTAGGACAATTTTTTTGTAAACTTAGTAACTTTTTTCTACCGTAATCCTTTTGACTCATTACACCTAAATAAAGCAAAATGTGTCCACTTTGTTTGTATGGAAAGATGGTACAACAAATCATATGCACTTTTCGACAACCAAAGGCTATTTATATAATCTTTCAATTGTCATTAGATGAGGAATCACTTGTGCAAAGTCCTTTTAGTTTGAACAATATCTAGTAGAGGCATCACAAGAGCAGGACTATTAACATTCCAGGAAGCTATTTAGGTCACGTCCAGAAGAATATCGCTACGAAATGGCTCATCACCAAAGTGTACTTTCAATGCACTATATATAGTTGTATTAAAAGATTACAATACTAATAGTCTTTTTACTAATATCTACACTATGAGACAGCCACAGTATTTTGTATAATATCTAAAATATTTGGAATTAAGTGTTTAGCAACCCGGCCCCCTTCGGCTTGCACGAAAGCGAATGACTTTGACCATTTACCTGACCGAAAAATGTTTAAAATTGTGAATTATAACATGTCATCTTGCATACTTCCTTCCATTAACTTCCGTGGAGATATGGGTTAACCTGAAAAAATGAGCGCCCGCAACTCGGTCTAGAGACCTTATTTTCTCCCCCACCAAATTCAGGTCAATGGTAAACATGTTGGTTGCCAAAATGCAATGAGGCGGACACACCTTTTTCATCTCACTAAATATATCTTGCTTTAATTGAACTTTGTAATAACGACCTATTATTAAATGTAGCCAAGTAAACAATTATATGCACCAATGTTAATAGTTATATGAGAATTTAAATGAAGAATGAGTAATCTGTTAGTATTAGAGAAGATACCTCAGTGACACATCCTTGAATTTTGAATAGTCTAGTACCCCTTTAATCATTGACAATGCTTTTTCAGAACTGACCCAACTGTTTGCTTGCAACCAAACCTTGGATATTTTAACATCATAAAATGTTGGATTGAATTGTGGGTTACCAAAACTTTAACTTATATATTAAAATCCTTACACATAAAAAAAATCGTATGTATTATACAGTTGAAATAACCATTCAGCATACTTATTAAAAGGATAAAAGAAACCATCATCACCTTCCTTCTTTTTTGAAGCCAAGATGCACTAATAATCTTATGTGCTGGACTTCATTTCATTTGGTTCCTCGATCTGTCCAAACAATAAGTCACACATTAAAATCACATAATGAACTACACACATATATCATTACCATTTAGTTAGTATTTATAAGATAAGTGAAGTTCCAACAATTGATGTAATTTAAACGATCACTTACATGTTGCGTGTAAAAACTAAATAGCATTTGGCAAAAAACAAATGGATGAGCGTAAAAGCTACCTAGGGAGAAGCATGAGTTTTGCAATTTTCAGAGAGTAGATACAAAACACAACCTTCAAAATAGCAAACACCTAAGGGAGTTTTTGTTTGACTTTGGAACTTAAAATGACCAGTGACCCGTGACCTGTTTTGCGTTTGGTCCTACACCTGCTTTTCCAACAGAATGCACAACAATGTAAATTCCTGGTTCACTTTGTAATTTTCAAATGTATAAAATATAAACTGATAAAGATAATAACCTGTTTTGCACGACCCGTTACCTGACCGATTGACCAGAAATCCTTTGGAACTTGACGACCAGTGACCCGTGACCAACATTTGCTGTTACATTTTCGGTAACTTGCAAGAGTATTGTTTCTTCGGTTGGTTGAGCAATGACGGAGTAGAAACTCTTACTTATTTCACGAAATCTGCAAGAAACAAAGTAGAATAATAATGATCGGATTATAGGTATTATGAGATGGAATAAAAGTAACTCACCCGTCCCCCACCGGAAACACCCACTAACAGGTTTCATGAATTTTATGTCACCGAGATGTGCTCCTGTTGTGTCTTCATAAGGGGAAATGGTGTGGAGCCCCTAACGGCTTAATAGATCAGGTTTGGCTTATACTTGGCTTCATCATCAGCTGCAAGTGCCATGTTCCATTGTCCTCATATATGATACTCCGTTGAATTCATTAGGAAACTCCATAAGTATATATTAGACGTACATGATATGCTTGACAAAACAATAAAATTATAACTTACCCTATGAAAGCTGCAAGAAAGATCAATGAAAAGCTATTCCAACCAATAGAACACTTCAATTTACTCCTATATTCTAGAATTGGTTAATCATGTATAAATTAAAGTCCTCATAACAACAGTATGTTAAATACATAAAATCTTACGTAACAAACCAAAGAGAATAACATATAATATTAGCAAAAACTATGAATACAAAAAGAGAATATAAAAGTGCATGAAGAATATATATATGTAGAATATGTAAAAACGAATTCGGTGTATGAAAAGCTATTCGATGGCGTTGTTGGTATTGATGCATATAAGAGTTCTTCCTCACCATCATCATATGATACCTAAGCATAGCAACACTCGTAAGTCAGCATACAAAGCATATTGAAAATAAAAATCAACGCATTGGAGTAAATGGTGGTAAAATTCACACCTTCTGCTTCTTTTTGCTACAGTCAAAGGATTCCACAACTCCTTCATAATACCTGCAGTAAAAGATGTGGCAATCAGCTCAACACAAATGACATAAAAATTCTTCAAATTTTGCAGTATAAAAATATGTATATATGGAATCGTTTTTTGTATAATACCGACGTCCATACAGAAACTTTATCAGCAACTCTTGTTTAGCATATATGTTATAATATAGGTTAATATATGTTATGTTCACATCTCGCAGCTTAAATAAATACATTTACTTAGAATGAGTCAATATAGGTTATGTTCATATATTGCAGGCTAAATAAATACATTTACTTAGTTGCGTAAATACAACTACTTAGAATGGGTCAATACAGGTTATGTTTACATCGCGCATAAAGTAATAGCATAAGGTCAATATAGATTATGTTTACATCGTGCACCTATTCCATGGACTAAATCCTTCCAAATAGTTCCTTCGTACCTTGAGATAATACAGTTAGGTAATGAGTGTTAGGAGTAACTTACCTGACAATATTCATCTATTTCCATCTTATCGAGAATGAAAACTATCAGCTGCTACAATGAACCCATATTACTAAGAGTACAATAAAACATCCATTTATTTGAATTAACACTTCTTATTCCATAAGCATATCCAATTATTAACACTTATAATAGATAATAATTACTTATAATACTAATATCATATTCAAATACATAAGATAAAAATGACGTCACCATGTATAATACAGTTCTTTTACAAAAAATAAGTATAAGTATATAGTGATTTACTTACTTCATACCAGCCTAACTGACATGCTCTAGGAATAATATTATAGCTTCTTCACTTGCATCCTCCGCACCTACTGCCACAAAATCACTTTACGTCAGCGTGTAACTCTAATATTTCGAGAATTGATGCAATATAGTTACATACTATTACAAATCTAATGAATATGAAACTACATTAGATCTAATGGTTATATCAACCAAAATAAGCATTAATAAGGGTTGTTTCTAAAAGATCATTAGTATCATTATCCATACCAGGAACTTTCCTTCATTGTGGAATTTATGGCTAGCGGAAGCCGAATTAGTATTTTCTTGCTCAAGAAACGTGACCGCAACATCAACTACCTTGTAAGCAGAAACTTTGTTGAATTGAGCTTCAAAGAAAGTTTCTGTATGGATAATTGAGAAATTTCATTAGTATCTTCTCTCCAAATACTTTCTTGCAACCGTAACTTGTCGCTAAAGTGACTTTAACTCATTTAAGAAATTTCTCAGACATATCCAAAACTGGATTATACTAATAAACTAATCCCTTATTCGTCATACAAAACTAATCGGATAACCTAATTCGTTTTAATAGGAACAAAAACTAAATATAAAAAATTACCTTAGAAGAATTCCTGACAGCTACCTATGTTTCTGTGTCAATAAATTAAGTACATGTGCTAATACTGATTGATGAACGGTCCTAAGAGAACTATGATACAAACTGATATACCAAGAGGAGCAGAAGTAGCATGGGCGTTCACATAATCCACTTGATCAGGGGAAAGACCCGACTGGAAGTTGTTAGGAATTAGAAATTCCAGGTATTAAGGAGTCGGTCACCTCAAGTATATGTAATCGTTAGAAAGCTCGTAGTCGTAGTTATCTTAAGTTAAGTAGTATTTAGTTAAGTAACACCGTGGAGGACGGACGGGTCTTTACCCACTGTATGCCTGATCCACAGCCCGATGTGTGGCGATTTATGTAAGACTATAAATACTCTCTACCTCCCAAGGTAGAGAGTTGGAGCTCATAATAATATCTTTCACTTTCTTTCACTAAGTTCCCTAAACCTCTAACTTTCTCTCTCTAGAATTCCATCTATATGCTACTTTGTGTTATGGTTTGATGTGTATGTGAAAAGTTATATCTTACAATTGGTATCAAGAGCCATGGTTAGATCATATCTTGCACATCTTTGGATTTATAGTGGTTTTTAGGTGGTTTTTGAGTTTGAAAAAGTTTAGTGGTTTTTGCATCATTTGGTTGATTTCTTGTGTTAAAGTTTGAATTTTGTTGGTACTTTTATGTTTAGAATCATCACAAGTGTTTAGGTTTTCATTTGGTAAGCTTGAATCATCTTGGTTGGGTTGTTTTTGGATTGAAAAGTGATGTTTATATGGTTTTTCAAGCTAGCGACTTAGCTCACGGATTATTTTCTTGGTAGCGACTTGCTTCACATTTTTGTAGCGACTTACAGTGTTGGAGCTAGCGAGTTAGATCTAGCGAGTTAAAGTACAAGTAGTGGACTCTCCACTACGAGTAGCGACTTGGTGGTAGCGACTTGGTCTGTAGCGAGTTGCTCTTTAGCGACTTGCATCGTTAGCGACTTGTGTAGCGAATTGCTGCCGAAATTTTGCTAGCGACTTGAGTGTTAGCGAGTTACTACTTAGCGACTTACATCTGGCTAGCGACTTGGAACTCTAGCGACTTAGCTTGGTGGCGAATTAAGTGTTAGCGACTTAGTGCATTATTTTCTAGCGACTTAGTGCATTATCTTCTAGCGACTTAGTGCATTATCTTCTAGCGACTTGAGTGATTGTTTACGGTTTTCTCTTGATTTAGTAAAATCCCATGAAAGAATCTATTTCTCGGTTTAATCATAGAGTTATAAAATCCCGTATAATCTGTTAACATGTCTACCAACGTTCCTACTGTCATCTCCACTGTTGCCGAGGATGTTCAAGCTGCTGGCTCAGATACTCGTCCACCCATGCTTGACAGAACTGACTACGATTCTTGGGCTCAACGAATCAGACTGTATTGCCTTGGAAAGGAAAATGGTGTCAACATCCTCAAATCCATTGATGAAGGACCATATCGAGTTGAGACGACTAGAGACATACTTGACACTAATGCAGATGGTACTCCTGTTTACGGAATGGACAGACCTAAGATGTATGATGAGCTTGATGATAAGGATAAAAAGAGATTTGATGCAGATATCAGGGCTTCAAACATTGTTCTTCAAGGTCTTCCTAAAGACATCTACAAGCTGATCAATCATAACACAGATGCTAAGGCAGTTTGGGACAATGTTAAGATGCTTCTCTCAGGTTCAGAATTAACTACGGAAGACAGAGAATCCCAACTCTATGACGAATTTGAGCACTTCAAGATGAAACCAGATGAGAATGTCTATGAGTACTATGTGAGGTTTCATAAGTTAGTTAATGACATGAGGAACATCAGAATGACTATGCCTAACATTCAGTTGAACTCAAAATTTGTGAACAACATGAATCCCGAATGGCACAAGTTTGTTACCGCTGTGAAGCTCACTAAAGGATTGAAGAATACAAACTATGAGCAACTCTATGCCTTCCTCCTTCAGAATGAGAGACATGCTATGTTTGAAAAACTAATTCTCAATCAGTTCAAAACCAACCAGGGAGAGACAAGCTAGTCTAATGACTCTACAGCTTTTTACTCAAACATTGGAATCACAAC
>BPTQ01000002.1:84522490-84645526 GCA_019973895.1 Chrysanthemum seticuspe | reverse complement strand
GATCACTCTATCTCATCGACAAATCATCTATCTTCGAATGTACATCATGGAACTGTTTCTGACATCAATGATGAAGACAATCCCTTTGCTACTCCTGAAGATGCTCCATTTGAGAACATATTTGCTCCTGAATCTTCATCTGAACCATCTTCTTCAGAAGACATCAACTCTGCTACTTCAGTCCCCCAACCACTGCCACATGAACACCTCAGAAAATGGACTCATGATCATCCATTAGATAACATCATTGGAAATTCTTCTCGTCCAGTATCAACACGGAAACAACTTGCAACCGATGCCTTGTGGTGCTTCTTCAACTCCGTACTCTCTAAGATCGAACCAAAAGATGTCAAAACCGCCATGAATGAAGATAGCTGGTTCAATGCCATGCAAGAAGAAATTCATGAGTTTGATCGACTTGATGTATGGGAGTTAGTACCTGCTCCAGATTGTGCAATGATTATTGCTCTAAAATGGATCTTCAAAGTAAAACTTGATGAGCATGGTGATGTGTTGAAGAACAAGGCTCGATTGGTTGCTAAAGGATATCGTCAAGAGGAGGGTATAGACTTTGAAGAATCTTTTGCTCCAGTTGCTCGAATCGAGGCAATCAGAATCTTTCTGGCTAATGCTGCTAGTAAGAACATGGTAGTTTATCAGATGGATGTAAAGACGGCATTTCTGAACGGAGATCTTAAAGAAGTCGTCTACGTCAGCCAACCTGAAGGATTTGTGAATCAAGAGCATCCTACTCACGTTTATCGTTTGAAGAAGGCTCTTTACGGTTTAAAGCAAGCTCCAAGGGCATGGTATGATACACTGTCAAAGTTTCTTCTATCAACCGGATTCATCAAAGGAGCAGTTGATCCTACATTGTTCACCAGAAAGTCAGGCAAACATTTAACTCATGTTCAAATTTATGTTGATGATATTATTTTTGCCTCGACAGACCCAATGGAATGTGATCGTTTTTCTAATGAAATGAGTTCAAAGTTTCAAATGTCAATGATGGGACAAATGTCATTTTTCTTGGGATTACAAATTTCACAAAGTCCCGGAGGCATTTTCATAAATCAATCTAAATATGCAACAGAGATTTTAAAGAAATTTGGATTTGATTCAAGTGACCCTGTTGACACCCCCATGATTGATCGAACCAAACTAGATGAGGACCACTCAGGGATCATGATTGACCAAACGAAATATCGTAGTATGATTGGATCCCTGATGTATCTCACAGCTAGTAGACCAGACATCTTGTTCGCTGTTTGCATGTGTGCTAGATACCAGGCTAAGCCTACTAAAAAGCACCTTGAAGCAGTTAAACGGGTCTTTCGGTATCTCCAAGGAACCATCAATATGGGACTATGGTACCCGAAGGACACCGGTATGTCACTAACGGCCTATGCAGATGCTGATCATGCAG
This sequence comes from Chrysanthemum seticuspe, assembly GCA_019973895.1. NCBI lineage: Eukaryota > Viridiplantae > Streptophyta > Magnoliopsida > Asterales > Asteraceae > Chrysanthemum > Chrysanthemum seticuspe. Next base: position 84,644,100 of record BPTQ01000002.1, on the reverse strand, counting down.
GTTGTCAAGATACACGTCAAAGTACATCTGGAGGTGCTCAGTTTTTGGGTGATAAGCTTGTGAGCTGGTCTTCAAAGAAGCAAATGAGTACTTCTATTTCCTCTACAGAGGCTGAATACATAGCCATGTCATCTTGTTGTGCTCAAATCTTATGGATGAGATCTCAATTATCTGACTATGGCTTTGAATTCAACAAAATCCCTCTGTACTGTGATAATAAAAGTGCTATTGCTCTCTCATGCAACAACGTTCAACACTCAAGAGCAAAGCATATCGACATTCGACATCATTTCATCAGGGAACAAGTGGAAAAAGGTGTAGTGGAACTATATTTTGTGAGGTCTGAATATCAGTTAGCAGACATCTTCACCAAAGCTCTTCCAAGAGAACGTTTTGAGTTTATTCTTCCACGACTTGGTTTGAAAAGCCTTCAACCAGAAACTCTCAAACGTCTTCAGGAGGAAGACGAGGAGTAAAGGTCTATCTTCATCCATCTCTTGTAAATATTTATTCGAAAAACAAAATACAAAATTATAAAACTCTCAAAAATCAAATAGAAAATTATAAAACTTTCAAAATCCATAAAAATCTGAAAAATTCGAAAAATCTTCAAAAATATTGTCATTTTGTCATGTTTTTCTCGGTTCGATAATATCTACGGTCTTTGTGATGTCACTCAAAGAATGACACGGGACTTTAGATATTGTTCGAATTTAAAAAAAAAAAAAAAAAAAAAAAAAAAAAAAAAAAAAAAAGGGAGAAAGAGAAACAATGGTTTATTGTCATTTTCAGGCAATAACCCGGTTTTAAAAGAAAGAACAGAGCCATGTTTCATCATGTTTTCAAAATTCCATGCTCTGATTCTATAAACATTTATCTGCTGAAAACTAAATGCTTTGAAAAATAACTCGATCTCTATTTTTGATAATCATCAGGACTTATTTGTCAAAATCTCTATCTCTCAATCAACCACCTATGTCATTGATTGAGGGGGAGAATGATTTCAATTAAATTAAAAAGTTATTTGGCATTAAATTGTTTTCAAAAGATGTACATGCATGTTTTATCAATGGAGTTTAAAGTCTTAAAATCCGATCCTTATCAGTTAAAACGCTTACATAATCAAGTCACAATTCTCCTTAAAAGCTTTCAAAATCAATTTAAATCTATAAGAGATCACAAATCTCAAATGATTTGATAATTGTGATCGGGGGAGAATGTGTGATTTAAATTGGATTTAAACTGATAATACGGTAAATGGTTTTATAAGGATGTACATGCTGTCCTTCCCACATGTGACAAACGATTTCAAATTTTCCATGCACATGTTGAGGGGGAGCATCTATCTTAAACCTATGATTTGAAACGTGATCATTTATCTCAATGTGCTGGTTCCCTCTAGTATGTGCAAAACTCTTTTCAAACCTCGAGGCACATATTGAGGGGGAGCAAATTTATGGAAACCTCATCCTTCCTGGAAATGCTTTATCTACTTGATTTGATCAAGGAAGTGATGGTGATACTTTTTAGAAAATGGTAATCAAAGAAGTAATTTCTTCCTCTTGCCTCCGTGTGCAAAACGATTTCAAACATTTGATGCACATGTTGAGGGGGAGCACTTGTTCTAAAAAATATAAAAAAAAACAATTCAGGTACAAAATGCTTTGATAATATATCACAAGTATCTGAATTGATTTTCAAATGGTTTTCAATTGGATCCAATGGCAGATGAACAATACCAAATAGACCGACCAACTTTACTTTATGTACGGTGATATAAGGATGATAAGGTTAGGTATTGGTTCCCATGATCCGCCAGAACCGGAGGGATCTACCCAGGGACAATCCACTAGTTAGTGAAGAAGTCCTTAGGTATGATGATAAAAGGAGAAAAGTGAGATATGGGAAGAGCGCGGACTGAGACAGAGCAAGTACTAGAACAAACCCAACAAGGTTCTTGCTATGAAGTCTCGGTAAGCACTGAAGGGGTTGAAGAATTAAAAAGAATTGAATGAGAAAAGGGTGAAAACAAATAGCCCTCCAATTTATTCAACCTTAGGGCAGAAACCGGGTTCAATTCATATGCTACTGATGGTAACATCGGTATTGAAGACAAGACGTCATGGACCCAGTGACGCACTGCACTTCAACTTTCCAAACCACTCAAGTTTCTCTTAAAAGGACTTGTTTCATTCTCACGGGGAACCGACATTATCTATCGACTTTCTCTTAGAGATTGTTGATATTGAAGAAGGAGACATTCTCCCTAGTCTCCGGCACAGGATCCAAGTATGCACATATTAAGTCTAGAGCCACGAGATCAGCAATAAATCTCATTAGGACACTTTCAATGAAGACTCTCTGTTTCACACAATGTGGAAAGAGAGATTATATCTTGAGTCCTACGCATTATCCTTGTGGTATTGCCAGAACATCTGAGTGATGTGTTTACACATTCACAATGAAGATGGAAAGCCTTCTGGAGCCAACATCAAACAAGCTCCTGGTAGGTGGCATGTGAGATCTATTATATAGATCAACCATGTGACAACTGAACAGAAACAATGGGGCGATTCAATCTCTTGAATCAATCCTGGTTCAGGTTAAGGATTGACGGATACCTTTGAAAAACCGGTCTTTGTGCTTAACAACTCTTTTCTTTAGCACATCGACCGTGTACGGATATTTCAAATCAAAAGGTGTTTTATGATTGATAATTGATTTTCATTAAAACCTTCGCTGTATTGCAAAAACAATTTCTATTGAGCAATACACGATTGTTTTTCAAATATCTTTTCATCAATCAGTGGACTTAAATTCGCTGGTTCACTCACTCCGTGTTGTCTTCTTTGAGACGTTCCGGTTTGAGAACAGCTAGAGCAGCTGCGAAACCCTGTCAAGGAAATTCTTCGGAATTATACCTGACACAGGCAGTACATGTACTGATCAACGGGGAACCGTGGGCCGTGTACCTCAATTCAACGAAAGTGATCAAAGACACTTTCGTGCGATTTATTGCTAACTGTTGTATGCAGGTACGCCCAACGTTTGCAGCTGATCAGAATGAAGCGGTCAATCCATAGCCGCATGCTCACTTAACACATTCATCTCAAAAGAAATCATGATTAGTGCATCAATGACTCTGATATTTTCACTCCATGCTTCTGCTACGATGCTGCCAATATCATGATTCAACAAATGCTTCCGCAACTCTGATGAGAAGATATCATGATCCAAAATGTGAGCATGTCGGTCCCAAAGTCACAACATCACATAATACCAACACCACTAAGGATGTCTCAGAGATTGATGATAGCTGATGATCTCAAAAGATGGCTCAAATTTATTATCACGTGGATCAGTAAAAGACCTCCACTTGAAGTAACCAAACATGCAATGTGAAGAATCAATGACTACGAGCTTCGGAGCAAAGGACTACATCAAGAATGCAAGAACAATTGTTAATGTATTATCTGGTTGTATTCAATGTAATTTTGGTACATGATTGAGGTGACCTCCCTTAGGGGGAGATTGTTAGGAATTAGAAATTCCATGTATTAAAGAGTCGGTCACCTCAAGTATATGTAATCGTTAGAAAGCTCGTAGTCGTAGTTATCTTAAGTTAAGTAGTATTTAGTTAAGTAACACCGTGGAGGACGGACGGGTCTTTACCCACTGTATGCCTGATCCACAGCCCGATGTGTGGCGATTTATGTAAGACTATTGATGAGTGTCTAAATACTCATCATTTTTGTATAATATAAACTGCAAAATCATCTGAAAACACTCAGAAACACATCAAAATGATCAAAATATCACAAATCAGTGTTTTATGTGTTTTAAATGCAAAAATATCAAAATCAGATGAAAAACATATCAAATTTGCAAAAATTGCAGTTTCAGTCCCCCAAGTTTCTAAAATTGTCAAAAATAGTCCCTGAGTCAAAATCTCAAAAGAAAAGTCACCAAAGGTCCTTTTTAAATCATAAGTTGTCAAATTTAGTCCTTTGGTGAAAAATATCAAAAGTTTGAGAAAATTACAAAAATGGTCCTTCAAGTTTGAAATTTGGCAGAAATGGCCCCTGGAAAATGTGAAAATGGCAACATTGGTCCCTGTACTTTTGAAGCTTGTCAAATTCAGCCCTTGGATCAACTTTTGCAAGATTGGCAGATTAGGTCCTTGAAGTTTCAGAATTACACAATTAGTCCCTATATTTATTAAGCCTTATACCCATTTTGGACCTTACCACCCAAGTGACCCCCCTGCCATTTAAGCATTGTGAACCCTTTCTTATTAATAACCCCAAGTCAAATTCAGTTTGACTAAACCCCTAGCCCGCCTTTTCCTCCTTTCTTCTTCACCTAGCCCTGCAACTCCTGCACACACTCAACCCCTCCTCACCTTATCACAAACCTGTCCCCCCACATCTCCTACAATCCAAATAACAATAATCTTTCACCTTACCCACACTCAATCTCTCTTAGCTGTCAAATTCTCTTTTCCCGCCAAAATAGCAATTTGGCCAAAAGTCACAAAAAGTCATCCTAAGGGTCAGAAAAGAAGTGGGATTATCTCAAGACATGAGAGAGAAGACTTTGGGTATAAAAGGAGGAAGAAAGAAGGAAGCAAGAGAGTAGTTAGTTTTTTTATAAAATTTTACTTATGTCATTTTCTAGATTATTGTCTTAGTTAAAATAAGAATGGTGTAATTTCAGTTTCCATGTATCACTTTTAAATCATTGTATTAAGCTTTTGAGTTTTCAATCAAAGATTTTGATAAATTCCATGTTTCTGGCCACTGTTGCAAATTTCATTCTCAATTTCTAGGGGTAAAGCTTTCAGAAGCTTGTATTTCATCTCAAACAAGCTAGTATAAGTTCATGATAGCTTTTCAAAAGGTTACATTTAATTTTCAATCAATATTGGATGATGGTCAACAGAAGTCAACTTTGACTCAAAAAAGGGAATGGTGATGAAAAGGATGAGGCAGAGGTGGATTTTGGGTTTAAATAGCTTAGGTTAGCTTAGGTTTTGGTTTGTTTTGGCCTGCAACATAGCTGGACTTCATGTGAGTTAGTTTCTTAATTTCAAATTTCAAGTAAAATTGCATACTGTTCTTGTATATGTATCTGTTGTTATCTAAGGTTTAAGTCTGTTTAATTAGTGTTAATTATAGCATTTGAACTTAGTTTAATCATTAAGATTAGCTAGTTTAAAATCTAGCTCAAATCTGCTTGCTTAACAGTTTGAAAAGGGTGTTTGGCACTGCTGCTTTTTCTGTCTTAGAGGCCTAAGCAGTTGAGAGAACCTCTTGGTCCATGCTTGTTTAGTTAAATTGAACCCTTATCTGTCTTACTCTTGTACCCATATAAGCCAAAAGTCAAAATTCCATGTAAACTGCTCTTAGTGCTTAACTGTTAGCACTTTTGAGAATCAAATTCTCATTTTGTGTTTAAAAGTCATAGATAAAGCTTGCATTAGTGTTATCTCATCAAATAACATCATAATCAGTCCTCAAATCATGATCAAATCTCAGTTTGGTCAAAATCTCATAACTGTTAAAAAAGTCAAATATTGCAAATGGCAGTTTTGAGCCAAATAGGACGAATTTTCACAAGCTCATTTCTGAGCCATTTTCTATGAAGCTTGTGGTTTTGAAAAGCTCTACTGGTCTAGTTTCTTATGAACATTTTTTCATAATTTTGTTAATTTTATACAAAGGTCAAAAGAGCTTGTCAATATCGGTCTAAGTGCCCTGTGCATGGCTTTGATTCTGCACAGGACTTTTCCAAGATTTGCAGACCTTGCACAAGTCTCATTTGAGCTTGTCTAGGTCTGTAATTTGGTTTACAAGTTCTCTACCAGGTCTTCTTTAAGTTCTAGCATTTTATTTCTAGTCTCCAGCTTATTCTTGTGCTTATTCCCATGTCCAAACCTGGTACCCCTTTAACAGTTTTTTGCCATAATCTCATAAACTTAAATCTGTCTTAGCTTGCAATCAGTAGCTGTAGCTTGTTGATTCTTGTTTCATTTCAGTTCTTTTAGCTTATTGTAGCTTCCCTATCAGTTTGGTAGCTTTTGGACTTCATTTGCTTATCAAAGTGCTTATTTCAATAAGCACTTTGTTCATCAGTTTTAAAATCCTCCACATAAGCTCCTGTTTTTCTAATTTTCTTAGCTTCCTTATATTATTTTAAACTTTTCCTGAAATTTTCAGATTTTTTTAAGGTGTTTAGCTATTTTTCTTTATTTAAATTAGTTTTTAAGTGTTTTTAAATAGTATTTAATACAAAGAATTAGAAAAAGGTTCAAAAAAATAATTTTTCATTTTTCTTATGTTAAGATAAATATAAAAAGCCAAAAAAGTATTTTTCCATATTTTTCTTAGTTAAATTTGTATTTTTAAATAATTTAATTAGTTTTTAATAGTTTAAAATTCATAAAAAATAGAAAAATAATCAGAAAAATACAAAAATAGTTTTGAAAATTCTAGTTTGTTATTTTAGACTTTTCTAAGTCTTAATTTTATTTTTCTAGTTTTATTTCCTAATTTCTTGTATTTTAGGTAATTATTTAATAGTTAAAAATAGTTTTTAATTAATAATAATTAATTAAATAGTTGTAAAAATAATTTTCCTTTTTTATAAAGTTTCTTTTATCATTAGGATTGTAAAAATGTATTTTTCATATTTTTAGGATCTATATTGTATAAGTTTCACTTTTTATTTTGTACGTTTACGTATTTTTATTTTAAACGTAAGTTTTTTTAGGTTTTAAACGTTCATCACTTTAAAAATAGTGATAGCGTTTATTTAATAGGTTTTTAATCTTTCTTTAATTTGCATTTAAGCCCCTGTAATTTGTTAGCTTTTCCTGTAGTTATAATATTCACAAATCTCCTTTTCCGTCCAAATCTCCCGATCACTATTCGTTTGATAATCCATTGCATAGCTCGCTGGGACATAACGACCCGGGGAAACACTATACTCCTCAGATCCTCATTGATTTCGTGCTTAAGCTGTTTTAAGTTTTCTTACGCTTGCGTGAGAGAACTTGACGGTTTTGCGCGCATCAAATTTTTGGCGCCGCTGCCGGGGAGCTGTGCTGATTATCCTACGTTTAGCAGATTAGTGATTTGGATATTCACTCTTTGTTCATACCATCCATCTGTATATGTTTATGTTTTCTTATCCAAAAACCCAAAAATACTCTTCTCATTCCTCTTATTCGTTGATTCTATTTCTCTTACCCTCTTTTGCCGTTTAATTCTATTCTTCGTATCCTCTCAACCATTTGATTCTCTTCTTAATCCTCTATATGTTTAATTCTTATGTCGGCTTCATCGTCAGAAATGTGTGTGAGCGGTGTGGAGGTCCTAGTTCAAGTGAATTTTGCAATTCGTGCGAATTATCCATCAAAAATGCTTTTCAAAGTTATTTCGACCAACCGCCACAACCTGAAATACATTCTAATCTTGACAAACCAGTTCAAACATCGGAGCTTCCCCAAGCACCCACCGAGGATTACGAGGACACTTTCTTTGAAGATAGAGCCCGTAATCTAATCGAACAAATTCAAGCCGATGAAAACAGGTCGAGAATTAGAATTGATTACGATGAACCCATTCAAACACCGGTGACTAACCAGAATGACTTGCCTGATCTTCACGTCTCTCAAGAACCAGAACCGGAGACCATAACGGAAGTGGTGGAAATTGCTAGCTCTCAGAGCACACCACTTGTCCCACCTCCGGATCTTTCAAAATGTTCTTCGAGTCTTGATAGTCATTCTGATCACCATGTTGGTTTTGTTGATTCTTTGAATAAACCGATTCCTCTTCATAACTTTCAAATGCAATCGTTTATTCCTTGTGTCGGTTGTGGTGAGCCTCTTTATGGTTCACCCTGTCGCTGGTGTACTTGTGTACAATGTGGTAATGATATCCATAACGGGAGTTGTTTGTTTTGTGGTTCGAGGAATTCATTTGATTATGATCCTAATCCGAACTCATTTAACGACTCCTCTAACTTTTCCAATTACCCACCACAGCCCGACTATTCTTCATATAACCAACACTACTGTTGTGAATTTTGTGGATGTCCTCACCAAGGATTTGAGTGTCAATCCGGAAACACGTTTGTCTATGAACAGTTTTCCAATGATGCTCAGAACTTTGGTTATGACCAAAATTCATATGATTCACCTATCCAGACTCAACAGTTTTACTGTTGTGAGTACTGTGGAGGTCCCCATTTCAGCTCTGATTGTCAAATAGGGAACCCAGTTCCTTGTAACAATCATGACTCTCACATGTTTGATACTTTCCAACCTCCACAGCACTATACGGTTCAAACTCCACCTGAGCCGTTGTCTCATGAAATCTCCCAGGATCTTGAAACCGCAATGAAAACACTTGAGGATATGATGAGTAATTTTAAGAATCAAGTGAGTGGTGAAAAGACCATAGGAGAATTACTTGCCGAAGAGCGAAAGGCCCGAGAATCTAGGGAAGAATTATTAGCCTTAGAGCATGCAGCTCTAAGGCGTTCCCAATTTCTCAATGCAGCTCTTTATGACGATGACGAGGAGGGTTTTTATCCTTTTAGAAGTAATATTTCTCAACCCCCTCAGTCAGTTGATATTCCAGCAGTTGAGATTCCATCTCAAACAACTGCTATCACACCCGAGATTCACACTCACTCTCTTATTATGGGGGACGAGCATCTCGACACTGTTCCTGAAAAGGAATCGGACGAATTCATAAAGTCTAGTGTTGAGAACCTTGTCCCAATCCCAAGAGAGTCACAGGGAACTCTTGATCATGTGTGTGATATTCCTCCTCCTCTTGTCTTCCAAGATGATCATGTTGAGATGTCCTCCGATTCTGATGATGATGAGTCGTTATCTTGTGGAGACATCATTTATGTGGAAGATTCACCTTCTGAGCTTGTTAGCTTAGAAGAAGAGAATGATGAAGTTACTGACACTGAAATCAAAGATGAAGCTCTTCGAGCAACATTATTGAATGTCAGTCTTCTCATTTCTAAAATCGAGGCTTTCAAAGAGAAACCTATTTCATCTCCTATCCCCATTAAGGATAGTGACATTCTTTCCGATGATTCTATTCCGGAAATGAAAGCCTCTTGTTTTGATAATATGGGAGAGAAGATTAGTGGCAGTACCACTTCTCATTCTCATAATTCTCTCCCCGTTCATGAATCATTTACCTTTGAGGAGTTCGCCAGCGAACCCACTCATATCAATTCTGAATATGATTCATTCACCTTCATGGAGTTCTCTGATGAACTCACTCATATCATATCTCCGCCGGAGTATGATAATTTCTACTTTGATCTAGACACACCCGAGATATGTCTAGACCAATTGAGCTTAACTGATGAGATTCATGAGACTATGAATTCTCCTATTGAGGATGAAGAGTTAGTCATGATTTCTATCATGATTTTCTTTCTTTTCTTCATATATTCTGTCACTTCTCCTGTTCTTCACTCCTTCGGGAATGAAGACATTATCTTTGATCCCGGCATTTTCATGTACCATTATCTTGAGCCGGTTCTATGTATATCTCATCGGTGTGGAACTTTCACGTACTTCAATGTTTATCCAAACATTTTGAATGAAAGTCCGATGGAGATTGTTTCTTCCACTTTGCTTCCCCATGAACCAATGAATTCGGGGTCGAGTCAAGCTAGCGACTCGGTAATCAAAAACAGTAGCTAAACATGGGTTTTCACCCGTGTGTACCACCTTAGTGTGGGGGAGTGCCCCACATGTTAAAAAAAAAAATAAAAAAAAAAAAATAAAAAAAAATGGCCGTAGTATTTCCCTTTTACGTTCTCAGTTTCGGCATAACCGCCGGTACTTTGAATATTGAGGGCAATATTCATTTCTAAGTATGGGGGGGAATTCTCACGAATTTTATCATATAATTATACCAATTCCCCCGTTTTTGGCCAAAATTTTTTTTGGAGTAAGTGTTCTACACTTACTCATTTGGTTATCAGTCCGCCATGTCTGTAAGACTAAAGGATTGGCTAATCCAGGAGCAAACGGCTCTTGGTAAAGATTTCTCAAATCCGTTTACGGCTTGCAATTTGCCCAAAATTGTATGGTTCTCAACTCACCATATCCTAAAAAGTAAAGAGTTGGCTAGCCCGCAAGATTATGGCTTGTGGTAAAGGCAGTGGAAAATCCATAATTGGTAATCAGCTCACCAAAGATAATATTGATAATTTATCTAAGAGTTGGCTAGTCCAGAAGGGTACGGCTTCTGGTAAAGACAAAATCAAATCCGTTGAAAGCTGGTGGTTTGCTCAAAATCACATGGTTATCAGTGTACCATGGTTCTTACTTGAACTGAAACATTTGGCTACTCCAGAAGTAATGGCTTTTGGTAAAGAGATTAAAATCCATTATGTTTTCTCAAATCATTGCTAGGGACTAGCAATATCTCAGCGTGGGGGATTGATGAGTGTCTAAATACTCATCATTTTTGTACAATATAAACTGCAAAATCATCTGAAAACACTCAGAAACACATCAAAATGATCAAAATATCACAAATCAGTGTTTTATGTGTTTTAAATGCAAAAATATCAAAATCAGATGAAAAACATATCAAATTTGCAAAAATTGCAGTTTCAGTCCCCCAAGTTTCTAAAATTGTCAAAAATAGTCCCTGAGTCAAAATTTCAAAAGAAAAGTCACCAAAGGTCCTTTTTAAATCATAAGTTGTCAAATTTAGTCCTTTGGTGAAAAATATCAAAAGTTTGAGAAAATTACAAAAATGGTCCTTCAAGTTTGAAATTTGGCAGAAATGGCCCCTGGAAAATGTGAAAATGGCAACATTGGTCCCTGTACTTTTGAAGCTTGTCAAATTCAGCCCTTGGATCAACTTTTGCAAGATTGGCAGATTAGGTCCTTGAAGTTTCAGAATTACACAATTAGTCCCTATATTTATTAAGCCTTATACCCATTTTGGACCTTACCACCCAAGTGATGTGACAATCCGTACATTCAGGTCATTTCTCGACACCGTTCATGTTTCATTATTTCAACATTTTAGTAAACTTGGTTTACTTGTTTCAAATTCGCGTAACCTGGGAGGTTTAGCGGCGAATTCATGATCATGACATTCACGTACATTTCATATGGACTATGATTAGTCTACATTTCATGGTCATCATGTGCATTTCATTAGTACATGCACGACATTTCATTTCACCCTTCAACGCGAAATTTTTATGTTTATTAATTTTATCGCGTGAGTTTTTATTTTGATTATTTAACCCGTTACTTTCAAAAATGATCCCGAGGTATTTTTTAAACTCACATTTAGTTTATAAAAACTATATTTTTAGTTTTCCTAGTGTTTCACATTTATTTGGTATTTTAATCGTAAAAGTTTAATTATTACGTCGTTTTCTTAAAAATTTTACGATAATTATTTTATCACCCGATTTTCACGAGGAAAGTATTTTTACAATTTTTATCATCTCATTACAACCTATTTTGATTTACTAAAAACTTATTTACACCAAAAACTCTCATTTACTTTTACTTACACTTTTCTTTTACAACTCACTTACATTTTGTACAAATTATACAACAAATATCTTCAAGTAAATGAAAAAAAAAAAAAAAAAAAAAAAAAAAAAAAAAAATATATTGGAGACAACCCTCCCCCAAAATCCGGCCAAGGGGGAGGGAGCCTCATAAATGATGGTAAGGTGTATGTTTTTTTTTGTAATAATGCATCTACAAAGTCTTATAACCTTAAATAATTCACATACTTATCATATCAAAGTGTGAAAAAAAAAATTTCATCCTCTCCTCTTTGCTCATCAAGAACCGGCCACTATACATAGCTCCAAGGGATCAAAAATTTTCTTCAAGTTCAAGTGTATTTACAACCTAGAACATATCCTCTTTATGGTTTTGAAATAAAAACCAAGGATATCTAAGTAAAACCTTTGTTACCTACACCTCTTCATATCACTAGTAAGCATGTTTTTATCATCCTTATGTTTCCTTATCATTTTTATATGCTTCTTATCATTTTTGAAGTTTATATGCATGCTATGTAGTTTATACCATTTATTTCTTGATTTTAAGGTTTTATATACTTAATAGTCATCCTATAAATATTCCCAAGTTATTCTTTGGTCTTGATGGTGATTAGGAACCCATGACACCCTAAGAAGGTGTATGGTAGGATTAGATTAGTTTTGGAGTTGATTTGAAGGGATTAGAATAGGTTTTTGTCCGAGAAAAACTATTTTCGTAAACTATATATAACGTTCTGTCCTTAAAATGAAATTCTGGAAAAACCCACAGATGGTACGACATTTTGGTCATGAGATTTAGAAAATATACTTTAAAACGAATCCGTGGCCTTTTGAACGGATAAAAACGGACTTATAACGAAGCCGTGGTGAATTTTTAAAGTTTGACACCGACACGTATTATTTTCTGAAATTGACAGCATGCAGTTTTTGTATATTTCGGGTCAAAAACGAGCCTTAAGCTTCACAAATTATTTCGACTAGTCAAAAATATATTAGTTTACTTCGATACGAAGCTAAGGACATATTTTACGTAGAAAACGGATTTAAAACGACAAATATATGCACGTTTTCATAAAGTTGCCGTAAGTATTATTTTCTGAAAATTATATTATTTTTGACGTAACAAGTATTTCATTAGCTATATCGTCCATGTTTGCGGCAGTTTTTAACCATGATGCAAAATTTTTTATAACGAAGTGTCTTCTAGTAAAATCAAGTTCATCGGCCATATTTTTCAAATCAAAAAGCCGTTTGTCAAGCGGAGTTATAGTGATTTAATTACGGATGTTCAAACATTGGCCGAAACTCATTTTCTGCACAACATTAGCCAAAACCACCATCTTGAGCCTTGAATATCTTTATGATCGAGACCTTTTGAACGAAAACTCCTGAACTGAAACTTTTAGATATCGATACAAACTTTCCAAAACCGTCGAGTTCGTTCTCTAACGATCGACGTACACCATTTTACGACCACTTTTCCGGAGTCATTTTTGTTGATTTCATGGTTTTTCCGACGACATTGTTTTGCGACGAAAAATGGTAATTTCACCAAAAATCATTATAAAACCATTGTAGGATGACATTTTGACGTAAAAACATGTAAAGTGATTTTTGAAGGGTCAAGACGTCAAAAGAGTATTTTTCGTCGACGAGTAATATTTTCAAAAACCCGTAAATGGTATAAATAACATACGTAGTGCATGCATAGCATTACATTGCAACTCATGACATATCATATCATTGATAATAGGTCCCGGTTGACGCATCATTATAAACCTCAGTGTACTCACTATTGCCGTTATTTCCTGTTTATCCAAGTGAGTTTTCATAGCCCCGTTTTTTTACATGCTTTCGATTATTTCAAACCCACGGGGGAGAATACATTGCACTACATTTTTTTTGTACGATACCAAGTATGTTAAATTCATTACATTGCTTAAGTTACCGCATTTGCCAATTTGAAAGTCCCCAGTACATGAACATGAACCGTTAATCTTTGAAGCGAGGATGAGTGGATAGATCTATCGAGGGTGACGCCTCCATCCGGGTTGGTGAATCCCAACCAAGTGAACGGATGCATTTCATTTGATTTCATTACAGAGTTGTCTGGCAAACACTCTGTGGAGGGGCATACATAATTGATCAGTCTAGTTTCGGGGTCATGGGCTTAAGGCAATTGTAACATTATTTTTACGTGACTTGATTGTCATGCATGGTCTATACTTGTGTAGTCGTATAAAACATTTACATAAACCTATGATTTCTCACCAACATTATTGTTGACGTTTTTAGCAATGTATTTTCAGGTAACTGAGGCACGTTCATCATGACATGGTTAGGGACCTATATTTTGAGTCGCGGCGTCGACTTACATTATGTACATTATGGTTTATTTCAAAACATCGTTTGGATTGTAACTTATTTGTATTTTGGCAAACTTGTTAAACCTTTTGGGACCGATGTTGTACTCTGATTATGTTTTTATGAAATATCCAACGATGTGTTTTTTTAAACGACACTTTAGGTCGTTCAATATAACTGTGATGTGGTGCTATGACAGTCGTTGCCCCCAGGAATTCCATTCCGCTGCAAAACAGGTAAATTGGGGGTGTGACAGATTGGTACCAGAGCTACAGTTATAGAGAACTAGGTTGCATCATTGACCCTAGACTATAGCTACATTATCATAGCATCTCATCATTTCATCATTGTACATGTTCATTGTTATCATGCGGATTCACTTACACTTTGTTCGAGATTATTTACATTTATTTCATATCGGTTGTCACAGACATGTCTTCAGATTCTCACCCTATTACCATATCATCGGATGATGATCCATCACATTCCACTGAGGTTGTATCTTCTATCGGATCTACTGCAGCCTTCCCACTGATCATGACCGACACTGAGACCGAACCCTTCGAGGAGGGTGAGGTTGCACCCACACCTCACATTAGCCCAGTTCATAACCCGTTGCTCGCACCATCACCACCACCAGCACCACTGCCAGTACCATCATCACCATCATCGTCATACTTTCTTAGAGATCCTGCACCCGCATCGGACTTGCCGCCCAAAAAGCGTGCACGTTTCGATATCCCGACACCACCATCCACTGAGCCTGAGCCGCCCGTTAGATTTGAGTTAGGCGAGAGTTCTAGGGCAGCTGCTGCACGACAGCCTTCCACAGAGGCATTAGGTGCCCGTATCGATGCTCAGCAGTTACAGATTGATAGTTTGACGCGACAGTTGGGAGAGTTGTCGGTTGACAGGATTGAGCCCATCGCCGAGGAGGTCGAGGGTTTGATATTAGGCAGGGTTAGTATTGACTTAGAGTTTCAGGGTCTTCAGCACCGACAGATTGAGGATAGAGAGCACATCACAGAGTTGAGGCAGGAGATGCCCGAGCTGTTTGACAGGACTGATATGGCACGTGATGAGTTACAGATTCATTCACAGGAGTTATCTTTAGCCCGTGAGCGTATTGTTACTATGCAGGGTCAGATGGATGAGATGAGGAGTTTGATTGATAGTTTGGTTATTCAGGTCCGCGATCTTCAGGATAGGGCAGGCGGAGCACCATGAGGTGCCCTATGTAGACTTTTGTCATTGTATAGTTTTGACCATTAGTATCCTAGTCACAGGATGTGTGACGTAGTTTAAAGAACTTGTTGTATTTTGGTTGTTGTACAAACAAATTATCAAGTATTGACTCTACTATTAGGAATGGTTATTATTATCTATGATATCGGTCCATGTAGGCCGAAATTTTCATGTATATTATCCACGTGTGTTGTGATTATATTGTGATATTTCGTTATTGTTCCGTTGTGATTCCATTTATCTTTGTGCATGTTGTGGTTGTGGATATATTTGTATGATGGTTGTTTCTACTTACGAGTTCTCATGATTGTTTCATCTTGTGATTTTGAAGAATTATGGCACCGAAGAAAGCAACAGTTGAAATGACCCAGGCAGCGATTCAGAAGTTGGTAAACGATAGCATTGCTAATGCACTTAGAGTTGAACGAGAAACAGTGGCCGCTGCTGCTGCTGAGGCCGCGGCTGCTGCGGAAGCCGCGAGGCTTGCTACTGCAACTGGTAATGCCGGAGGATCTGGGATTAAGAAATGTTCATACAAAGATTTCAAAAGTGCTGAACCTACTAAGTTTCGAGGTACCGAGGGAGCAACTGCAATGATTAGATGGTTTGAAAAGTTGGAATCGGTATTTTTGCTTTGTAACTGTCCGGATGACAGTAAGGTTAAGTATGCTACAAGCACTTTGCTCGATGGAGCGTTGTCATGGTGGAATTCTTACGCTCAACCGATTGGTATGGAGAATGCTTTTAAGCTTTCGTGGGAGGAATTTAAGAGCTTAGTGACTAAGAAGTTTTGTCCTCGAACAGAAATCAAAAAGTTAGAAACGGAGTTCTATGAATTGGTCACTGTTGGTTATGACATTGACACATACATTCGGAGATTCCAGGAATTAGCCGCGTTATGTCCATCGATGGTTCCTGATAATGAAAAGTTGCTAGAGGCTTTTACTGGAGGACTTCCCGAAGTGATTCAAGGAGATGTTACATCGTTCGATCCACAAACAATCGAAGAAGCTATTCGAGTTACTCAGAAGTTGATGGCACAAGTGGTGAAGCGAGGCAAGAACATCACCACCAACCGAAACTACAACAACAATCCCAACAATCGTTTCAACAACAACAACCGAGGCAACTACAACAACAATAATAGCAACAACAACAAGCGCAAGTGGGATAACAACAGGGGTAGGAATGCTACTCAACAACCGCCCAAGAGGCAAGAAGTTGCTAAGGTTTATGCCGCGGGTCAAAAAGAAGGAAAAGGATATTCGGGGGTTTTGCCGAAATGTAACAAGTGTTTGAGTCACCACAATCCGGGTCGATGTCCTGATCCGTGTGAGAAGTGCAAGAAAGTTGGTCACCGTACTAGGGATTGCAATGCACCACAAGTTACATGTTTTGGTTGCGGGGAAATTGGACACTACAAGAGGGATTGCAAGAAGGGCAAGAATCAAGGAAATCCGAATCAAGGAGGTATGGCTCAAGGAAGGGTTTATGTTATTGGAGGCGGAGAAGATAAGGAAGACCCGAATGTCATAACGGGTACGTTCCTTCTTAATAATCGTTACGCTTCAGTTTTATTTGATTCGGGTGCCGACAAAAGTTTTGTGTCCAATGCATTTGCACCTTTGCTCAACATTAAACCAACTACACTAGACATATCATACATTGTCGAATTAGCTAATGGTAGCGTAGTTTGCACCAACACCATTGTTCGCGGTTGCACATTCAATTTTCTTAATCATCCTTTCAACATAGACCTCATGCCCGTAGAGCTTGGTAGTTTTGACGTCGTCATAGGCATGGATTGGTTATCTAAGCATCGCGCAAAGATCATTTGTGATGAGAAAGTCGTACATCTTCCCTACAATGGCGAAACTTTGATTATTCGTGGGGAACGAAGTGGAACTCGAATTAGTATCATATCGAGTATCAAAACGGAGAAGTACATTAAGAAAGGTTGTCTTGCTTTCTTAGCTCATGTAACCGAGAAAAAGTCGGAGGAGAAGCGACTTGAAGATGTTCCTATTGTTCGTGAATTTTCTGAGGTATTTCCCGAGGATTTACCTGGACTTCCACCGGCACGTCAAGTAGAGTTTCAAATTGACTTAGTGCCCGGAGCTGCACCGATTGCACGAGCACCGTACCGTTTAGCGCCATCCGAAATGCAAGAGTTGTCTAATCAATTGCAAGAGCTACTAGACAAAGGATTCATTAGGCCGAGTTCCTCGCCTTGGGGAGCACCGGTCTTGTTTGTGAAGAAGAAGGATGGATCCTTCCGAATGTGCATAGATTATCGAGAATTGAACAAGTTAACGGTGAAGAATCGTTATCCACTCCCCAGAATTGACGATTTGTTCGATCAGTTGCAAGGTTCAAGTATTTATTCCAAGATTGATCTTCGTTCGGGTTATCATCAGCTTCGAGTTCGGGAAGAGGATATTCCGAAAACAGCGTTTAGAACACGTTACGGTCATTACGAGTTTCAAGTTATGCCGTTTGGATTGACTAATGCACCGGCGGTATTCATGGATCTTATGAATAGAGTTTGTAAACCGTACTTGGACAAGTTTGTTATTGTGTTCATCGACGACATCTTGATCTACTCCAAGAGCAAAGAAGAGCACGAAGAGCATTTGAGGACGATTTTAAGGCTACTTAAGAATGAGAAGTTGTATGCCAAGTTTTCGAAGTGTGATTTTTGGAACCACAAAGTGCAATTTCTTGGTCACATCATTGATAGTCAAGGACTACAAGTTGATCCCGCAAAGATTGAAGCCGTGAAAGATTGGGCTACTCCAACGAATCCTACGGAAATTCGACAATTTCTAGGACTAGCCGGGTATTACCGAAGGTTCATCGAAGGTTTTTCGAAGATAGCGAGACCTTTGACCAAGTTGACACAGAAAAACAAGAAGTACGAGTGGGGAAAGAAACAAGAAACTGCTTTTCAGTTGTTGAAGCAAAAACTTTGCAGTGCGCCGATTTTGGCACTACCCGAAGGCATTGAGAACTTTGTTGTATATTGTGACGCTTCGCATAAAGGACTTGGGGCTGTTTTAATGCAAAATGAGAAGGTGATAGCGTATGCTTCTCGACAACTTAAGACTCATGAGAAGAATTACACCACACATGATCTCGAGTTAGGAGCCGTAGTTTTTGCGCTCAAGATTTGGAGACACTACCTCTATGGTACAAAGTGCACAGTTTTTACCGACCACAAGAGTTTGCAATATATTCTTGATCAGAAGGAGCTTAACATGAGGCAACGTCGTTGGTTGGAGTTACTCAGCGACTATGATTGTGAAATCAAGTATCATCCGGGAAAAGCCAATGTTGTGGCTGATGCTCTTAGTCGGAAAGAGAGGCCTAAACCTTTAAGAGTTCGTTCATTGGGAATGACAATTATTTCTCCTTTGCCATCGAAAATCCACGAAGCACAAGTCGAAGCACTTAAGGAGGAAAACCGACCAAGTGAAAAGCTTTATGGCATGCCCGAAAGCGCAAATGGTTTTGTGAAGAGAGCAGATGGAGTACTATGTTTCAAGGATAGAATGTGGGTTCCATTGTATGGCGGAATACGAGAATTGATTATGCATGAGTCGCATAAGTCGAAGTATTCTATTCATCCAGGATCGGATAAGATGTATCAAGATCTTAAGAAGCTTTATTGGTGGCCGAACATGAAAGCGGAGATTGCCACGTACGTTAGCAAATGTCTTACCTGTGCTAAGGTAAAAGTCGAATACCAGAAGCCTTCAGGTTTACTCCAACAACCGGAAATTCCTCAATGGAAATGGGAACGTATTACAATGGACTTTGTTACGAAACTTCCTAAGACATCGGGAGGTTACGACGCTATTTGGGTAATTGTTGATCGCCTTACCAAGTCAGCTCATTTCATACCGATTAGAGAGACTTATTCCATGGAGCAACTCACTAGACTTTATGTCAAGGAAATAGTCTCAAGGCACGGAGCACCGATTTCTATCATTTCCGACAGAGATAGTCGATTCACTTCAAACTTCTGGAATTCATTGCAAGATTCATTCGGAACAAGATTAGAGATGAGCACAGCATATCACCCACAAACCGATGGTCAAAGTGAAAGGACCATTCAAACATTAGAAGACATGCTGAGGGCATGTGTGATTGATTTTGGAAATGGTTGGGCTAACCATTTGCCATTGATTGAATTCTCGTACAACAATAGTTATCACACCAGCATCAAGATGGCACCATTCGAAGCACTGTATGGTCGTAAGTGCCGATCACCTGTTTGTTGGGCCGAAGTAGGGGACGCACAACTTACCGGTCCAGAAATGGTACGGGAAACCACGGAAAAGATTGTTCAGATTCGTGATCGACTTAGAACTGCCAGGAGTCGACAGAAAAGTTATGCGGATGTTAGACGCAAGGACTTGGAATTTCAAGTGGGTGACAAAGTCATGTTGAAAGTATCGCCTTGGAAGGGCGTGGTACGTTTTGGAAAGCGCGGGAAGTTAAACCCGAGATACATTGGACCATTCAAGATTTTGAGCCGAGTTGGTCCGGTAGCTTATCGTCTTGATCTTCCACCAGAACTTAGTCATGTACACAACACGTTTCATGTTTCAAACTTGAAGAAGTGTCTTTCAGACGAATCGCTCGTTATTCCATTGGACGAAGTTCATATTGACGACAAACTCAATTTTGTGGAAGAACCTGTAGAAATCATGGACCGCGAGGTCAAACAGTTGAAACAGAGTCGTATTCCTATTGTGAAAGTTCGTTGGAATTCTCGACGAGGTCCTGAGTTTACTTGGGAACGGGAAGACCAGATGCGACGCAAGTATCCACATCTTTTCGCCGACACCGTTAGACCTAACAACGTTTGAATTCAGGGACTGAATTCCTTTTTGGATGGGCGAATGTGACAATCCGTACATTCAGGTCATTTCTCGACACCGTTCATGTTTCATTATTTCAACATTTTAGTAAACTTGGTTTACTTGTTTCAAATTCGCGTAACCTGGGAGGTTTAGCGGCGAATTCATGATCATGACATTCACGTACATTTCATATGGACTATGATTAGTCTACATTTCATGGTCATCATGTGCATTTCATTAGTACATGCACGACATTTCATTTCACCCTTCAACGCGAAATTTTTATGTTTATTAATTTTATCGCGTGAGTTTTTATTTTGATTATTTAACCCGTTACTTTCAAAAATGATCCCGAGGTATTTTTTAAACTCACATTTAGTTTATAAAAACTATATTTTTAGTTTTCCTAGTGTTTCACATTTATTTGGTATTTTAATCGTAAAAGTTTAATTATTACGTCGTTTTCTTAAAAATTTTACGATAATTATTTTATCACCCGATTTTCACGAGGAAAGTATTTTTACAATTTTTATCATCTCATTACAACCTATTTTGATTTACTAAAAACTTATTTACACCAAAAACTCTCATTTACTTTTACTTACACTTTTCTTTTACAACTCACTTACATTTTGTACAAATTATACAACAAATATCTTCAAGTAAATGAAAAAAAAAAAAAAAAAAAAAAAAAAAAAAAAATATTGGAGACAACCCTCCCCCAAAATCCGGCCAAGGGGGAGGGAGCCTCATAAATGATGGTAAGGTGTATGTTTTTTTTTTGTAATAATGCATCTACAAAGTCTTATAACCTTAAATAATTCACATACTTATCATATCAAAGTGTGAAAAAAAAAATTTCATCCTCTCCTCTTTGCTCATCAAGAACCGGCCACTATACATAGCTCCAAGGGATCAAAAATTTTCTTCAAGTTCAAGTGTATTTACAACCTAGAACATATCCTCTTTATGGTTTTGAAATAAAAACCAAGGATATCTAAGTAAAACCTTTGTTACCTACACCTCTTCATATCACTAGTAAGCATGTTTTTATCATCCTTATGTTTCCTTATCATTTTTATATGCTTCTTATCATTTTTGAAGTTTATATGCATGCTATGTAGTTTATACCATTTATTTCTTGATTTTAAGGTTTTATATACTTAATAGTCATCCTATAAATATTCCCAAGTTATTCTTTGGTCTTGATGGTGATTAGGAACCCATGACACCCTAAGAAGGTGTATGGTAGGATTAGATTAGTTTTGGAGTTGATTTGAAGGGATTAGAATAGGTTTTTGTCCGAGAAAAACTATTTTCGTAAACTATATATAACGTTCTGTCCTTAAAATGAAATTCTGGAAAAACCCACAGATGGTACGACATTTTGGTCATGAGATTTAGAAAATATACTTTAAAACGAATCCGTGGCCTTTTGAACGGATAAAAACGGACTTATAACGAAGCCGTGGTGAATTTTTAAAGTTTGACACCGACACGTATTATTTTCTGAAATTGACAGCATGCAGTTTTTGTATATTTCGGGTCAAAAACGAGCCTTAAGCTTCACAAATTATTTCGACTAGTCAAAAATATATTAGTTTACTTCGATACGAAGCTAAGGACATATTTTACGTAGAAAACGGATTTAAAACGACAAATATATGCACGTTTTCATAAAGTTGCCGTAAGTATTATTTTCTGAAAATTATATTATTTTTGACGTAACAAGTATTTCATTAGCTATATCGTCCATGTTTGCGGCAGTTTTTAACCATGATGCAAAATTTTTTATAACGAAGTGTCTTCTAGTAAAATCAAGTTCATCGGCCATATTTTTCAAATCAAAAAGCCGTTTGTCAAGCGGAGTTATAGTGATTTAATTACGGATGTTCAAACATTGGCCGAAACTCATTTTCTGCACAACATTAGCCAAAACCACCATCTTGAGCCTTGAATATCTTTATGATCGAGACCTTTTGAACGAAAACTCCTGAACTGAAACTTTTAGATATCGATACAAACTTTCCAAAACCGTCGAGTTCGTTCTCTAACGATCGACGTACACCATTTTACGACCACTTTTCCGGAGTCATTTTTGTTGATTTCATGGTTTTTCCGACGACATTGTTTTGCGACGAAAAATGGTAATTTCACCAAAAATCATTATAAAACCATTGTAGGATGACATTTTGACGTAAAAACATGTAAAGTGATTTTTGAAGGGTCAAGACGTCAAAAGAGTATTTTTCGTCGACGAGTAATATTTTCAAAAACCCGTAAATGGTATAAATAACATACGTAGTGCATGCATAGCATTACATTGCAACTCATGACATATCATATCATTGATAATAGGTCCCGGTTGACGCATCATTATAAACCTCAGTGTACTCACTATTGCCGTTATTTCCTGTTTATCCAAGTGAGTTTTCATAGCCCCGTTTTTTTACATGCTTTCGATTATTTCAAACCCACGGGGGAGAATACATTGCACTACATTTTTTTTGTACGATACCAAGTATGTTAAATTCATTACATTGCTTAAGTTACCGCATTTGCCAATTTGAAAGTCCCCAGTACATGAACATGAACCGTTAATCTTTGAAGCGAGGATGAGTGGATAGATCTATCGAGGGTGACGCCTCCATCCGGGTTGGTGAATCCCAACCAAGTGAACGGATGCATTTCATTTGATTTCATTACAGAGTTGTCTGGCAAACACTCTGTGGAGGGGCATACATAATTGATCAGTCTAGTTTCGGGGTCATGGGCTTAAGGCAATTGTAACATTATTTTTACGTGACTTGATTGTCATGCATGGTCTATACTTGTGTAGTCGTATAAAACATTTACATAAACCTATGATTTCTCACCAACATTATTGTTGACGTTTTTAGCAATGTATTTTCAGGTAACTGAGGCACGTTCATCATGACATGGTTAGGGACCTATATTTTGAGTCGCGGCGTCGACTTACATTATGTACATTATGGTTTATTTCAAAACATCGTTTGGATTGTAACTTATTTGTATTTTGGCAAACTTGTTAAACCTTTTGGGACCGATGTTGTACTCTGATTATGTTTTTATGAAATATCCAACGATGTGTTTTTTTAAACGACACTTTAGGTCGTTCAATATAACTGTGATGTGGTGCTATGACAGTCGTTGCCCCCAGGAATTCCATTCCGCTGCAAAACAGGTAAATTGGGGGTGTGACAAGTGACCCCCCTGCCATTTAAGCATTGTGAACCCTTTCTTATTAATAACCCCAAGTCAAATTCAGTTTGACTAAACCCCTAGCCCGCCTTTTCCTCCTTTCTTCTTCACCTAGCCCTGCAACTCCTGCACACACTCAACCCCTCCTCACCTTATCACAAACCTGTCCCCCCACATCTCCTACAATCCAAATAACAATAATCTTTCACCTTACCCACACTCAATCTCTCTTAGCTGTCAAATTCTCTTTTCCCGCCAAAATAGCAATTTGGCCAAAAGCACAAAAAGTCATCCTAAGGGTCAGAAAAGAAGTGGGATTATATCAAGACATGAGAGAGAAGACTTTGGGTATAAAAGGAGGAAGAAAGAAGGAAGCAAGAGAGTAGTTAGTTTTTTTATAAAATTTTACTTATGTCGTTTTCTAGATTATTGTCTTAGTTAAAATAAGAATGGTGTAATTTCAGTTTCCATGTATCACTTTTAAATCATTGTATTAAGCTTTTGAGTTTTCAATCAAAGATTTTGATAAATTCCATGTTTCTGGCCACTGTTGCAAATTTCATTCTCAATTTCTAGGGGTAAAGCTTTCAGAAGCTTGTATTTCATCTCAAACAAGCTAGTATAAGTTCATGATAGCTTTTCAAAAGGTTACATTTAATTTTCAATCAATATTGGATGATGGTCAACAGAAGTCAACTTTGACTCAAAAAAGGGAATGGTGATGAAAAGGATGAGGCAGAGGTGGATTTTGGGTTTAAATAGCTTAGGTTAGCTTAGGTTTTGGTTTGTTTTGGCCTGCAACATAGCTGGACTTCATGTGAGTTAGTTTCTTAATTTCAAATTTCAAGTAAAATTGCATACTGTTCTTGTATATGTATCTGTTGTTATCTAAGGTTTAAGTCTGTTTAATTAGTGTTAATTATAGCATTTGAACTTAGTTTAATCATTAAGATTAGCTAGTTTAAAATCTAGCTCAAATCTGCTTGCTTAACAGTTTGAAAATGGTGTTTGGCACTGCTGCTTTTTCTGTCTTAGAGGCCTAAGCAGTTGAGAGAACCTCTTGGTCCATGCTTGTTTAGTTAAATTGAACCCTTATCTGTCTTACTCTTGTACCCATATAAGCCAAAAGTCAAAATTCCATGTAAACTGCTCTTAGTGCTTAACTGTTAGCACTTTTGAGAATCAAATTCTCATTTTGTGTTTAAAAGTCATAGATAAAGCTTGCATTAGTGTTATCTCATCAAATAACATCATAATCAGTCCTCAAATCATGATCAAATCTCAGTTTGGTCAAAATCTCATAACTGTTAAAAAAGTCAAATATTGCAAATGGCAGTTTTGAGCCAAATAGGACGAATTTTCACAAGCTCATTTCTGAGCCATTTTCTATGAAGCTTGTGGTTTTGAAAAGCTCTACTGGTCTAGTTTCTTATGAACATTTTTTCATAATTTTGTTAATTTTATACAAAGGTCAAAAGAGCTTGTCAATATCGGTCTAAGTGCCCTGTGCATGGCTTTGATTCTGCACAGGACTTTTCCAAGATTTGCAGACCTTGCACAAGTCTCATTTGAGCTTGTCTAGGTCTGTAATTTGGTTTACAAGTTCTCTACCAGGTCTTCTTTAAGTTCTAGCATTTTATTTCTAGTCTCCAGCTTATTCTTGTGCTTATTCCCATGTCCAAACCTGGTACCCCTTTAACAGTTTTCTGCCATAATCTCATAAACTTAAATCTGTCTTAGCTTGCAATCAGTAGCTGTAGCTTGTTGATTCTTGTTTCATTTCAGTTCTTTTAGCTTATTGTAGCTTCCCTATCAGTTTGGTAGCTTTTGGACTTCATTTGCTTATCAAAGTGCTTATTTCAATAAGCACTTTGTTCATCAGTTTTAAAATCCTCCACATAAGCTCCTGTTTTTCTAATTTTCTTAGCTTCCTTATATTATTTTAAACTTTTCCTGAAATTTTCAGATTTTTTTAAGGTGTTTAGCTATTTTTCTTTATTTAAATTAGTTTTTAAGTGTTTTTAAATAGTATTTAATACAAAGAATTAGAAAAAGGTTCAAAAAAATAATTTTTCATTTTTATTATGTTAAGATAAATATAAAAAGCCAAAAAAGTATTTTTCCATATTTTTCTTAGTTAAATTTGTATTTTTAAATAATTTAATTAGTTTTTAATAGTTTAAAATTCATAAAAAATAGAAAAATAATCAGAAAAATACAAAAATAGTTTTGAAAATTCTAGTTTGTTATTTTAGACTTTTCTAAGTCTTAATTTTATTTTTCTAGTTTTATTTCCTAATTTCTTGTATTTTAGGTAATTATTTAATAGTTAAAAATAGTTTTTAATTAATAATAATTAATTAAATAGTTGTAAAAATAATTTTCCTTTTTTATAAAGTTTCTTTTATCATTAGGATTGTAAAAATGTATTTTTCATATTTTTAGGATCTATATTGTATAAGTTTCACTTTTTATTTTGTACGTTTACGTATTTTTATTTTAAACGTAAGTTTTTTTAGGTTTTAAACGTTCATCACTTTAAAAATAGTGATAGCGTTTATTTAATAGGTTTTTAATCTTTCTTTAATTTGCATTTAAGCCCCTGTAATTTGTTAGCTTTTCCTGTAGTTATAATATTCACAAATCTCCTTTTCCGTCCAAATCTCCCGATCACTATTCGTTTGATAATCCATTGCATAGCTCGCTGGGACATAACGACCCGGGGAAACACTATACTCCTCAGATCCTCATTGATTTCGTGCTTAAGCTGTTTTAAGTTTTCTTACGCTTGCGTGAGAGAACTTGACGGTTTTGCACGCATCAAATTTATAAATACTCTCTACCTCCCAAGGTAGAGAGTTGGAGCTCATAATAATATCTTTCACTTTCTCTCACTAAGTTCCCTAAACCTCTAACTTTCTCTCTCTAGAATTCCATCTATATGCTACTTTGTGTTATGGTTTGATGTGTATGTGAAAAGTTATATCTTACAGAAGTCATAAGAAAATTGAAAATTAGTAAATACAGAAGGCACTCAAGCTAAGCTTCAGAAAATAAAAACCTTTAATTTGATACGTTATCAAAGTTTCAAGAATAGCGAAAAATCATTAAATCCCTAAAACCGTGATGGAATTTTCTTCAGGAAGAGAGTTTTGATGATTAGGGTTTTTTTTTTTTTTTTTAAATATACGTCTGGATTTTTTTAAATGAATAATATATTTTGTATGGGATTATTATTGTAGAAGATATGATTAACATGTCCTTATTTGTATTGTTTTGGAGCATATAAATCAAAAAACAGTTTAGTCTATTGGGAAGTTGTTTACATAACTTAAGAATGACCCAAGTTCGATTCCAATGCATGTCATTTTTTTAATAAAACCGAATTTTATACATTTAAAATTATAAAAACACTCATATTTGAATTTTATAAATTTAAAATTATAAAAACACTAAAATCAAATCAAATTTTAAAAAAAATGCTATTACAAAAAATGTCACGTGTATTCAATGATGACATGGATTTATGACGTGGCATTATGGGATGCCACGTGAAATAATATGTGGCATGCCTCCTCTTATATATAATGTATAGATATATATAGGATAAAGATCAAATAAAAAGACAAATATCTGTAAAAAGATAAAAAAAAAAAAAAAAAAATTCAAAAAACGTTCTTGAAAAATTCTCAAACAATTCCACAAGATCGGGTATGATGGTGCATGAAAAAGTTGTGAAAAACTTTTTTCTAAAAGTGGATATTTTTTCCGAAAAAAAATTATGAAAAAATACGTTTGCGCATTAAGTCGTTTTTTTGTGCATCAAAAATTGGTTTTTGCACCCAACTTCTTTGGACTTTTTTCATCAAAATAACATTGCACGTCTACTAAAACAAGTTGAAAATTTTGTGCATCAAAATTTTTTTGCGCATCAAAATTTGTTTTTTGTGCATTAAAAAAAACGTATCAAAACTCAAAATTATAAAAAAAAAGTTTTCACAAAAGTTTTATGCACCAACATACCCGATCTTGTGGAATTTTTTTGGAATTTTTGAAGAATTTTTTAAAAAATAAAAATCTTTTTATTCTTTTTACGAATATTTGTCTTTTTATTTTAACTTTACCCTATATATTACATGTGTATGAAAGGCTTGTACAATTTTTTTATAATAATTTTGTATATATTAATTAAGATTTGTGATTTTATTTACATAAAATCATAGTTTTGGTAAATTAGGGTTTGTAACGGGAAATAATGTAAGATTAGGTTTTCGTGCTATAAAAGCTTGTACATTATCTCTGAGGTGTTGTAGTTTAGGGTTTATGATTTAGTTACGTAAATTCGTAGTTATAATAACTTAGGGTTTCGCGAAAACTCTAATTGATAGCAAACGTTTATTTTGAACGGTTAATAATCGTTCGTTGACGAATTAACGTAAAGTGGCAAATAAAAGCTAAAAACTCTTATACTTGACATATAGGGATGTTTATTTGAAATAAACATAAGGCACGTTGGCGACGGTTCGCATGCGAGCAGTTTAGTAAGAATGTGAGTTACGTCACATTAACTAGTCGTTGTTAACTAATAACGTTTAAAAAAAATTATATGTAGAAAATGGATTATATTAATTTAGTACAAAGTGAAAGTTTACCATTGGCTACAATTTCCCAGGCCTTTCGTCGGAATCTATCATTATCTCATCATAATTAATGTATAATATCTTCAATAAAAAAATTAGCATGATGTCAGGCTGGAAGGCAAGGTGCACTATCACTCACCTTACACCTCAGCGCCACATCAGCTTTCTTTCTCCTCTCTCTTCCACTCACTTACACTCACCTTTATGCGGACAAGAGACTCACTTTCACTCACCTTAACTCACACTTTTTCTTTTAATAAATTGGGATGAATTCAGTTAGCACGATTATCAACTAGGTGAATACTTCACCTTAATTTGCTTTGAACTAAGTGCCTCGCGCGTGATTGCAAGGTGAGTGCATGGAACTCACGGGTGACCAACACATTCACTTGGCATTCACCTTGGGTTCACCTATCTCTTGCCATGTAGTCTCAATAGTTATTTTGAGAAACAACACACCAGAATCTATCGGATGGGGTATATAATCTAGTGAGTGTATGTATATATGCAATTTGGTTTTTGATTTGATTTGATTCGAGTTATGTTTTGCCAAACCCAAACCAAACCGAAAACCGAATGTTTTATTTGGTTAAGCGGTTGGTTTTTGAATCATGTGGATGATATCCGAATCGTGAACACCCCTGCCACAAAATATATAAATTTTATTCATTTTGGTTTTTGGTTCGGTTTAATTTACGTTTTGCCAAACCGAAAACCGAATTTTGAATCTTGTGGATAAGATCCGAATCGTGAACCATGCCACAAAAATATAGAAACGTTTATACCTAAACAAATCATATTAATATAAAGTTAGCCAAAATGAATTAGATCACACCTACAAGGCTACAACCTTTTAAATATATTTGTCCGCATATAAAGTGAAACAGCCTCTCAAACTGGGTCTTACTTGATAGGATGCAAACTTTGTCCAAGAATCAAGATGGTATGTGTTGCTGCAAAGTTGTTGTATATATGTCAACAGCCAGACAAACGACTTATTTCGACTCGTACAGAATTTACTAGTTTCGACTCAAACATACTAGTCTAACACATCCATTTTGACAGCTTAATAACAGTGGTTTCTATTTTTGTATTAGACATCATGGGATACTTGATTGTGCAGCAAAACAAATCAGAGGAAAAACATAATCACACCATTGACATTAAAGTGACATTACATTGTTGAAACAAATCATGAACTCCTAGATAGAATTCATGTTAGTCAAATAGAGTTATCTAGCGTTAGTTTATAGCCATGAAAATTAATCATCAACATTCAAGCACTGACCTCAACTCCAAAAAAGATGAACATATGTTTTGAAGATCTTCAACCAACTTCTCAGACAACAACCCTTTTGTCTCTTCAACCATATCACTCATTTTCTGCATACTCGAACTTCTTTCTCCCTTTAACGTCTGTTCTTTTTTCATCTCTGTTTCCATTTCTTCTTTTAATATATTCATTTCTTCCTCAATCATTCTGACTTGAAACATAGATTCCTGGAATTCAATAAACAGATTCTCGAATTCCTTTATTCCGTTTTCTTTCATTTCCAATAAAGCATCTTTCTCTTGAAGTTTGCTTTGAAGCTTGTTTTCCATTTCCTCTGTAGACTTAATGCACTTCTGGATGTCAACCTCAGCCGCCTGCGTTTCTTGATCCAAATCCTGTAACTTTCTGCCAAGTTTGTCGGATTCTTTTTTGATGATCTCGAGTTTTTCACTATCATGACTCATTTGAAGTTGTAGCTTTGTCTTTTCTTCTTCAGATTTAAGTAATTCAGTTGCTTTGCCACTTGATTGCCACTCGACATTGTCAATGGCAAGGAGAACTGTGTCCTTTTCACGTTTCTTGTTCTCTTCCTCAATTTTTAGCTTTAAAGTTGCTATGTTATTCTTTAGTTCAACTTCAGATTGTTTAATCTTTAACTGAGCACGTTCAGTCTCCTCCTTGATAGTCAAAAGTCGGGTCAACTCCTTTTTCTTTGACATTAAATGGGATGATGCAGTGTTTGTTCTAGCCCTGGCTTGTGCTTCACGTTGTTGGAAATAACCAAGAGATGAAGTGAACTTTGAAATGGAGCATCTTAGTGCTGTTAGCTTTCTTCCAAGCATGTTTTCTCGTTCTTTCATACCAGAAGCAAGGAGATCTGCTGACTTGTACTCTTTCTGTTTGACCAGAACAACATCTTTGACTTCTTGTATGTTTCTTGAAAGCCGGTCAATGGCGATAATCTCTCTTTCAAATGAACTGAATAAAGTGATACTCTCAGAAGACTTTGAAAGCATTTCCTGCACTTTATCCAACTTTACCCGAAGATCATCAATATTGTCAGCCCGTTTTCTTTCCTCACAAAAACTCAACTTTTCAACCATCTCTATCTCCATGGAAGTGGAGGAAGGTTCTTCTGGATCAAGAAATTCACCTGTTCTTGGACTCGAGCAATGACTGTGTTCATCCAACACATTGGATTCTACTAGATTATTTCCGTCAACTAATTCATGAGGTTCACACGATAAATCACAGTTAGCTTCTCCATCTCGGGTTTCTAGTCCACCTGAAGAAAGAAGTCTTTTCAACTCATCTCTTTCTTGCATTGCCTTTTCATATAATCCTAGTAATTTATCATTTTCTTCATGCATTTCAATTAACTGATGCTCTAGATTATCGTTTTCTCTTTTCATTTCAAGTTCCTTTTGAACAAACTCCGTCTGGTCAATATGGTCCCTTTGACTTTCTTCAGCTCTGCTAATGTTCTGTTGGCTGTCTGCAACTGCCCCCTCATAAAGTTCAATCAACTTATTGTTATCATCAATTAACATCTTGAGCTTTAATCTCAATTCATCGTTTTCTTTAGACAATATAATTGCAGTTTCATGAGCTTCTGCTTCTCTTTGACTTGCAGCCGCAATAGCATCAACCATGGTTTGTAGCTCTCTTTGATCACTTACAGTAGCCTTTGGTGTGGTTACTAAAGGGAACTCAAATTGTGTTTTCTCGGTTTGGCAAGGAGTTGTAGGGTCCTGCAATAAAAACATACACTAAAATCAAGTGATTCATATTATTATGCACCACATTAATAAAATGACATACTTTGCAAACATTTTGAGAAGTATGGGTAGAAGTCCCTTTTATTAGGTTACAGATAAGGAGTATATGGGTAATTTTGATTTACCCTTAGATAATCAGTTTTTGTGTAAAAGTGGCATAGAACTACAAGTTGTGATGGTCAAATAATAATAAAAAAATCAAATTTGTCTATCCAAATATTAAAAAAACGATGATTACAACTACAAGTTGTGATGATCAAATAACAAGTTTTAAACCCAACCCCCCCCCCCCCCCCCCCAAAAAAAATAATAATAATAAAGTGGGGGCCCAATTAGTTTCTCGGCTCCCCACTAAGTTCTTGTAAATCCTATGATTTTCTAATGAAGTGATGTTTTAAAAAAAAAATAATAATAATAATAATAATAAGATAAAATAAAAAACACCCACCCCACTGTATTATCGTTAGGCCAACCCATTGGATTACATGAGGAGAGATTTACCGTAAGGTTAAAAAAGTCACCGTCCCTTTGACTGTCCATCATAGAGTCAAAACTTGGTTCCTGGTTGTTAGATACAAAAAAAAATGATTTTACTATAGTTAGGAGAAAGAAAATGAGCCAAGGTTAGGAGATTACATTTTTAAAGAAAGAACATAACAAATGATGAAGATTCTAATGACTTCAAATATACCTTGACTTGTGTAGGCTCTGATTCATGCATAAGTTTCCAGTCAAGCGCTTCCAGCAACTGCATATTATTCAACATTATTAAAGGAAAGTGTGAAAGGAGAAAGAACAACAGAAACTAGGTCATGTAATTTTAACATAGATCAAACGCTAAATTGCTAGTAGACCTTATTCTCGAGTATCATGATTTGTTCATTCATCCTTTCCTGCTCTCCTTCCTCACTAAATGATTTTAATCTGTAAATTTAAAACATGAACTTAGGATGAGCTAAAATTTGAAAGTATCATTTTATATAAAATAAGAAAGCAACATGCCTTCTGATCTCTTCTTTTAATCGCAAATTTTCCATGGCAAATCTTGTGACTTCTTGGTTCCTATCAACTTGTGAGCGTAGGACTTCTAGCTCCTTTAAATGTTCTTCCTTCTCTTTAAGCAAGTGTGTCTCAGCAGAGATTTTACCAGACGCAACCCCTTCAAGCCTCTTTATTGCAGACTCACGAAATCTTAATCTCATTTTCAGGCCCTGTATCTCATCTTCCCTTTGTTTTGCCTACTCTTCCCAAACACAAAATGACTAATAAAATTAAAATCTAAAGGGGTGGCAAAACAAGCGGTCAACAAGGTTGGTTCAAAAGTCCAAATGGCTTCAAATTTCGAGTTTCGAAAAACTTTTTGTCCAGCAATTTAAAATTTATTTTATAAGATGACTTTTTCCTTGAAGGTGCCTTTTTGATTTAACTTTTCAACCAGCTAGGCATGAAAATAACCCGAACAACCCATTCATAAGTAACTGTTCCAAATTACCTCCTCTAAAATATCAAATTGTAGTAGTTACATACCAATTGCAGAGCAGCCTGAGTTTCGGCAGTTAGCGTCTGCACTGTGATGTCCTTGTCCTTTTCCCTCCTAAAAGCACCAACAAGGGCTACTTCATACTCTTTTTTCTGCAATCAAACAAAATCTTTTAAATTATAGTTTCCAGAACCACTTTTTGAGAATGATTAACTTTTTGAACATTATGAATGGTTTATCTTGAAAAAAAAACATCATTGTAGCAAAAATGATAGAAGAGATGCTACACTATACAATAATGACAAGTACCTGTGACATTCGTTTCACAGCAGTCACTGGACTGAATGATCCCTGAAACCCTTCCCACTTGAAAGATCCCGGAGATCCAGGAAAAGACAGAGCCCAAGCATCATCCCCATTGTTCTCAGTTCCCCCACTAATTACCCTTTGCAACCGAGATACTTCATTCTAGTAATAAGAAAATCTTCAGTTAGAAGCAACAACATAAATAAGATATAACTTAATGATAAAGTACAATATAAGGAGGTTGTTGGAGGATCGTGATACATTGAGACTAAAACCTCAAATGAATGTGGGAAAAAAGGAGCAAATGGAGAAAGGAGAAAGAGAACTCAGTAAATATCTTACGGCATATGAACTGCAATGCAGCTGCTAACAGTGATTGGTGTTCAGCACAAACTGGTAAGTGTTTTAAGATGTGATTGTAGGAGAGGTAAGGCCAAATGTGTAACCATACTCAAAACTTTACGGACATCATTTTACACAGAACTCAAAATTATAATTTGATTAAATCATCAAAGCCTCTTAAAGCCTAGATAGGAACCTAGTGTTTTTCACTTGTGACTCTGCAATCTTCAACTCATTACAATTAAAATCTAAGATTTATGGCTTACAGTTTCATAGTCACGAAGCCATGTGCACATTAAAATCATTAATTACAGCAACTTGGTTATGTGATAGAATTATTCCTATGATATAGAAGTTTAAAACATGGAGTGAAAATCAAACAATCTTCAGAGAATAAGTCAAATATCTATATCATTTTTAGTAAAGACTGATTACTATCAAGGATCAA
This sequence comes from Chrysanthemum seticuspe, assembly GCA_019973895.1. NCBI lineage: Eukaryota > Viridiplantae > Streptophyta > Magnoliopsida > Asterales > Asteraceae > Chrysanthemum > Chrysanthemum seticuspe. The sequence goes on along the minus strand of BPTQ01000002.1, from coordinate 84,610,545 downwards.
CAACAAAGAACATGGGTTTCATGACAGGAAGATACCAGAGCTGAAGACATGTATGTAGCTACCGCTTATGTTCCTTACACTATTATATATGCTGCTCACACAGTTAATTGTTTTTAACGTTTTAATGAACTCTACTTATGGACAAGACCAACCAGAGTAAGTCAAGTAAAAGAGGAGGTCTCAAGCGGACTTAATTACCCAAGTATTTATCATAAAATTATGAGGTCACGGCAGATGACCATAAAGTTTTACTGTTGTAGCATCACTAATCAATCAAGCTTGTTAAGTTATCATTTTCAATCAAAGCTTGTTAAGTTATGAAAATATAATTATATAATGCCACAATATTACAAGAATTCAGGTAAAAACCTTTAGTTGTTGAATCTGCATCCTCATAGCAAGAACATCTCCAGAAGCATCTTCATTTATGGTAGCCTGACAAAGACAAATTTTTCAAGCACTTATATGTCAGTAACCACATGAAACGATAGATGTACAATTATGAAAATTTAGAAGATATATTAGTTTTTATCACATTCAGTTAGTTGAACATAAGTCTCCAAGTGGGTTTGTAGAGTTTAACAATAATAAAAATTCCACAAAAATAAACAATCTAAATACTGACAAGTCTAGAATAGTGGGCATACATGATTTTTAATGAACTTTGCACGTTGAGCGAACTTGAGGGTGCTCAGTGTCTCCAATGAATTGCTGCAGTGTCATGCATAAGTTTAAGTCATAGAGATACGGTGGTACAGCAATATTTAGATCATCAGACATTAGCAATAGCTAGTGATGTTTCACCATTGCACGTGATTTACTTTGATGACAGTGTCTCTTTGAAAGTCAATTTTTAATGAACATTATTGGAAAAACTTGAATTTCTGTTGATCATATACACCGCTGAAACAAAATAGTCTTGAAACATTTTGTTGGTTAATTAGAGGAATCATTTTAAGTTTACTTCATTCTCAAATACTTGGTTATAAAACATGAGAAATTGTGTAACGCACTAACAGTGTTCTGGAAGCACTCACCAACTAGATGGACTGATATTTGCAATTATTGTGGTTTTTGAATTTCCTCCCAGAGAATCCTGAAATCATGCAACCCATCATATTAGTAATTCATCTCAAGCCATAGTGAAAAGAAAATGGCATAAAACGAAACAAAACTATACAAGAAGAATATATACCACAAACAATAATAACAGATAAAATGCTATTGACAACCTTTAGAACCATAGCAATTACACATTTAATAAAAGATCGGAGTTCTATTACGAAAATCATTTATACAGTTTTCACCAATTAGCAATAATATGTTCATGAAGTTGAAAAAACCTGGAGTAGAAAGGTGAGCTTGGAATCCCGGTATGGTACATGTTGAGATTTCCCATTTGATACATTGACTAGATTCATGATTACAAGTCTGCATATGGAAAGGTATGTTTAGTAGCCACTAGTAAGAGAATGAATTATAACAGTAAAGATGTACATAAGAAAAACATGAATAAAATACCCTAGAGTTGAAAGAGATTTGTTGATATTGGTGGCTTCTTTTAGACGTTCTCCTTCAGCCCCAGAACTTTTCTGCCTGAATTATGACATTATCAATCCGCTAATAATCCTGTTTATCAAATCACTTGCAGGATAGAAAATGTTTGAAATTACCTCTCAGAGCCAGCTAGATCCACAAGATTAAGACGGGCAAACCGATGATGAGTCACCCCTTGAGAGACCCACTGTAAACAAAGAAGTTGGTTAAAATCGTAGACTAATAAATGACAAACAAATAAGCATCCAAAGTTTACCATCATAATGGACCAGAAGAAAGGTTACTCACTTTACTTTCTATTATGCATGTAAACACACTATGCGACCGACTACTTGCACGATTCATGTTTGTGGAAGCAACCTTTCTGTTTGCCGCACCCTGAAATGCACATACAAGCAGAATATTTGCTGATACTTGTGGGTAGCATTGAAAACATAATGAAACTGCTAACAAGTGAATTAAAGCAAACCTGAATAAGTTGTTGAATCACGTCTCTAGCAGTGGTAACCTCAATCTCCTTGAGATTGTCGACATACACTCCTTTCTTGGTGTCTTCTCTTATCTGGAGATAAGCAGAACATTTAACTATTTTATTTTATTTTTAAAATCATAATAGCAACTAAATGAACATGAAAGCGAGATAAACCTGTAAATTGTTGGACGAGGGATCTAAGAGATCAAGTATCTGCTCATTGTATATCTCCAAAAACGAGCATTTACAAGTATATTGTATTTTTTCTTCCCTTCGAGCCTCCTTCTCCTGCAACACATTAGGTTATGGACAACAATGGTTATAAAAAGCAAAACTTATGTGATGAGTAATAACCTTTTGAATCCGTGTAAACAGATATTCAAACACCCTAGGAGTCATCCCTGAATTAACACTATGTCTTCGAGAGCCCCCATCGATGTCTCCAAGCATTGTATGGGTCTTTCCACTACCCGTCTGCACTTGAAAAATTGAGTAATGTTACATTCGCTTCAAAAATAAAAATAGATATAAAAAGGTAGGCAAACGCACTTGACCATAAGCAAACATGCAGCTGTTATAGCCTCCCATACAGTTTTCGACCATTGGTACTCCAGCAACTTTAAACAGCATCTCCTGCAATTTCACGGGTTAAGTAAATAATACAGTAAAACACAACTCGAAAGAAGTTAAATCTAGTTTACCTGAGTAACATGTTCATCAGCTACGTGATCGAACGTAAAGCGTGCTTCTGGCGGCCCAGTCCATGTAATAGTCTGACTGCTACCCTGCTTCACACATCTACTCGGTCCTTGAACCGCTATCTCGGAATTGCTAAGCGGTCGTACCCTTATTATAACCTAAGACATTAAAATAATTAGGTCAAATAGAGTAATATAAAGGGTTAATGGTCTAGAAAATATACAAACTTTTCACTTTTTACTATTGTGACAATAAACTTTTTTTTTTCCTATTGTAACAAAATAACTTCTTAATGACTACTATTGTAACCAAATGGCACAGTTAATTACCACTTAAGTTGGCAGTTAATTACCACAGTTAATTACCATTTGGTTACAATAGTAGTCATTAAGAAGTTATTTTGTTACAATAGGAAAAAAAAAATTTATTGTCACAATAGTAAAAAGTGGAAAGTTTGTATATTTTCCAGACCATTAACCCTAATATAAATTAGGGCTAAATTGAAACCCTAAGTGATACCTGAACATTGTGATCTTTCCAAAAAGAAGGATCTTCACGGAACTCGAAACTATCATTTAGATTAACAGCGACAGACGAATAATCACTACGATCTCTAAAACTCAAAACTGCTGACGCTGACGGGGTTTCTTTCATAACTGACTTGAAAAGATCTGGCGTATTCCGAACCGATTCGGAGACATGTCGACTCTTCAAGTCACTTGAAGCCTCATAGATGTGTGGCATTTTTAGCTGCTGCTGATAGTGTGTGTTTGTGTGTGAGAGAGACAGATAAAAAAGAGATGTTTGGGTTTTGACAGATATGGATGGAGTGGAACGTTTTTGGGGGTCTTTCAAGATTTGAAAATTTTGAAATGTGGAGGCCGCCTTTCTTTGCTTTTCAATTATTTAATGGATTCAACTTATAATTTCATTTTTTATTTTCTACATTTTTATATTTTAACCAATTAAAAGGCTAATGATTTGCACATTCTAGAAATTTATTTGCACACTCAAGGTACAAGCAATTGAAGCATAATGTTTAATAATGTACAAGTATTTAATGTGAAGAAGGAGTGTCTCAATCAATCTACAAAGTGTACAAATCAATTCCCCAATTAAAAGTATGGTACTCGCGTTAAGCACCGGCTACATCAAATATGCAGTTTTTGTCAAATCCTGATCTTTAAACGGTATATAATGATAGTCGTTGTTAATACAAAATTTGGGCTTGATGCAAGAGCTAGTTTAAGCTAGCTTAGGATCAGGCTAATCTCGTATCAAGTGAATGCTTTGGTGCTAAATCTGCTAAGAAAGAAAGATGTCGTTAGTCTCACCAAGGAAGGCGGGCTTCCGCGATAAACCTTCGGCGAAGTACTGATAGAGAGAGAAAGTATGTGTGTAATTGGTGTGACAGAGTTACCCCTTAGGCACAGTAAGTGCTTCTTATTTATAGTTGAGCTCCCTTTGTCTCTACCTGGTGGTCACGGGTGGAGATAGTGACGTTTTTGGGCAGCAAACTCCCAGGTCAACCCTTCTCTTTGTCATCTTGCTATTGATAACCACCTTTTTAGGCGGCAGTTGCGGTCTTTCCCTGTTCGGAGTCTGCCCAAGTCAGCTGTTTGATTGCTGATGATATTACTTACCCTTTTCAGCTGATGCATCCCCCGTTTGCTAAGTTCGCTCCGGGGGCGTTGCTCTTTCGCGGCTTAGGATTGAGTCGCGTCCGCTGATGGTGGAGTATTTTGCTACGACCCGTTCTTCTTGGGCCGCTGACTCGTGTGGTCCTGGCTTGGAGTTGGGCATGGAGTCTTTAGTTTACGTTTAGTCGAGCCCATTTGGGTCCGGGGGTACTATACATGATCAAGTCCCCCCAGTGTAGTGTATTTGTTATTTCGGAGCTAGTGCACTAGACTTGTAGTCAGTAATCTTTCATATACGCATCCATTGCTGACTATACATTCCACTATCGCGGATAACTTACAACTGTTCCTCGTGAGTCGCTCACGACCGTTCAAAGGATCTGACATATGTGACGTTTCTGCGGCAACCGTTTATCTTCTGGAAGAATCACGATCGTCCATGATGTGTTACTTGTGTACAAGTTTTAAATTTATAAGAGGTGAATTACCAAATCTATTAATAACACATACGAGCAAGTGAACTTGTCCGTTATAGAAAGATTATGAAGGTAAGTCGGGATCGTTCGTAGGGATTTGTGAGTGATTCGAGAATTAAGCGATAAAAATCTATTATAAGCAATCAAAGGGTATCAAAAATAAGGATGATGGAATTCAAATGATTAAAAGCTACACATGCTTAAACTAGTTTACTACTTATGATGAGCATGATTGTGATAACTCTTTTAACATCAGATTTTAGTTCATAAAAACAAGCTTTAAGTTTAACCAATCAATTCAAGATCAATTCAAGTTTCATAAGTTTGTTCCATGTTAATTTCACAAACTTAAACACAAAAACAACTCTTTGTTTAATCAAATTCTTCTAAAAAATGGTCAATACAAAAGGTAATCAATCATAGACAAAAAGGTTACAATTGATTATCTACTACTAATCTTTCGACCACAAAGTAGTTTCTAATCAATCTGATTTGACATTCAAAAGCATTTTCATTGCAACCACATTCAAGTTCCTTTGTATAATCAAGAATAATGGGTAAAAACAATCATCCATAGACAAATGATTATAACTAGTTAAATAACAATAAACCTTTCAACCTTTAGAATTATAAACAACTAGTCAAACTTGATTAACAAATGTCACTATGAAAATCAAACATAATTGGATCTTAGAATCAACATGAAATTGAATTAAACATGTTATCACAATCATAAGCAAATCATAGTATAGCAAACATCATTTAAGCAAGTACACAAAGGCACTAGCCACTCATAGTAAACATGTACACAAACTCAGAATATTGAACATTATAAATCATAACTGAAAGTCTTACAATGATTGAAAAGAGATTACAAATGATAAGGCAATGATACCACAAGTATTTGTGTCTCCTACTTGATATTTTGGCCTCCAAATGTGGCTCATATCACTTTCACACTTTCCTGGACTTCTAAGGATGAAAATTGAGATCTTGAGAGAGTGTTTGAGAGTGATTTAGGGATAAGGTAGATTGATGATTGATGGGTGTATGAAAACAAGCACAAATGGGCTCTATTTATATTACTCTTAAGGCCTAGGGTGTTAAATGCTCCTCCTTGGTCACCAAGCAAATAGAATGGACTAGAATGCTCAAAAGAAGGGACTAGAATTGTTGGTGGAATGCAGAATATTATCTTTGGAACTTTTACCGAGCTGCCCAGTCGATCGGTTGGTGCCTTTTTACATTACTCAGCCAATCCGGTTGCGGGTTGCGACCGATTGGCTGGTAATAGGCAGTAGCTCGATTCTTTGACTTTTCTTTGTCGTCTTCATTCCGTGATTGTAGCTCTTTTGTTTTCAACCATATTTGGTATTTTATCTGTCTTGGACCTTCAGATAAGTGGATTCTTGGATCTTCCTTTGCTTGGAATGTCTTTACGTGTGACACTTGATACGGAAATCTTCAAACAATCGTGTAAACTTCATTTATTCGTCATTTCTTCCACTTTTTCATGCACTTGGCTACATATACTATGCAAACACACTTTGGCACAATTAAGTAACAAAATCACATAAATATGACCAAATATTATACACAAAAGTAAGGATAACGCTACTAAAAACATGCACAATTTGAGCGTTATCAAATTCCCCCACACTTAACTTTGCTTGCCCTCAAGCGAATCTAGAAGTGAAAAATATAAATCCACATGGTACACAAGTATGATTGAGAAAAATGTGATGCAAATCTACCATGTACAAGTACAAGTACAAGTACAAGTACAAGATAAGATTCATCATTTTAGTTTTAATGGCGAAAAATCAAGATGTTTGACAACACCCTAATGATTTTCTTGCATGATGAACATTTCTACTCACCTCACGAAAAATGAATGAAATATAATTCACTCGGATCACTCATTATTTGGTGGAGTAATTCAGAGAAATCACACTCATTGATCAGTCATGATCTTAATATTACCATAAGCTTGTACAAAAAACAAAACTACACCGACATGGCGTGAGCACCAAGCATACATATCAAAGAGGTCTTTTATTCGGGTTTTACTTAAGGGTTAACCAGGCTTATGTTCAAACATTACATACAAGGGTTCAAACATTACATACAAGGATATAATAGATCACTGGCGCAGATTCTTGATTAAGTCAAACAACGGATGGTCACTAGAGTATACCTTGGATCGCTGGCGCGTTATTTGCATAACGGATGGTCACCAAAAATATGCACTAGATCGCTGGCCGTCATTTAATCCTTCAAGAACCGGATGGTCACTAAAAATATCCATGCACTTCATATTTTCACAAAGCCAACAGGGAAATGATAAAGCATGGGAATTATTTATGAAGTGAAAAGAAGAATATAACATAGTCAAAGTCTCAAGTGGTGCTAGCTACTTCGAACCAATATTACATATCTTTTGGAAAGTCTCATACTTGATCAATTGATACATATTTCATAAGGACTTTATTCTTGTCATCATATAATTGCGATGACTATTTTTTTTTTTTTTTTTTTTTTTTTTTAAGCTTTGACAAATTTTCAACAAACGATCATAATTCCGATAGAACATCCATAAAGACATGGAGTTTGCAACTTTCTCCAAGTTCAATTACTTCCCACATACTTCTATCTTGCCAGGTAACAAGCAACCAACCGATACTTGACTATGGGTAAGGCTAGGCTAAAAGTGTAAAATCCTTTTGTGTTTTTCTGAATTTATCAAAAATGAAAAAGGGAAAAGGCTCAGATGGTGAAACTAATGGAGAGCAACTAACCAATGCGGCTAGCTGAATACATGGAAGATGGAAAACGAAAGGTTATTTTGGGTGAATTCCTAATGTGCCTCTTATCACGCATATATACTTATATCACACAAGAGTGTGATCTCACAACGGTCTCGTAATGATTTACAAGCACAAGTGCTAAAATAAATAAAATCACCGGCACACTCATAAAAAGATCTAAGCATAAAATATGTATGTTGAATACTAAACAAGCTCAAATCCTCGCCTTTGGTGGAAGGGTTACAAAATGTGCTAGCAAATGTTATCGATCCTAGAATGGATTGCAATGTTAATCGGGACACATCTCAATTTTTCAAAAATTACAGATTTTACCAGTGGATTGATCCAATTATTCTAATATGTTAATCCTAAAAGCATGAAAATAACTAGATCACAAGGGCAAACAAAAATTAAATTTTTTAAAAATGTACTCTTATTTTCCTATTCACCCCTCCCCCCACCACACTTAAGTTGAACATTGTCCTCAATGTGATAAAATATGAAAATAGGAAAATGAGAATAAAACCAGATTTTTTTTATGGTACTTCCCGTTGATGTTTCAATGATCCAAGTGTCCATGAGAAGCAATCATTACCTGCAGTAATCTAAAAACAAACAAACAAACAAAACAGTTTTATTAAAAATAGCGTCACACCCTCACACTTAAGTTCAACCATCAGTTTAAACTTTGGGGTGTGATTACTGAAAATAAAAACGAGATCTGAAAATAACACGGGTTGCCTCCCGAGAAGTGCTTGTTTTATTACCGGTCATTAGCCTGACTCAAAATTTCTTTTAATCACGTAGGTGCACTTTTTGGTTTCTTCCTCAAAGATTTGGGAATATACACTACGTTTCCTTTAATTATTCTTCACTAGTATCATCGATATCAGATAGTTTTACAACATCGCAGGATCTAGGGAGAACATCCCAGATAAATCCAGTTTCAGCAGCCCAAGGTGTGTTCCTTTTGTAATCCACTGGAAAAGGTGACATGAATGTAATAAATTCATATTCAAATTCAGGCAAAATTTAGCCGATTGAAAATTCGTTCATTTGTTCCTTATCATAGTACAACTTAATTCGGTGTCCATTGACAATGAAACTTCCACCATGTTTGTCATAAAGTTCTACATATTCGGATGGAAATTCATGTTTCACTATGTATGGTTCGAACCATTTTGGTTTGAGCTTAGGAGCTTTGAACTTGTACTTCATATTGAAAAGCAGATGTTTGTCTCCGACTTTGAATTCTTTATGAATCCTAAGCTTTTTGTCATGATAAGCTTTGGTTCTAGCTCTGTAAAGTTTTGAATTCTCATAAGCTTGAAGTCTCAACTTATCGAGTTCATGTAATTACAAGAATCTCTTTTCTCCAGCTACTTTGAGATCAGTATTACAGCTTCTGAGGGCCCATTAAGCACGATGTTCGATTTCGAACGGCAAATGACAAGTTTTTCCATACAGAAGTCTGTAAGGAGTTGTGCCAATTGGTGTTTTATAAGCAGAACGAAATGCCCACAGAGCATCATCAAGCTTTTTCGACCAAACTGAAGGATTATCCTTCACTGTTTTTTGAGTATTCTTTTTAAGGCTTTGTTGGTATTTTCGACCTGGCCACTGGTTTGTGGATGTTAAGCTGTAGCAAAACAATGATGAACTCCATATCGTTTCATGATTTTCTCCATTTGTCTGTTACAAAAATGAGTTCCTCGATCGCTTATCAAAGCTTTAAGAATTCCATAACGAGCGAAAAGCTTTTTGAGAAAATTTATAACAACTCATGCGTCGTTTGTGGGTAAAGCCTCGAATTCTGCCCATTTAGAAACATAATCGATAGCAACGAGAATGTATTCGTATTTGTGCGATTTAGGAAATGGTCCCATAAAATCGATCCCGAAATATCGAATATTTCGCAGACTTTAATGTTGTTTTGTGGCATTTCATCTCTACGAGAGAGACTATCAGATTTTTGGCAAGCATCACAGTTTTGAACGAGAGTATGAGCTTCTTTGAATATTGTTGTCCAATAGAATCCAACATCAAAAACTTTTTTAGCTGTGGTGGAAGGACCATAGTGTCCCCCAGTTGGGCCATGATGGCATTCATCAAGAATTTTTCGGGTTTCAGAACAAGAAACACATCTTCTGATCATCCCATCGGGACACATTTTGAAAAGATAGGGCTCTTCCCAATAATAATGTTTTAGTTCCGAAAAGAATTTACACCGTTGGGCATGAGTTAATCATTTTCTGAAGATTTTCCCAATGAGATAATTTTCAAAATCTGCAAACCATGGTGATTCTTTTTTTTCATTCATGTCAACCGTCATGAGAGTTTCATGTAGGAAGTAATCACCGATTTCTTCTTCCCTTATTCCTCCAAATTCGGGTTTGCAAGACGTGACAAATGATCAGCGGCTAGATTTTCTGCTCCTTTCTTATCTTTAATTTCAATATCAAACTCTTGGAGTAGTAAAATCCATCGAATAAGACGCGGCTTTGCATCTTTTTTGGTAAATAGATACTTGAGTGCTGATTGATATGTAAACACAATTGTTTTTGAAAGCACAAGATAAGATGTGAATTGTTCGAAAGCAAAAATAACGGCTAATAATTCCTTCTCTGTAACCGTGTAATTCTGTTGAGCATTATTTAGGGTTTTGCTTGCAAAATAAATAGGACGAAAGTGTTTTCCCTCTCGTTGACCTAAAACAGCTCCAACAGCAAAATCACTGGCGTTACACATAAGTTCGAACGGTAGTGACCAATCCGGTGAAACCATAATTGGTGCACTAGTCATTTGCGCTTTGAGGGTTTCGAATGCTTTAATGCAATATGCATTAAAGTCAAAAACATAATCTTTTTCAAGAAGTCTTGTCATAGGACGAGATATTTTGGAAAAATCTTTGATAAATCGGCGGTAAAAACTAACATGTCCTAAAAAACTTCTAATGGCTTTAACGTTAGTCGGAGGTGGTAAATTTGTGATAACATCGAATTTTGCTTTGTCTACCTCCATTCTTGCACCGGAAATTTTGTGACCCATCACAATTCCTTCAGTCACCATGAAGTGGCATTTTTCCCAATTAAGAACAAGATGTGCAGATTCACATCTTTCGAGAATTTTATCGAGATTAGATAGACAAGCATCAAATGAGTCTCCGAAGACTAAAAAATCATCCATGAAAACTTCCATGGAGGTTTCAAGCATGTCTTGAAATATTGCAATCATACACCTTTGAAAAGTTGCGGGTGCATTGCAAAGACCAAAAGGCATACGCCGGTAAGCGTAGGTTCTCAAGGGACAAGTGAAAGTGGTCTTTTCTTGGTCGGAAAGATCAATTGGAATTTGGAAATACCCTGAAAAGCCATTGAGGAAACAAAAGAACTTGTTCCTCGCAAGTCTTTCAAGCATTTGATCCATGAAGGGCAAAGGAAAATGATATTTTTTGGTGGCTTTGTTTAATTTACGATAGTCAATACAAACTCGCCATCAAGTGTCAGTCCTAGTTGGAACTAATTCATTTCTTTCATTAGTCACAACAATCATTCCTCCTTTCTTCGGCACACAGTGAACGGGACTTACCCAAGGGCTGTCCTCAATGGGGTAAATGATACCGACATCAAGAAGCTTGATGTTTTCATTTTTAAAAACTTCTTTCATGTTGGGATTAAGTCGACGTTGTCTTTCCACAACGGGTTTAGCACCTTCTTCGAAGTTAATTTTGTGTCTGCAAAAATCGGGGCTAATCCATGGAATATCAGAAGTCTTCCAAGCGAAGGCTCTTTTGTGATTTTTTAGGGTAGAAATGAGGCGTTCTTTCTCCTCATCTTTGAGTAATGAAGATATGACTACATGAAGAAGTGAATTTTCTTCCAGATAAGCATATTAAAGATGATCGGGGAGTGGTTTAAGCTCAAGATCTGTTGGTGGTTCTTGAAGAGAAGATTTTATCCTCATTTGCTCATTGAAAGTTATTTCCTCAATGCTCATAACAGGTATACGCAATAGGGTTCTGATAAACTCTCTCTAGGTCTGGCGATTTCCGGTCGCCGCCACCAATACTTTTCCGGCCAAAACAATCCCTAAATTGTTTCTCTGCCTATTAACGAATGACCTTTTCATTGTTAACTGGTATGCAATCGATTTAGGGGGTGTTGTACCTGTGGTGGCGATCGGTGGATTTATTATATTGATCCTATAAATCGCTAGTCTGCTGCTGCAAACAAAGAAAATCCTAAGATGCTGCAGTTATGATTTTTGGTTTAGGGTTTCTTTGTTACCATATAACGATTTGTGGTTATGGTCTATCTTTTTTAATCGTTATTTGGTTGCTATAGGCGATCTAAAACTTATCCCTATCCGCCTTTTATCCATTTATTATGGATCGATCGTTTGGATAGGGTTGCTCTCAAGAACGAAACCCTGGTTTTAAGGTTTCGTATTTTCTGGTTTTGATTGGTCCTGCTGTTGTGTTGATGTTTCTGCACGTTCATGTATATCATATTTTCTGCAAGTTGGATTGTTTAATCCATTATTTCTTGTGGGTCGATCTGGTGATCGTTAATGGTTCTGGTATGTGATGTTATCGTTATGTGGACATTGCATGTTCCTGTTGGATTGATGTCTATGGTATGTGGGTATGAGAGAGGTGCAGGTTCATGGTACTTAGGGTTTGTTTAAACCCTAATCCGTGATTGTTTCATTTGTTTGTTCGTCGGATGGGGCAAGTCATTTGTAAGTTAGGGTTTTGAAAAACCCTATTATTCGTTATAATGGATCCTGCTGGTGTGGTCGAACAGTCATTATTGATGATGCATAGGATCGATTATATCTGGTTGTGTATATTAGGGTTTCGGTATGCCCTATTGTTTTGGTTATTGCGACCTGGATTTTGATGCGGTTTATGTTTATGGGTGGTTTATTCATGCTGATTGCTACAGTCCTTGGTCGTTATTGGAAGTGGTGCTCGTGGCTTGATAGTTGCAGGTTGGTTGCATTGTATTGTTGTTCATCTGGATTTGTATTTTGCACGACATATTAATGATGAATTGAAGTTGCTTCTGTGGAAGTGTCTAGGTTGTCTACGTATTCTTGGTAATTCTTATTGGTGTTTGGTGTTGCATTTAAACATACACATTTGGAGCGAGCTTATGCTTGCTGCTCTATCCGTGGTTTTAGAGTCTATCACCAAATGTTGTATGAAATTTGATGATCCATGGGTGTGTGATGATCGTTTACACTTCTGGGTGGATATTAGTCGCGTCCTATGTTTAGGGTGCTTTTATGGATCACATGGAAGTTGATTTGAAGTTCTACGATGGCTATGTTCTTGGTGCTACCTTAGTGAATCATGTTTTAATTCCTATTCATATTCACTTGTATAATCATTGTAGGTGGTAAGTTGTATTATGTAATTATAAGAATGGCGTGTCATTCTTATATGAGAGTCTGTAAGTGTCCTAAGAGACTAAGATGAGGGAAGTCACCCTCATCCTTTGTACTTCAATGTTTTCGATGTAATGCATTTTACCAGGGTGAAAAATCCCTTTTACTCAAAAAAACTTATTTCCTCAAAATTTTCTTACATTATTTCTCCTTCTTCAATGTCCTCGACATCTTCTTCTTCAAATTTGACTTCCATAAAATCAACGAATTCTTTTTTTTTTGGTAAAAGGGATTCACCCTGGTAAAATATATTAAAAATCAATCAAATGAGTACAATGGAATGTGGCTGACGTGCTACATTAAACTGAAGCTAAGCTTGAACAACCAATAGAAATCGCTAGTGACAGACCACTAAGCGTTACAATAGCTATAGAATACAAAAGCTAAAACACCAACTGGGAACAACCATCTAATAACACATGAATGACCACACATATCAGCCCACCTCTTCGAATGAGATTGATGAATCAGATGAGTCTGCCTCCTTACACACCCTTTCCAAGTAAAAACCCAATGGGAAAACCTTGGAGTAGGGAAAAAGAGTACAACACTCACCTGAATCTCCAACGAACAACCATGACCTCCAATAGCATAAGCTAACAAAACCAAACTTTCCTCAAACCACCAGCGCCGAGAATCTTTAACATAACTAGAACCCGCCATTTTCAGGAATGTAAAAGAGAAAGAGGCAGGTGCCAAATCCGCAACAAATCTTTGGTATTCGACGTCTTCTTGAATTTGCATGTAAGGAGCTTAATCCGAATCGTAGATTTGATAATATCAATAACTTGAACTTCCGATCTTCTTTGTTGCTTGAAAATCCTATTGTTTCTTTCTTGCCAAATGAAGTAGCAAGAAGCCATAAAAAGGAGCTTGGAGACAACACTTTTAACAAATCGAGACTTCGAAATAGGAATGAGATAGTGAATAACATCATCCAACGAAGACGAAATATCCTGAAAACCTGCAAACATCTTCAAAGAAAACCAAACCTGAAAAGCGAACACACAATCAAAGAAAAGATGATCATGAGAATTTGGTTGTGCCCTGCAAAGAGGACACACAAACATATCACCATTTGGATCATGATGGCCATCATGATATCTCAACATGTCTTGAGTCCGAAGCCTTTTTTCAAAAATAGCCAAAGATGGAATGCATGCCTCGGAATACGATGAGAAAACCAAACAAGGTGATACAAATCCACAACTGAACCCCTCGGGCGAATATAATCCCACACAAGAGAGTCCGAGAAGAGCTTTATGGAATCATCATAACGCCAAAGTAACTTATCATCCAAACTGTCAATCAAATTAGGGACCATAATAGAATTAATACCCGGATACCAATCTCCCCAATCACTAGGCTAAGACCACGAATTCCCATTAATAACATCATGAACAGAAGAACTAGGAGAAAAGCCTGCTCGATGAATATCTCTAGAGGAAATAACAAGCGACAAAGGACCTGCCGGACACCACTGATCAAACCAAGCAGAAGCCGACAACCCATTACCAAGCTTATACCAAAATAAGCTATGAACAAGCGATCTAATCTGAAGGATTTTCAGCCAACTCCATGTCATATTACCCCAACATGGAGTATCCCAAAAGTTGCGCCCCCTCAACCTATACATATGAATCCACTTACCCAGAGGGAATCTTTACACGTAAACAAGCACCAAATATGAGAAGCAATAAGAGCATTATTAAACGAGCAAATCCTACGAATACCAAGATTGCCTTCCTGCTTGGGTAAACAGACAATTTCCCACGCAACCCTAGATGTACCTCTCTGAGCATCACCATAGCACCATAAAAACCCTCATAAGCTGCTCAAGGTCATGCATAATACGTGAAGGAAGAATAAAAATAAATGCACAATAAATATGCATAGATGACAGAACCGACTGAATAAGCTGTAACCGACCAGCAAAGGACAGTGATTTTTTCCACCAGTCCTTGATACGATTAGATAACCTTTCTACTAATTCCTTGCAATCTCGAAAAATCAACCGCGTAGTAACCAAAGAACACCGAGGTACTTAACAGGCAAAACCCCTTCTGCCAAAAGGAAGAATCTGAAGAATAGAAATTTTAACATGATTAAGAACATTACAAAAATAAGCCGTGCTTTTGGGCAAACTTGGAGTAAGACCAGAAGCATGCATAAATTCTTCCAACGCCTCCATAATAATCCTGACCGAACTCGCATCCCCATGAGCAAACAAAAACAAATCATCAGCTAAGCAAAGATTAATAATATGTAATTGAGAGCACTTGTGATGATAAGTAAATAACCCGGAATAACTAAACCTCTGCTTTAACATAAGCGTAAGCACCTCCATAACCAGTGTAAACAAATAAGGAGACAACTGATCCCCTTGTCTAAGCCCACGCTTACCCTTAAAATAACCATGCAGAATACCATTCACACTATTCGAAAAAGAGTTGGTAGACTATACGCGAATGAAACCCGAAGAAGATTAGAGTATTACGTAAAAACTGCCAATCAACAGTATCATACGCTTTCTGGATATCAACTTTAAAAGCACATCTAGCAGGACCACGATCAAGGTGATAATTATGCATGAGCTCCTGAGTAAGCAAAATATTATCCGAAATCCGTCTACCAGGAAAAAATGTAGATTGGTTCGACCCAACCAATATAGTAAGACTCTCCTTGATACGGCAAGCAATAATCTTACTAATACACTTAAACAACACATTGCAACAAGATATACACCTAAAATCAGTAATCCGAGTAGGAGAATTAACCTTAGGCATGAGGGCAATGATAGTATGATTAACCTCTTTCAAAAGTTTACCATTAACGAAGAATTCCTGAACCGCCCTAATAACCTCATCAGCAATGATATCCCATGCATCCTTAAAAAGCCGCAGAGAAACCATCCGGACCAGGAGATTTATCATCCCCCATAGAAAAGATAACACCTCTAACCTCTTGAGGGGAAACATCACGAACCATATCTAAAGCAACTTGAGGATCGAGAGTAGCAGAGAACAGGTTACTAGCATCAAACGGAATAGTTACCCCCTCTTGACTAAGAAACGAAGTAAAGTGACTAACAAAAGCATTAGGAACTTGATCATCCATGAACCTAACTCCATTACCATCACAAATAGAATCAATCTGACTCCTTTCTTTCCTACTCCTAACCACTTTATGGAAGTAAGCAGAATTCGAATCATCCACCCGGAGCCAATCAACTTTAGCCTTTTGCTTAAGAAAACGTTCCTCCGTAAGAATATCTTCATTATAAGCATTAAGATAACAAGCTTCTTCCTCACGAATATCAACATTAAACGGGTCCAAGTCAAGAGCAAGTTGAGCCACATCCAATTCATGGCGAAGTTTCACAACGTTTTCATGAATATTACCCTCATGAAATAGCAATCTCCGAAGAGGCTTTTTAAGAGATTTTAGCTTACTAACCACTTGAAACATGTGAAAACCGCTAACAGGCTTACACCAATACTCCTGAACCTGTAATTTAAATTGAGGATTCTACACAAGGATATTAGAGAATTTAAAAGGCCTTGGTTTAAATTTAAATGAAGTAGGAGAATGATCAGAAATACGGTATGGCTGAAATATAGCATGAGCACCAACAAAAGAATCCATAAAACCAAGATTGGCCATAATGCGATCAATCTTCTTCAAACTACCATCCAAACCTCTTGATTTATGATTCCATGTAAATTGCAGCCCGGTCCGATTAACATCGGACACCTCGATCTCCTCAACACACTCTTTAAATTCCCTCATAGCTATATCAATAACCGAGGACCCCTCGACCTTATCTTCCAAGTTCAAAGCCGAGTTGAAATCTCCAAGAATACACCATGGGCGAAGATGAACAAACTGCTTGTGAGCACCAAGATTATCCCAAAGAGGTCTCCTATGCGTGTACCTATTATGAGCATAAACAAACGAACAAAATAGCTCATTTTTATCCTCTTTAAACCGAACAAATGTATGAATAACTTGGTCTGTCATATTAATCACATCCAGGTCGACTTCATCCATATTCCAACCTAAAATGATGTGAGACCCTTTATCACACAATTATTGTTAGATGTCCAATCCCACCTACGAGAAACCTTAGAACATAAAACCTGAAGACGAGAGTTATAAACATGAGATTCCAATATAGCACAAATAGAAAGTTTGTTCTCACCAAGAACCTGATGAACCTCATTTTGTTTAGGGGATTGGTTCATTCCCCTTATATTACAAGAGGCAATACTATACATGAGGAACGTCTTCAGAGGAAGTGCTTGCTTCCTTAATATTAGTTGGTTTGGTGCTCGGATTATCATACATGGTCATAACCTCATCCACTTCACTATCACTATCCAAAGTGGACTTACCCATATCCTTGACCGTACCATAAGAAATATCACCCGTCTCAAAAGTATGATCCTCGCCACTAAGAGCCACAAAAGAATTCTTTAACGAGACAAAGTTAGTGTCAACATTAATATACACATTAGATGTGCTAGGCTGATAAGGACCCGAACCAACATTAACTTGAGAACCAACATTACCATCATGAGAACTCGCATATAAAGATGCAATATGAACACCACTCGCACCCTTATTACCTTCCTTGACCAGATTACTAGGAGACATACCCTTGTTACCTTTGTTGGCCAGATTGTTAGGAGAAACATGAGACATGTTCGAATGAGATGTAGGACCAGGTTTGGATCCCAATGAACTACCACTAGAAGTAGAAGGCTGATTTAGGAAAACCAATTATAGTATTTGTAGTATTGGGTAACTCAAATGTATTAGATTTGAATTCCCAGATCATTCCTAGCGAAGGATGAATTGAGTTTTAAACTCACGTCGCGTTATTCGGGTTTTTGAATGGTTAAAGAGGATTTTGATGATTTCTAAACTACAGGGCAATGAAAAGTAATGGGAAGCAATTAAATCAACTAAATCTATGGTGCAAACAAGTAATTATAACTAAATATGCAAATTAAACTTAAAACGCAAATTACGATAACTCTAAAACGTAAATTAAAATGCAATTTACTCTATTTTCACACCTAAAAGCGAACTAATATTTTTTATAGCAAAAGATGTGATTTAAAAATTATCTAAGATTTAAAAATATTTTTTTTGGTTTTTCTTGATTTTATTCGAATTAAAAACTAATTTTGTAATTTTAAAATTGATTTAAAAAGCTAAAAATTATGAAAACTTACAAGAAAATTACCAAGCTATTTTTTAAAAATCTAAATAAACTAAAAATAATTTTCAAACTGGAATTATATTTTTCTGACTTTTTCTCAATTTATTATGAATTTAAGACTAATTAAAACTAGTTAAATGTCTAGAAAATACTAATTTAACTAGGAAAAATATGGAAAAAAACTATTTCTGACTTTTTGATTATTCTAAGCCTAATAATATCTACTTTTTATTTTTGTGAACCTTTTCTAATTTATTTGGATTAAAAGCTATTTAAAAAGTGCTAAAATTGGTTTTAATTCTAGAAAAATAGTAAATGAGCTTGGAAAATTATGAAAAATTGCATAAAAGTTATAAATACTACTGAAAATCTATGAAAATTATCAAATACTACTAGTAAATGCAGAATAAGCATTTGGGTAGGAAACTGCTAAGAATAAGCTATATGGAAATAAGCTAAAAGCTAATATAAGCTACCAGAAGCTACAACAATCTAAATTAAGCTAGAACTAACTAAAAGCAACCTATTGTAACTGGGTGAGAGCAAATAAGCACAAGCTACAGCTAAAAAGCACTTTACTTATTCTAAAATCCAAACAGAAATAGTGTCCTGACCCTCCAACTACAAGCTTAATTTTAGCTGTGTTAGAAAATTCCTAAAATTAATCTAAAAATAGCTTGTTAAAAACAACCAACCAGAGTTCTAATATCCAAAGTTTTAGCTAAAATGGACTTAATATGAGGAAATTAAAAAAAAAAACAAGAGCTGATTAGGACAAAGAAATGACTGATGCAGACAGAGAAATGGATAATTAGTGACTTTTGCAGGCAAATTTAACTAACTAATATGCACCTAAAGGGGAAATATGAGCAAAGTAGATCTAACCCATTCTACTGACTATCTTAAGAAACAAAAATCATGCCATATAAACCTCTCAATCAGCAGCTAAGTTGCTTAAGAATCAGCTAAGTGGGACTGAATAGTGACTGCAGCAGAACAACTAAAGAGACAAAACATGTAACATTAAATTCAAAAATAAGCATTCTAACAGCTTCTAATGGGCATATAAACTTAAAAAACATTAACTGGGGTATAATGAGAGTAAGAAAAAGTACTTTAGACAGATTTTGAAACTATTTAAAAGCTTAGAATTGACTGCTGAGCATGCCTTGTTGGGACAGAAATATGGAAGTGGACAGATTCATGAAACAAATGGAAATGATAAATCTGATATGAAACACTTGAAAACTTGATTTAGAAGGCTTTAAAAACATATTACAAACTGATTTAATTCTAATCTAAATTACTTTATTGCTTAGAACTTGAAAAACAAGGTTTAACCAAACACTCCTTGATTGACAGAATTTGAAAATTAAGACAACATAGACCATGAACTCATGACAACTACATCAAAATGTTATACATAAACTAAATGTTCAATTAACAGTTACTTATAACAAATCTAAAGCTAAAATAACCACAAACTATTTTTTTGACTTTTCTGCAGACCCGTTTGACTTTTTGCACAATTTTGAAAAATAGACAAAATAAAACTAAGACAAGCTCATGATAAGCTATAAGAAGATTATGTGAGCTTGTGAGAATAGTAAAAGTAAGCTTAAAATAGATAACAACAATGAAGCGAAAGCTTAAGATGACAAGATGTTTAGAAAGACAAATCAACTTGTATTAATAAAAGGAAGTTTACAAAGCTTTTTTAGAGTAAATTCAGAAATACAATAAGCTGATAAGCTAAATCATTAAGCTAAATTATACCCTAAACTACTACTATACTACTCCTAGATGGATTCCATTGTGATGTGAGAAGGGTCTTTTATAGCCTGAGTAGGAGCTTGGGGTGATCTCAGAAGCTTCAAGAAGCACCAATCACAGCCATAGATCTTTTCCTTGTGTCATCTCAATCAATTAGAGCCATAGGATCAAGCTGTTGATGTGTCACAGCCAATAGGAGCTCTTCTTTATGCCAGCTTGGCAATCCAAGAGTGTAAGCCTCTGACACGTTGTCAGAATCTTCCAGAAGTACTTTAAACGTGGGGTAAGTTTGGGAGGTGCAGGGTAAAAGGAATCTAGGCGAAAGAGATAAACAGTAATTTAACGATTTAGGCGCGTATTTGGGTTTGGGATTTTTATTTCTATGTTTGACTGGTGTGAGGTGAGAGTTGACTGGGGTATAAAAGGAGGGTCACGGTTCTTTGGCCTAGGATCAGAGGTGGGTTCAAATGATTTGGAGAAGGGTCAAATGAAGTATAATAATGGACGGGGTAAGGATAGAAAAGTGGGCTTGGGCTTTGGGCTTTGGGCTGTGGGAATAGGATATTGGATTTGGATTTATGATATGGACTTGGATTTATTTTTGTTTTGAATCCAGTTTTAAGTATAGGGACCATTCATGTAAATTTGGAATTTAAAAGGACCAATGGTATAATTTAATGAAAGGTGGAGGTGAAAAGGTAAATTGATTGTATGAGGGTACAAGGATGTAAATGGTAAATAAGGGAAAGTTGAGGGGTAAATTGGGTAAATATGGGTAAATGGAGGGGTATTTTATGTAAATTTAGGAAAGTGAAAGGTTAAATGTGAAAACTCCCAATCTTGACCAGAACTCCGTAAAATATATCTTTGAGCATCCAAATCCCATAAAACTGCATCCCGGAATCAGCTTCTGCTCTCTTCTCATTCTCGTGCTCGGTTTTTGTCCGAATTGTCTTTCTTTTGTGTGTTTTGTCATATCAGTACCTGCACATGCATAAGCTCAAGAAACCAACAACTATTAGGCATAAACGGCTCTTTTTCTGGTTATTTTGGGCTTGTTTTGGAAAAGAAATGGCATGTGTTTTAGCACATACCAAAATACCCGAGACTAGAAGATTGTCGTGTCCTCACCCAATGTAATCAGCTCACGCTTTTAAAACCAAGGATTTCAATCTCTTTCTACTAAACCTATGAGAAGTAGCAAATATTCCTCAAAAGAGATTAAGAAACACTTAATTCTAAAAACGCCATGTTTACCTTTTATTTCACATATAGATATTACGATTAAGCACTTATCACTATGAGTGACGGTTTGTTGAACTTTCATGTCGATCAATAACTCCAACATTTTTCAAAAGACATTTTTAAGATCACGGAGTAGGAAACACAACTCAGCGAGGAGTGACCATACGGATAGAAAACAGGAGGAAGATTCCCTACAATACCCGGACCTAGGACTTTCAATGATGCCCAAGAAGCATGGAAGGGCAAACCCGACTTCTATTGGGGGACAAACCAAAGAATTCACCTCTAATGATTTCTCATGGCCCCCCTCTCATGGCCCTAGCCAAAAAAACATAGAAGGGATGTTGCAACTTCTAGTTACATCCCAAGAAGCTCAATAACCAAGCTTTCAAACCGCTTTAACCAACAACAAGCCGAGATGGATAGGAAGATAGATAACCTTTTGAAAGCTATGACCAATAGTGATAGGAAGACCACCAAAAAGGTTAATGCCATCTCGACTCATTATGCCAAAGCTTTCGGTATGAAAATTAAAGACCCAAGTAAGTTAGCCAAGCACGTTCAATTCGTCAATACCATCACCTTAGTGAAACCTAATAGGACTAATGACGAAGCGAACCATGAGACGGTACTTGAGGTTAGTGAGACTCCTAAGAATGAATTGACCGATGAAGTAGATGAAGTAGGCGATGACTATTTAAATAAGTTTCCTACGGAAGAGGAACTCTCTCGCCACCCACACTTAGTGCGCGACCTCCGTCACATGTATGTTAGGAAAAGCCCTAGGATCAAGTTTGGGAACCCTTGGAATCTCAACATACCATGTTGCATAGGACATCTATTCGTGGAAAAGGCCTATATTGACCGCAAGTCCCCAATAAACATCATGACTAGCACGTACTATAATTGGGTGATGAAGAAGCCTATCCCAACTAGGCAAGATCCCGATAATCCTAGAGTTAGATGTAATTTCCTTGGTAGAGTTAAGGGATTGCCCGTCTATGTAGGTAGTTTCACGTATTCTACGGATTTCATAATTGTGGATGATATTAGTACGGCCATAGATCCTAGCTTGTCCCACGTTATTCTAGGAAAGCCTTTCATAGAGAACACCGGGATGACTTATGACCCGTCGTTAGGAATAGTGAGATTCAAGGATGAGACCGATGACATAGCTTACCAAATGCCATTTAAGATTGAGAAATTTTCCTTATTATCCAATGATGAAAAAGAACTTAAGCTATCGGTCTAATATAGGAATGAGGAGGATAAGGATAAGGGAGTAGATTATGTGATGGATAAGATTTTTGGTTTCTATAAGGATTGCTTGAAACTAGGACCGGAATATAGAACCGATTGGGGAGAAGATGACTTCTTAGAAAGGTGCATAATAAGGCACTACTATAACATGGAAAACCACAATAGAAACCATCATGAGGAAGAAGGTGACGGTAATGAAGTCACGTAGGGGCACGACTTCGAGTCTAGCTACAAGACTCATAAATAAAGAAAAGCGCTTCGTGGGAGGCAACCCATGCTTAATTGTTTGCTTGTTTGTGTGTAATATATCTTTTCATTAGTTGTTTATTTTCATGTTTGAATTTGTGAAAATGCTTTATTTTGTCTTTAACCTCGTTTTAATTACATATAAAGGTATTTTACAAAAAGGATAAGTGTAGGGAAGATTACACACGTTTTTAAAAGAACGTGAACATGAGAATTACAATTATTGAAAAGATATATATGTGTGTTTGTTAGAGTCAAATTCTTGTATCGAGTCATAATGGATGTTTTGCAGGATTTTTTCTAGATTCTAAAGATGTAATTTTTCCAGAATTTTTCCAGAAAAATGCAGCAAACCAGTTTCTGTCAAGATAACCTGACGACGTCAGGAGGAGCAAAAACCACTAATATTACTTTCTCTCGTTTTCTGTGCTACTCATAAATTTTTAGAATTTCTCAGGTCTTAATTTTCTAGAAAACCTGTAAACATCCATTCCACAAGCATTATATCCTAGTTTAGTAGAGTCATATATAGTTTTACCATTGATTTTACGCGAAGGTTTCGTCTATTTTCTTAAAGTTTGCAGGTTTTATTTATCAAGAAGAAAGATACATAAGATTGGATGGAGCTTTTCACGCATATATTCTTCACACGGATCCTACCGAGCTAGTCAGGGGAGTATTAGTTTCTTTCGATTTTTATTATTTTCCATTATCATAACTTTGATACTTTCGGGAAACATTGGGGACAATGTCCAGTTTAAGTGTAGGGAGTGAAAATAAAACGAGAACTTTGAAACTATGCTTATCCTTGATTATTTGTCTTGTCCAATTTCATTTGTGTAATAAATCATGAGAAATATCGGTTAGGGTAATTTTGGCACCAAATTTAAAATTTTTCATGACATGTAGGAGTGGGCCATTAGTCTTAATAAAGCGTCTCATGGATAGGAAGTTATATGACTAGCACAAAACCCTTTACCACTCAAATTCCACCCAAAAAATGTGAGGTTCGCCCCTAGATTTGTAGGAATTAAAGCATTCATCTTTAATGCTTCGAGGTGTACCGATAGTATAATAGATTCTAAAACTTGTTTTGTGATGCATCCCGAGATCGCTAGTGAGACTACACTTGTGTAGTTAGGAATAACTAAATGATAAGAGGCATTAGGGTAACCCTTGTTTGATACCCGTATTATAATTACTTCTTCCACATCGGTTGAGTAATTCCCCCACACCCTTGCGATGTACTCATGTTAGTACATGATACCCCTAGTTAACCCCTCAGAGCCTATCCTTTTCGCGGTTCTCGTGATCTTTCGGTTTTCCGGAATATCAATGAAGAGCATTGTTTACAATCCACCCCCAAATGTACACCTAAATTGCCTTAGCCTACCTTGTATGCACTCACTTTTAGTGCATTATTGTTATCATACTAAACCCTTAGTTCAATTATCTAGTTACTTGCATAAGTTGCTAAGTCGAGTCATATCCTTTGTACACAGTTTTGGGACGATTGGGACTCATGGGTAAAGTTAAATTTTATGGAGTGACGGGAAAGAACGTTAAATTCATATTCCCTTTATTTACGTAATAATGTACTCCAAGTGTTTTGATCTTTTCAATTCGGGTCAAATTAGTGTTAGAGTAATAAAAACTCAAGTGTAGGGATGTGCCTATAAATCCCTTATATTTTGATGTTATCGTAAAGGATGGTAGAGTAAAAGTGTATGAAAAAAAAAAATACGGGCTACCATCCTACATCTATCTTTATATTTATGTTTGTTTGTTTCAAAGTTATCTAGAATTTAGAGTGTCGAGTCTTGGCTTTGCAACACCATTCTTCTCATGCTTGTAACATAAAGATTTTTGACTTGCCACCACTAAATCGCCTATCCAACCAAACCCTTTGTTTCCCTACCGCAAGCCTAACGTTACAACCCTTTAAAAGACCTCTTAGATAGTTTTTCATAGGTGCTTATGACAAAGCGATGGAGGTTTGATCTAGTCTCAAGCCTATGGTAATCTATGTACTAGGACCGGTTAATGAGTGTTTATCTTTCATTTCCAATTTGATATATTTCATATACACCCGAGAGATGAGAGTATCCAAACACCAATTGTGAGGTGCTAGTATGTAATTTCCGTGCTTGTTATGACTTTTGCGGGGCTTATACTTGTTGTGAATCATTCTAAACCAATGCTTCATGCCCCCTAACTTATAAATTAATTGGCCAAAAGCACATTTGCTTGTGGACAAGCAAATACCAAGTGTAGGGATATTTGATAAGGATTTAAAAGGTACACTTTTGAGGGGTCATTTAAGCCCTTAATCGACCACTTTTATATCAGTTACTACTTAATTTCGTTCCTTTTCACTTTTTAGGTCTCTTGAAGGCAAAATGCTGGAATGATGCTTATTTGGACGAAAAGGCGTGAATATGTGAAGAAAATGGCTAAAGTCAAGATCAAGACACTCAAGTTGCTGGAAGTGCACCCGACGGCGTCACGGATAAAGGGCAACGCCGTCCCTCTAATTGTGACGGCTCAGATTTTGTACCTGACGGCGTCAGGCTTTAAAGAGTAGGGCGTCATAACTCAGACGGCCTAGATCCAGATTCAGACGGCATCAGAAGATGAAGCCGACGGCGTCACAACCACAATGTGATGCCGTCACAAAGTTGACTTGGTCAAGATGAAACCCTAATGGCGAAGATCCGACGGCGTCACAATTAAAGAGTGACGCCGTCGCAGTTGTAACTCTATATATAGAATTCGAATTTTCAAACTTTTAGAGAGGTAGAATTATGGAGTAAAAACCCTAAAACGATTTTGGTTTGTCTTGGGCAGTATCTTAGGGTTCTCATACCCTGTTTTACAACAAGATAAGTAATCTACTTCATTGATTTCATTATGTCTTCGATTGTATGTGTATGCTTGCATGTTTACCATGTCCGGCTAATTTACTTGTGTGTTTGCTCAGATCTATGAAACCTAGTTATTGAATATTGATTGGTTGTCTCTTATCTTAATTATAATTGGCTTAGGATTGCAATAGGCCATCGCTGTGTTTTTAATGCTTGAGTAATCTTTGTGAACATTAGTTTATAATCACCTAGAGTTATTGTAGGCTAAAAATCCAAAGATAACCTTAGAGTTAGTTTATGAATCCTAGAGATTTTGTAGGAAATAGCCTTAAGGTATCCTCAAAGAGTTAGGGAAAAAAGCATACCCTACGACCTTAGAAGACACAATGCGTTAAGAATAAGGATGTGGCAATTCAACCATCAATAAAAGATAACTAGGGGGTAATAGTATCTAGGTAGACACATTTTTAATCATCATACGAGCACACATCAATTAGACATAGACTACCCCTTAGCTTAATTAATTAGACTAGATAATAGTAGAGTAATCGGTAGAAATACCACCCTCCAAATCCAATACCCCAAGATTCGTACCTTTCAATTTTCTAAAAAATATAAAAAAGATAAAAAAAATAATCTTCCTCAACCCCAACCTTAGCGTAGTAATTTCTCACTAGCATTCCTATTCCCCTAGAGAATGATATCAATCCCGAGGCTTACCCTAATACTACACTACAACGATTAGATTCACTGCCTAGGTGGTTGAAAAACTTGCTCGAAAAAAAGGAAGTTTCCTTTGACCCCGAACGCGCGTTGTACGCGTATCAATAGCTTCCGCCCAAAGATACATCGGAGCCTTAGAGAATATTAGCATGGTTCGTACATCTTCCACAAGAGTTCGATTTTGTCTTTCAACAATGCCGTTCTGCGGAGGAGTACGTGGAACACTTTTCTGGTGACTAATATGCCAATGCTCTCATAAAATTGAATGGGTTGTTTGTTTAAAAACTTAGTTCCATTATCTGTTTGGATGAATCTGACGGTTTTGTTGAGTCTGACTTGTAATTGCTTGATCAGTTTGATGATAACCTCTGGACTTTCGCCCTTGGTTCTCAAAAACTTCACCCATGTAAACCGAAAATAGTCGTCTACCACAACAATAACATATTTCTTCCCATATATACTCTGCACTCTCATTGGTCCGCATAGATCCATTTTTTTGGGTAAAAGGGTTAATTCACCCTGGTAAAATTCATTACACCAAAAACATTAAAGTACAAAGGATGAGAGTGACTTCCCTCATCTCAGTCCCTTAGGACACTTACAAACACTTATATAAGAATGACAAACCATTCTTATAACTTACCAAACTGAAACTACCAATAACCACAATATAAGAGTGACATACCACTCTTATAAAATAATTGAACAAAAACTACAACGACTATCAAAATATAACAAATAAAATACTATTCAAGTAGAGACACTTGATTCTTCATAAGTCGTCATGAAAGTCCAAACCATATCACGAAGTAGCCAATACATGGTAAGAAAACCACAAAAGCACCATCCTCACCAAATGACTACAACGAACCCCCATGCTATGGCACTATTCTTTACATCATTAACATTTACTTGCAAAGATAAATAAGATTGAACACGCGACAAGAACCTGCCATAGACCACCAATAGGGTTTCCACAAACCCTAACTTACGATCTACCAAACATCCAATAAAGAATCCTGGTCGATCACTAGATACGAATTCAGCCCAAAGAAAGATCGAAAGAACTGTATACCTCCAATCATGCCAAGCAGACATGACATAATCAGAATATGTAGTTTAACCAAAGCACAACTTACAATAGATCCACATGGAGAGTACGGAACCGCAAAGGTCATAGAATAACTCCAACAAGAACCCGATCGATTGCAAGAATAATAACACATGCAATTCAGATTAAGTAAAGCAAAAATAGGGTGTAAAAACCCTAACTTACAATGACCAACCAACTAAAACTACAAAAAGAAAAGTTATACGAAGTAGTAAGTCGGTAAACTAATAGGGCTACGAACCCTAACTTCCATTACAATTATTACAAGATCCAAAATATGAACCATGCACACGATCCTATGAGAAATTCTAGCTTTCATTCACATGATCCCATCCAACCCACAAATGAATCTATATATCCCAAGGACATGGATCGAATGGTAATAAGGAAACCACCATTACATCCTTGAAAACATCCAAAAAAAATAGCCAAGTAGATCAGATCATACCATGCTTCTTAGAAAACCAAATGAGAACCATTAGAGTCGTGAATAACCCTAAAAAACACACACGATCTAGATCAGCCCACCCAACTCAAGATCCAACATAGCAAAAGTTAATCGTACCAATAGCAATTGAAACAAATTAACTTTGCAAGAATTTAACGTCGCCGCACAGATCTTGGATAATAAAACGAAAAATAGGGTTAAGTCAAGCCACCCTAACATCCTAAACAGCCTAACACACGATCCATAGAACATCAGCAAGGACCCATGAAAGGAAAAGAATAGAGTTTCACTAAACCCTAACCTCAAAATCCAGCGAACATCTATCAAACCCACTTACAAATCCGCACCAAATCCAGCGAGGAACATGATAAAAACAAAACCCTAACCAAGGGATACCTTCAGAACGAGAGTATAAAAAACCATAGGGTTTCTAATTATGCAATAAAGAACAACCATGATGGTGTTGACAATTTTGGGTTTGTGAGCATACTTCTTGCTTTTGCCCAGTTGGCAAGCCGAACAAAGATGATCCTTTTCGAATTTTAATCTAGGTAGACCGCACACAAGGTCCTTTCGAGCAAGATCATTGATGGTACCAACGTTCAAGTGATTCAAACGACGGTGCCATAACCAAGATTTGTTCTTTGAGGATTTGGACAATAGGAAAATAGGGGAGGACCGCATCATGTCTTCAATAGAGATGGTGTATAGATTTTTGACACGAGAGCCTTTAAGAAGATCAACACCATCCAATTCTCTGACAAAGCATTTGTGTTTTCTGAAAGCCACTTCAAGTTCAGAATGACAAAATTAACCAACAGAGATCAAGTTGTGACCAAGTCCTTCCACGTAGTATACCCTGGAAATTACACTTTCACCAAGAACATAATATCCGTAACCCATAATTGCCCTAAAATGGTTGTTTCCGAATCTAACTGTCTCGATAAACTTATTCAAAAAATTCTTGAGCCGTGAGCGATCACCGGTCATATGTTTTGAGCAGCCTGAATAGAAATACCAAAGGACAATTTGTACGACCTGCATTTGAAAACATACGAAGATGGATAATTGGAAACAATGGATCCCCATGTACTGATGAGGTTCTTTTGGTTAGTGCAAACAATCTCTGGATTATCAAAAACTCTAAGTGTCGTGGTGATAACAACGGGGGCATCTCTAGTAGACGCACACGAGCTATTTTTGGGTAAAAAGGATTTTTCACCATGTGAAAATGCATTACACCAAAACTATTGAAGTACAAAGGATGACGGTGACTTCCCTCATCTCAGTCCCTTAGGACACTTACAGACTCTCATATAAGAATAGACATGCCATTCTTATAACTTACAAAATAAAACTTACAACCTACAATGACTATACAAGTGAATAAAAAAACATGATTCACTAAGGTAGCACCAAATGCATAGTCATCATAGAACTTCAAATCAACTTCCATGCGATCCAGGGTGTTGGGTTTTAGGTTCCTCAGATCAAGAATTATTCTAAGTATTGGAACCACTGCTAGAGTTGATGAAACCACTGCCAGAAGAAGGAATCCATTGCTGGAGTTAAACCATAGCTACTAGTAGTGTATAACCACGACTATTGTATTGAAAACACTGCTAGTTTTGTTTAGTCGGTTTAATATTTTGTATTAGATAAATATGGAAAAGATATTTATCTTGTAGGTTACGTATTGTATCATGTAAAGGACTCCTTAGCCTATAAAAGGAGGTCCTAGGTTAGATTAGATATATGTGTGTTTTATATCTAAGGTCGATACACTTCAAGGTTGTAAAACCCTAATACTGGTTAGAGTATTCATATTAATAATAATATTGAGGTGTTTAGTGTTTATTACTGTTCTTCTTCTTAAGATTAAATATTAAATTCCGCGTAATATTTAATAAGTCATTGTTAAGTCAGTTTCTATAAGGATCGTTTGCTCAACTGGGATCATCAAGTGGTATCAGAGCTTGTGATCTAGAAACTGAAACCAATAAGAAGCCTAGTTAAGCTTTATTCAAGAAAGTTAAGATGTCTGACGAAACTCACATGGTTACTGCATCAAAGGTGCCCATGATCAAGTAGGGTGAGTATCAGGTATGGAGAATACGAATGAGGCAATACATTCGTATGATTGATTACACCATCTGGGATGTTGTTGAGAATGGTGATACTCTTCCAAAGAAGGGTGATGATGGTAAGGAAATAACCATTGTTAGTGAGGTTGACAAGGCTAAAAGGAAGCTGGAGATTAAAGCTCATAGTATTCTCAGTATGGGAATACCCAATGAGTATGCATTGGACTTTGAGCAGTATGAGACAACAAAGGAATTAATGGATGCCATTGAAACAAGATTTGCTGGTAATGAAGCTACCAAGAAATCCAGGAAGAACATGCTCAAGCATCAGCTTGAAAACTTCACTGCTCTCAGTGGAGAAAAACTTGATGGCACTTATAACAGACTGCAGAAAATGATCAGCCAACTAAAATTGGTGGACTACAAAGTTGCTCAAGAAGATATAAATCTCAAGTTCATCAGAAGTTTGTCACCTGAATGGGCTGTGCATACTGTTGTGTGGAGGAACAAAGATGACTTTGAAAAGATGACTCTAGACAATCTATACAACAACCTGTATGAGTCTGAGAAGAACATAGCTGACTCATCCTCATCAACACAAAACATTGCTTTTGTGTCTACAGGGCACATGAATTCTCAGGATGTTTCCACTGCTACTTATGAAGTATCCACTGCTACTACTAATAATACCACTGTTAGTGATAGTGTTAGTGATGGTGCCATCTGTGCTTTCCTAGCTGATCTTACAACCAGTGTTACTGTACTAAATCAGGATCTGGATCAAATTGATCCTGATGATCTTGATGAAATCAATCTTCAGTGGCAAATGGCAATGTTAACACTGAAAGCTAGGAAGTTCTTGAGGAGGACTGGTAGACAGGTCAAATATGATGGTCAAAGAAGAGCTGGATTTGACAAAAGCAAGATGGAGTGCTTTAACTGCAAGAAGAAGGGTCACTTTGCGAGGGAATGTCGAGCTCTTAAGAGGATTGAAGCCATAAAGAAAACCACTGAAGAGCCTGTTTCTTCTTCAGCATTGGTTGCTCAAGATGGTATTCGTGATTATGACTGGAGTGATCAGATTGAAGAAGGTCCTAATGCAGCTTTTCTTGCTAGTGAAGCTTCAAAAGAGCATAACTTTGCTCTTATGGCCTATGCTTCATCTTCTGGTTTAGATTATGAGGTATCTAATGATTCTAAAAATTCTACTTGTTCTTTTAAATCATGTCAAGATAACTTAGAATCTCTTAAAGCTATTAATGAGAGTTTGAGAAAAAAGGTAGAAAGACTTTCACTAGATAACTTAGGTTATAAAGTTGGTCTTGAAAGTGTTGAAGAGAAACTTAATTTCTGTTGATGCAGGTTTTACTAACCAGGTCTTAATATTTATAGTGTCTCGCTATACCTATGGTCTACCCTAATGCACTAACGGGCAGTGTACCCGGTCATGTATAGTGTAGTAAATGGTAAAGCCGAGGTCGTCCAAAGAGCTATGTGTGTCGGATAATTACTAAGTCTAATTGTCACAGAATATTAATGGTTTTGATAGGGATTTAATTAATTAAACTACTAATGCAGAATATAAAGTAAAAGCAAATAAATGGTAAAGGGAAATCAATAGAGGAATAGTGGTGCTAACCTAGTTAATCCTCCTAGCTAGTCATGTCTACATCTACCTACTTCCAATTACTTCAGGTGGGGTCAAATTCGAGAGGACAGCATTTGGTCAATTCGCCCTAACCTATCAGCAAAGATGCCACCACAGGAGAAATCAGGCGCACCGTCATAAGTCCTGTTGTTCTTGGTCCCCTAAGCCGAGTCATTAAGTACCACTACATGCTAGATTCTAAATAGTGAGTGCCCGACCGTTAGGAACTTAGACACTACACCCTCCAATTCTTAAGTTCATCCAAACGATAGGTGATCCGTTGGTCAAATCACACAAGTAGAAAGGGTCGTCAGTTGGTCATATCTTACCCTTCCCGTCTCAGTCCGCTCACCTAGGGTCAGTTGGTCATATCTCATAGGCAATTGGCCTCTATCGCCATTCAAAACTACCGAACCAAGGGTGACTACCAAAGAACTATGCATGCATACACTTAGAAATAATTGTACGAAAGTAAAGGTAAACGCAAACAAAACAATTAAGGAATCATAACTAGGCTAGCACTAAAGGGTGCTTAGCCGCTCATATTAATCATGCAAATCAATTCAATATTCAAAGGTATGAAATACATGAATTGAAAGTAAAATAAATAATAAACGCTAAAGCTTATCGTAATAGTGTGACTTCTCCCTTGGAAACAACTCCGTATGCTTCCCTAGACCTGCCTTGAGCTTTTTCCCACGTTGTTAGGAATTGGAAATTCCATAAGTGAAGTGTCGGTCACCCCAAATATTATCTAGCATAGGTTAGCTCGTAGACTTATCACTAGTTACGTTACTTAACAGTTTATTAGCTAGTTATTAGTTTAGTTTAGTCTAGTGTAACACCGTGGAGGAAGGACGTGTCTTTACCCACTGTATGCCTGATCCACAGGCCGATAGGAGGTCGTGTATTTTGTAACTATAAATACCCCTTCCATCCATGGAAGGGGTGGAGCTTTTCTTTAATCTAACCTTTTACATTTGTTGAACCAAGTCTCTACCAAGAAACTCCCTTTCTCTCTAACTCTCTAACTATGACAAACATGTATTTTGATCATCCAAGACCACCTGAATCATCAAACACATAAATATATCGATCATACAATTGGCATCAGAGCCTAGGTTGTGTTGTTTGGTCGATTCGAATGGTTTTTTATGTGGTTTTGTTCGGATTGGTTTTATGCGGTTTGGATATTGATTGATGTTTATGTTGTTATAAACTGTTTTTTACATGTTTAAAAACTGTTTTAGCATCTCTTTTGGTCGGATAAGTTATTCTTCTTGATACCTTGTTACTACAGTTTTGACAATTTTATGTATCCTTTTGGTCATAATATCTCATGGTCCATCAATGTTTACAAAATCTGTCTTTTCTCATATCCATGTCCAAGTCAGTATTTCTGTAATGTTTATTTTATACCATAAGTGAAGTCTAAAGCTGGTCATATCTGTTTTGTCAAAATGGTCATTTTATGGTCAAAATGGGTCATAAAAAGTGCATCCTGTGTGCAGTTTTCTGGGTATGTCTGAAGTTGAAAGGTTTTTGGTCGGAATACTCGCCGAAAAAAGTCAAATGGTCAAATATTCTTGTTGGCGAGTTGGCATAATCTATCTAGCGACTTAGTTCTGTGGCGACTTGTCTTTACAAGTTGTCCTGATGCATTGTATTTGGGTAGCGAGTTGTGTTAGCAACTTGTCCCATTTTATGATGTAGCGACTTAGTTATGTGGCTACTTGATACAAATCTTGTTAGCGACTTGGGAAAAAATCTTTAACCTAGCGACCTGTTACTTAACAAGTCGTAGCGACTTGCTTTGGAAAAAGTAGCTAGCGACTTACTTTGAAAAAGAATGGGTAGCGACTTGGTTTTAACATTTTGTCTTGACACTACTCTGCTAGCGACTTGACTCCATGACTTTGACCTTGCAACTTTGACAGAAAGGATGAAGAAGAAACTACCACTTGACCACAACCACAATGTCAATTAAACCAAATACCAATTCCTACAGACTCATTAACATCTCATTAACTCAAAACATCTCATCTACACTAAGATCTCAGCCATGTTTTCGTGGTATGATTGCTACTGCAAGACCTTTATGGTCATAACACATGAATGGAAATCTATCATCGATCTTACTGAAAGTTGTTATATTTCAAAGACTTTGACTTATTAAAACAACTTACATCTAAGATCTCAGAATTATTATTCGTTTCTTTCAATGAAACATCAAGACTTGAAGGTCTCTCTACACGAAGAATAAGTTCGTCATAGATCTATGTTTCTGACTTTAAAAGAAAAACATCTTTGGATCAATATGTTTATCAACAATCTCAGCTCACCTTTTTCATAAATAACCAAAAGTTCATCAAGACTGTAAAGTCATTTACATTTAAGATTGCATCATTGATATAAAAGCCTCTTTGTTGCTATCCGAAATTAAAGAGAAAATGATAACAATTATGTTACCCTTTTTCTTTGTTTCGTATATGAATTGAAAACTCACAAATGATATTCAAAGAATCATTTAACCTACCTGTGCTTGTTTGGTGTTGATCTCGTTGCTTATGTAAACCCTCCAGCCATACCTGTGGCGAGGTAAAATGAGTCACAATCTTGGAACCATCCCTGTAGCAAATCAAATCCGAATATTGTACCATCCCTGTGGCATCAAAGGATTAAGAGCTATATGAGGTTGAATGTTTTTTTCTTTCCATTTGGATGTAGCAGATGTGAGTGATTATTTGATGATAAAGTGAGGCGGACTAAATTGTTGTGTTTTTTAGGGTTTCAATTTATTAGGGTGTATGTGTGTTATATGAGCTCTTAAATACTCGGTTTATTAGGGTTGGAAGGATAATCCTGTTTGTGAATTTGGGCCTCGTTTGGTGTTTAAGGGATCTGATAATATAACATTTATGATGGGCCGAGTACCACTTGTCTAATTTTACTTGGACTTTGATGATTTGAATCAAGTAGATTGACTTGGGCCGTATGACTATGATGAACGGTATACCTTGAATCAGATTTGTGGTGGAAAGTGATTTGAGTTTTGGAAATTTAATATGTGAGTTGGTTTTGAGTTTTGGAAAGTGATATATCTCATATATATATATATGTTGGGCCGGATGGACTGCTAACACCGATTGCAATACTGTAAGAATGTTATGTGGGCTTTTTCATGACTTGGATCGGATCTATTATTTGATCTAACTTGTTTGTGACACGGATATGGATCGGGTCTCAAGTGGTATTTTATTCATGGATCGATTACAATGCTTAGGAAATTTAACCTTCAATTGGGGAAGAATAATTAATCTTATGAATCTAACATTCTTGGGCTGCGATTTATATTATGATGATACGGGTTAATAATGTGACTTGAGATTGGATGTACAATGACAATGTGGTCTGAGATAAAGAGAATGGATGATGTGATTTAGTATGATACTGAGATTTGATGTGTAATGGGGTTTGATACTTTGGGTTATACATTTTCACGAAGAATATTATATCACGGATTAAAATGGTTATTGGAAAATGTTGACTACAGGGTTGTTTGTACGGTATTTCTTATTTGACTTTGAAGTGAGGTTTTCCGGGCGCGTTTACTTATTTCGTCTTCTTTCTTTCTACCCTTCCGCGAAGATAACTTGTCTGGGCATTTATAGAGGGTGATAAAGACTTGGCTATTTAATTACGGTTGTGATTCTTTCTCGCTTAACCCACAACGTAACTATCACTTCGGTGTCTCACGCAGCTGAGGATACGTCAAGAGGTTTTGTACATTGGGTACACCGTTTCTTTTTCACGAGGATTTGTGCAAGCTTAAGTAACAAATCCGAGGAATGTTACGTCTTGTTCAAGTTTGGCATATCGGGTCTATTTCTCTTTGTGGTCACTACAATAGCCGACATAATACGTGATTGATGTATTTACCAAAGTGCTTATTGGATGGTTGATGTTGTTGATGATGTTTGATTATGAACCGCTGCATGTTCCCCTAAAACAGATATTCACCGAAACCAAAGTTGTCATAACACATTCAAGCTAACGTTGTTTACGGTTTTGTCTTGATTTTGTAAAATCCCGCGAAAGAATCTATTTCTCGGTTTAAATCATAGACTTGTAAAATCCCGTGACAATGGAAACATCCTGGTAATTGTAAAGTGCATTTCCGGATCTATCTTACGGTTTATTCTTGGTTTTGTAAAATCCCGCGAAAGAAACTATTTCTCGGTTTAAACCATAGAGTTGTAAAATCCCGTAATGATGGAACCATCTTGGAGAAAGAAAAGCGTATTTCGAGATCTTCTGATGCTGGTGTTACGGTTTCTGTTTCGAAAAAGGGATAAAAGGGTGTACTTCATAAAATTGGATGTGTGTTTGGATTGTCCTCGTGGCAGTTTGGTTATTACATGGTTTTACGGGGATATGTGCTTTTGACCATGGTCGGGATGAAACCATTATCAGAGTTTACTTAAAATGTCAAAGGAGGCTAGGATTGAGCTTTTAACTTAATGATGTGACAACGGGGTTAATTCACTATCATTTATTTGAGGTTGAAGTGAAATATCACGGGCGAGTGCACTTAGTATCTGAAGGTATCGGGGATGGATGGATGAAGATTCTTTAAGATCCTTGTTCGAGCTTATTATAAAAAATGAAGACTTGGAAATCTAGTTATTGTTGGGTGACTTTTACCTTTTCTTTTTACCACTTGGGGGAATTGGGCTCTTATCATCTCAAAATAACTATCACTTTAAGGAGCTACGTTGTAGTGCTCAGTGTCACATTCAATTGTGGATTTTCAAGAGGTAAATTACGTCTATTACTTGATGGTTGGTTGGATGATGAGTATAGAGTACTTAGAGATGCTAATGGAAACTGGCATCGCTCTTTGTTACATATGTGCAAGTATAAGTCACGAGTTCGGGTTAGTTTACTTCAGGGTCAAATTCATCATATTGGGTTTTCTCCATCAGCTGTCACCACAAAGAGCCTACAGAATGATAATGGGGTTGATTACATGTTTTGCCAAAAGAGGTTGAAAAGAGAGAGATTATGACGTCTGTTCACATCAGTTCATGCCTCATACTCCAAAGAAAAGAAATGTGTACGTTTCAGTGCGCATTATCTTCCGAAGAAGAGAAATCGTCTTATGACGTTTGAATACTTCAGTTCAAGCCTCATTCTCCAAAGAAAAGAAAAGTGTACGCTTCAGTGCGCTTTATCTTCTGAAGAAGAGAAATCTTCTTATTATGACCATTCTCATCCACATGCTTCATACTTTTTCCATGCGCTTCAGTCATCAAGTGAACCGGGCTACCACTGATTGTTTTCTCATTCCACTTGCTCGATTATAATGAAGATGGCGACATCATGTGCTTATTTTGCGGGAGAGAAGTGTGAATAGAACATTCGGATGATTTTCACTTATTCAATCAAGAATGGCATCTCCGTATGCAATTCTTGAGGGGGAGAAGAAGTATGATAATTCTGCATGGTTGATTGATTTATGTGATTATATGGTCAAACGGCTCCAAACTCATGTAAGAACCGAGCATCTTATCGGGTCATCTTCACATGGAGTTTTCTTCTTACGAGCCGTTGGTTGACATCTTCTCACGGACTGATATGATTATCGACAAAGTGCTTCCGGTTAATCCTTCACGTGCACATCAACATGATGATTCCGAACAACATTTTGTTCTTGTTTGATGTGAGTGTTCGCTTGGTGTTACCATTTCGTGTGTTCGTTACGGGCTGATTGTTGATTTCCTTAATGAACATCTTTCTGTTCTTGTTTGATTGGGAGGGATTTTTGTTAAGGGGATTTTCAAGATGTAAGTTAATTCGAATGCTTTTTGGTGTATTTAAGATGTCAACTATCTATTCCCCAACTGGAAAATCTTGAAGAAGGTCGAGTCTACAGTCGGTTCTACATTCTCTGCTACATGTTAGAAGACTAAAGACGAGTTGCATTTAACAATCTAAAGACTTCTTCTTAATCTGGGCTGTTATCAAACAGATTGTCGGTTTAGGGGAGAGCACTAATTGGGGGAGAGTGATATGTCAGATTTAATCCCCAGTTAGACTTGCTCATTCTGTTCTTCATCAAGTTGATTCTCACAAGATTTCTAATGTTCTTTTCAAAAGATTTTGAGTATATGGGCTGATAAGATGTTGCTGATTCTGAAGTGTCAAAACCAGCAAGGGGGAAGTAGACAAGCATCTAAACGTGAGTAAACATTGATGAGCTTAATAATTCTAAGTGATTGAAGATATCCCGGGAAGACGAATGTCATTACCGCAGAGAAACTCAAGGTTTGACTCATGGCGTTTAGTGTTTATTCCAACTATGTGGGGGAAGTGATGTTAGAGAAAGTTTCTGAAGATAAAAGAGGTACACAAGTATGGCATATTCAGGGGAGATAAATGTGTAACATGAGGGAGGTGTTATCAGTTATTCTCTCGTTGGGAATGTGTATACTTTGGATTCTGGAACTTCATATACATTCATCAGGGATGAAAGATGTGAACATAGGGGAGGTGTTCTACATTACCCTCTTGATGTGTATTCGGGAGAGTTCTTGGATATTGGTGTACTTCGGGTTCTTGAGCTTCATACACGTTCATCAGGGAAGAAAAATGTGAACATGGGAAGGTGTTATTCATTCCCCTCATGAAGTGTATTCGGGAGAGTTCTTGAGCATTATACTAAGAGACGGACTGCATCATTTCAACTACACGGGGGAAGTGTTCTCTTGACACCTTTTGGAATGGATCGTTTCAGACTTCAGTGGAAAGGAAATTTGAGAAGATTATTTAAATGTGGGATGATACGTTGCTGTTGTTCTATTGGATGATATAGCCTCGAACGAAGAATCACGGTGATTATTCTTAAAAGGAGCAGCTGGGTTTATGATAATGGTGTGCTTCTTTGTGCACCTGGCTAAAGCAAGCTTGAAATAAAGCTTCGAATCTGCTCAACATAAGGATTTTCGGTTTGGGGGGAAGCTACCAAAGTCTCACTTTCAAGTGGCTCAATTTCTCTCTTCGATTCAAGAGTCTTGGAAGCTTTGGTGATGAATGTTTAAGAGATGATGACTTCTATCTTCTACAACAGGGCTGTTCAATATCCTTATCTCGGTACTCGTATCATCATCTTTCTTAAACTATATCATCTACTCTATCCTTGTATATATTTATTCAAAAATAAAATACAAAAATATAAAACCAACAAAAGAAAATAGAAAAATATAAAATCAACAAAAACCCAAAAAAATCAGAAAAATTTGAAAAATACCAAAAATATGTTTTTCTCAAGACATGTCTTCTGGTATCGATAACATCTATGGTCTTAGAAATGTCATTCAATAATGGCACGGGACTTTAGATGAAGTTCAAGCAGGAGGTGTAAATATTTCTTTCTAAACATGTCTCAAAATATGGCTTGCAGTTACTTCAGACTGTACCCGTGCTTAAACCATGGGTTTGCTATTATTTCAGATAGTGGTAATGATGCTACAAAGAAGACATAAAAGACATTATTGAAGCAAAGCTATGAAAATTTCTCTGCTTCAAGCAATGACTCACTTGATAGCATCTTCACCAAACTCTAGAAGATTGTTACACAACTGACTGTGCTTGGCATTGAGGTAGAAAAGGAAGACCTCAATTTGAAGTTTCTAAGAAGTTTGCCTTCAGAGTTTCAAACCAATGTTACTGTTTGGGAAAACAAATCAGACATAGAAACAATGAAGCTCAATGACCTTTACAACAACTTCAAACTTATTGAGCAAAGGTTAAAGAAGGCAGGGAAACTTGGCACAAGCTCTAGTAGCTTGGCATTGTTGTCAACCTCTGTTGACAGTGATGATTCTGAAGATGACAATGATGATGAAGTTGCCATTGCTGGTTCTAAAGTTTCCACTGGTAACATAAGGATTTTCGGTTTGGGGGGAAGCTACCAAAGTCTCACTTTCAAGTGGCTCAATTTCTCTCTTCGATTCAAGAGTCTTGGAAGCTTTGGTGATGAATGTTTAAGAGATGATGACTTCTATCTTCTACAACAGGGCTGTTCAATATCCTTATCTCGGTACTCGTATCATCATCTTTCTTAAACTATATCATCTACTCTATCCTTGTATATATTTATTCAAAAATAAAATACAAAAATATAAAACCAACAAAAGAAAATAGAAAAATATAAAATCAACAAAAACCCAAAAAAATCAGAAAAATTTGAAAAATACCAAAAATATGTTTTTCTCAAGACATGTCTTCTGGTATCGATAACATCTATGGTCTTAGAAATGTCATTCAATAATGGCACGGGACTTTAGATGAAGTTCAAGCAGGAGGTGTAAATATTTCTTTCTAAACATGTCTCAAAATATGGCTTGCAGTTACTTCAGACTGTAACCCGTGCTTAAACCATGGTTTGCTATTATTTCAGATAGCAACCCGCTCTTTTAAAGAAAGGAAAGTGTTGCGCTAAATCAATTTTCAAATATTTCGTGCACTTATCCTAAAACTAATTTGAGGAAAGTATGTCAAAGGACTGCTGTTCCTACACAAATGTTTTTCCGTCTAAAATTCTTCAGAAAAATATTTGTTGTTTTCTAAAATGGTGGTAAATGAGTTGCTTGAAAAACAATCAGATTCATAGTTTTTATAAAATTTGAAAACTCAATCAATGACTTCAGCACTTTTAAAATTTTCAGAAAATGAGTCATTGATTGAGGGGGAGAATGTTTTCAAATCTGTATCATCTAACGAGATTATCTTAATCATCCTACGTGCTTATCTGTAAAATACAATTGCCTATGTTGAAGGACTAGGTTTCTAGGATGTGATTGTTAGGATTAGATGATTAGAGTTTGATTAACACATTATTCCCATGCTTTACATGATCTGATTGTTATGTTAAATTGACTTTTATTAGTTGATTGTTGTTTGGGTGATGTCGACCACCATATATCTGTTTGTATGTTTACTAACGTATGCAGGTATTTTGGTATATAAGAATGGATCCTACAATTGAAGATGATTGGATGCCGAAAGGAAAGGGTAACTATTTCTTGGGTTGACAAATGAAGAAACGGAGCTTAATTGGACTTCTATGGAGAGTTGGCATATATGCAACGTAAGAGGTGTCACTGCATCTGCAGATGGTTTTCTTCTAAGTGATTGAAGAAACGGAGCTTAATTTGACCTAAGTTGGCATTAAAATGCAACGTTTGAAGTCTCACTGCATCTGCAGACGGTTTTCTTCCATCCCTACAGCAACAACATAAGCTTCTCAACCACTAACGTATCTTTGTGCAGGATAATTGTGATGATACCATCTTCTTAAAACAATTTTGAAAATGTTGTTTTGAAAATGGAAAAGTATTGTTTTGAAAATAAATTGAACTAAATTTTGAAAATCACCGGACTTCATTTTATCAAAACATAAGTCACTCAATCATCGACTACTATCATTGATTGAGGGGGAAAATGATTTAAAATAAAGTATTTTCAAACAATATATCTTCAAAAGAGTCCGTTTGTACGCTAAAATGTGGTGATCTAAAGATTTAATGTTATGTCATGGTATGATTTTCTTTAAAAACTCAAAGATCTGTCAAAATGAAATTTTTTCTGTTCTTGTTTGATTGTGAAATTATTTTATTTTACTTAAAAGGTCTCTTAAAACTATCATACTGACACTAACAATCTTTAATGTTGAAAAACTGTTCCTTATCTGTCATTTTTCAAAAACAAATCTTGCCACGTCTTTCCCCAAAATTTTCTAAATGATTTATATCTTTTGGGATCACAAATCTCAATTGGTTTGAAATTTTTGATCGGGGGAGAGATAGTGATTTAAATCTCTTATCTGTTTAAATGGAATTGGTTTTAGTCCTTTATAGGCACTCCTGCCTCCATGTGCCAAACGATTTCAAATACACAATGCACATGTTGAGGAGGAGGATTTATCCAAAAACAAGAAGAGTATTTAAACCAGGCACATATTCTCCCATGTTTTCTAAACCTTATTAAATCACTTGGGATCTCAAATCTCAAAGGGTTTGATATTTTTGATCGGGGGAGAATTTGTGATTTAATAATGAAATTTGATAAAAAGTGATAATTTTGATTCAATTGTGCAGGCTGCTCTTTCATATGTGCTAAACGCTTTCGAATCTCGAAGCACATATTGAGGGGGAGCGAATGGTTTCTTAAATGGCTTTTGTGTTCGTGGATGTGCTTCAAAAGAACTCTTGCCTCTATGTGTTAAAATGATTTCTCTTATCCTATGCACATATTGAGGGGGAGAATTTACCAAGAAAATCAAATGGCTTTTTCTATGAAAATTGTGATCAAAGAAAATATTTCAAAGTCCTCTTGCCTCCATGTGCTAAACAATTTCTAAATCATATGCACATGT
This sequence comes from Chrysanthemum seticuspe, assembly GCA_019973895.1. Taxonomy (NCBI): domain Eukaryota; kingdom Viridiplantae; phylum Streptophyta; class Magnoliopsida; order Asterales; family Asteraceae; genus Chrysanthemum; species Chrysanthemum seticuspe. Next base: position 84,568,376 of record BPTQ01000002.1, on the reverse strand, counting down.
TGAGGGGGAGGTTTTTTTAAATGATCAAAACTATTAAGGTACAAAATGCTTTGATCTTGTATCACAAGTACCTTGATTGTTTTTTCCAAATGATTTTTCAATTGGTTTCAAGGAAGAATGAATTGTACCAAAAGACCGACCATTTTACTTTGTGTATGGAGTTATAAGGATGGTTAGGTTAGGTATTCGTTCCCACGATCCCGCCAGAGCCGGAGGGATCTACCCAGGGACAATCCACTAGATAGTGTAGAGTCCTTAGGTATGATGAAAAAAGGAGAAAAGTGAGATATGGGAAGAGTGCGGACTGAGATAGAGCTAGAACTGGAATAAACCCAACAAGGTTCTAGTTATGAAGTCTTGGTAAGCACTGAAGGGGTTGAAGAATGAAAAAGAATTGAATGTGAAAAGGGGTGAAAAGAAATAGACCTCCAATAATTCAACCTTAGGGCAGTAACCGGGTTCAATACATATGCTACTGGTGTTTACTAAGGTAACACTGGTATTGAAGACAAGACGTCATGGACCCAGTGACGCACTGCACTAAACTTCCCAAGCTACTCAAGTTCCTCTTAAAAGGGCTTGTTTCATTCTCACGGGGAATCGACATTATCTATCGACTTTCTCTTAGAGATTGTTGATATTGAAGAAGGAGACCCTCTCCCTAGTCTCCGGCATAGGAACCAAATGTGCACTATTGAGACTAGAGCCAAGAGATCATCCACAATATCTCATTAGGACACTAAATTAATGAAGACTTGCTGTTTCACACAATGTGGAAAGTAAGTATATATTGAGAGTCCTACGCATTATCCTTGTGGTATTGCCAGAACATCTGAGTGGTATGTAAAAGTATTCACAATGAAGATGGAAATCCTTCTAGAGCCAACATCAAAAAAGCTCTTGGTGGGTGACATGTGAGATCTTCTCGTAAGATCAAGCTTGTGACAACTGGATATAAACGATGGGGAGATTCAATCTTGAATCAACCTTGGTCCAGGAATGGAATTGACGAATACTTTTGGAAAAACCGTTCGATGTGCAAATCTTCTTTTCTCTAGCACATCGAATGTGTATTCATTTTCAAATACAAAAAGTATCTCTGATTAAAAAAAAATACTTTTGGAAAAACCGTTCGGTGTGCAAATCTTCTTTTCTCTAGCACATCGAATGTGTACTCTTTTCAAATATAAAAGGTATTTTGATTGAAAATTGATCTTTCTCATAAAACCTTCGTCGTATTGCAAAACTCTTTCTTCAAGCAATACACGATTGTTTTCAAATCAAATTTTCATCAATCAGTGAATCCCAATTCGCTGGTTCACTCACTCCGTGTTGTCTTCTTTGAGACGTTCCGGTTTGAGAACAGCTAGAACAGCTGCGAAACCCTGTCAAGGAGATTCTTAGGAATCCTACCTGATCACAGGCAGTACTTGTACTGATCAACGGGGAACCGTGGGCCATGTACCTTAATTCAACGAAAGTGATCAAAGACACTTTCGTGTGTTTTATTGCTAACTGTTGTTTGTAGGTACATTTGGACGGTTGCAGCTGATCAGAATTGAGGAGTCAATCCAAAGCCGCATGCTCACAGCATTCACACTTAATTTGAAGAAATCATGACTTGTGCATATCTACAGAACCTGGCTCAGATATTTATATACTATGTTCCTGCTGCGCTGCTGCAAATATCTTGAACCAGTAAAAGCTTCCGCTACTCTGATGAATAGATGTCATGATCCAAAAGTGTGAGCATGTCGGTCCAAAAGTCACAACATCACATGATGGCAACACAATAAAGGGTGATCCAGAGATTTACTGTGGCTGATGATCTCAAAGAAAGCTCAAAGATCATCAAAGATGTGGATCAGTTAAAGGCCTCCACTAAAAGTACAAAATATGCGGACTATGAAGTGTCACTGCTTAAGCACAAAGATTGCGGAATTGAAGAATTGAAGTCTACGAGCTCAAGAACAAAGTCAAGAATAGAATGCTAGGATTCGAAATGTAAAACATGGGGTGACCTCCCTTAGGGGGAGATTGTTAGGAATTAGAAATTCCATAAGTGAAGTGTCGGTCACCCCAAATATTATCTAGCATAGGTTAGCTCATAGACTTGTCATTAGTTACGTTACTTAATAGTTTATTAGCTAGTTATTAGTTTAGTTTAGTCTAGTGTAACACCGTGGAGGAAGGACGGGTCTTTACCCACTGTATGCCTGATCCACAGGCCGATAGGAGGTCGTGTATTTTGTAACTATAAATACCCCTTCCATCCATGGAAGGGGTGGAGCTTTTCTTTAATCTAACCTTTTACATTTGTTGAACCAAGTCTCTACCAAGAAACTCCCTTTCTCTCTAACTCTCTAACTATGACAAACATGTATTTTGATCATCCAAGACCACCTGAATCATCAAACACATAAATATATCGATCCTACACACATTCTCAGAGTGTTGTGTATGGAATGGGATGCTTTGAAATGCTGGAATTCGTGGGGTATTTATAGACCAGGTCTGGGTTACGGCGTAACCCATAGAGGAGTTACGCTGTAACCTTCAATTTCTTTTTAAATGCGCTAGATCTGCTAGTTACGGCGTAACCTTATAAGTGGTTACGCCATAGTCTTCAATAAACTCAGTTACGTCATAAGTGATGCAGTAGTTACGGTGTAAGTATTAGCGGCGTGGAACCTCTTTTGACCTAATGGAGTTACGTCATAACCTTTGGGAAGAGTTACGTCGTAACCTCTTGATAAGTTGGATTTCTGGGTCACGCAATAGTTACGGCGTAATGTGAGAGACGAGTTACGCCGTAACTTCTTCAAAATAAGCATACTGTGATAAATCTTTAGTAATGTTTCCATTTCCGCGTCTCTTTAGCTCCAATGCTCGTAATTTACCTGAAAGTGGAAAACAATGGAAAACAAGCGTAAATCCATATAAATGATATAAATAACGAGCATTATCGGGGGAAATTGACACTTAATATTCAGGACTATTTGATGTTATCATCTGTATTAAATGTGAGTTTGAGTATGTTGATAAGATTAATATATTAGGTGGTGAAATTGATCTTAAGGACAGAGAAATTAAAATGCTTAAACAGAAACTAGAAGAAGCAGAGAGTGTAAAACAAGAAGCGATAGTAGAAAAAGAAAAACATGTTGTTAGGGTTGCTAAAACACAATATGCTTCTGATCTAGTAAATAAGCCTATTGGACAAAAATTGTTCAAAGATGGTACTGGATTAGGTTACAACAATATGCCACCACCCTCTCTTATGAAACATGCTCCACCAACTAAGGAACTGTCATTTAGTAGTGAATTTAGTTTCAACAAACCTGTAGGAGAGATAAGCAAGACTGAACCACCTAAGATAGGTTCTGATAAATCATCTGATGGTCCAATTATTGAAGATTAGGAATCAGATTCTGAGGAAGATATGTATGAATCAACACAGTCTGAGAAGTTAGAAAATATTAAGCCTGTTGATTCTAAACAAGCCAACCTTATGCCTAGATTTGGAGCACCAATTTCTAGGAAAGTGGTAGACTACAATGAGATACCTAGGGAACAGATGAAAAGATACATACCTAGAGGAAATCAGAGAAACTTCAATGGCCTAATTTCAAACAGATTAGGAGATGAGTTTCAATGTGTTAAGAAGGCTTGTTTTAAATGTGGTAGGTTTGAGCAGCTACAGAGAAATTGTTATAAAAAACAACCACAAGTTTGGAACCATTGGAGGAGGGTAAATCATCAAAACTTTTCAAAGAAGACAATCCCTCATCCCAACAAAAATATGGTTCCTAGAGTAGTGCTAATGAGGAATGGTAAAACAAAATCAATAATCACTGCTGCACCCAAATGGGTTCCAACCACTGCTAAGCAAAATGTAAACACTGCTAAGCAGAATATCACCACTGATACAAAAGAAGTTTTAACTATTCTAAAGGTGATAACTGACACAGTGGTTGGAAACCATTTTTATTATGTTAAGGCCTCAGCTAGCTGGCAATGGAAGCCTAAGACCAAGGTTTTACATCATGCCAGTTGTGCATCAATGGACCTAAAGAAGTTTGATTATGTTGATGCACGGGCAGACCTAAGTCAGTATTGGCTTGGGTCCATAAAAGGAACTAATTTGTTTAACTCATGTGCAGGGCAATCTACAAGATGAACTACAAGACAAAGGAATTTTTGATAGTGGTTGCTCTGGGCACATGACATGGGATGGGAGCAACCTTGAGGATTTTGAAGCTTATGATGGAGGACATGTGGCTTTTGGCAACGATCTAAAGGGAGGAAAGATTGTTGGCAGAGGAACTATCAGAACTGGAAAGCTGGATTTTGAGAAAGTTTATTTGGTACAGGGACTTAAGTATAATCTATTCAGTGTTTCTCAAATGTGTGATAAGAAAAACTGGATGCTTTTTGGGGAAACTGAGTGTGTGGTGTTGTCACATGATTTTAAAATGCATGATGAGAAATTTGTGCAGTTAAGGGTACCTAGAAAAGAGAATATATATTGTTTTAACATGAAAGATGTCATTCCTAATAGGTCCTTAACTTGTTTGTTTGCTAAGGCATCAGTTGATGAGTCAAAATTGTGGCATAGAAGGCTAGGTCACCTTAATTTCAAAACAATCAATAAACTGGTAAAGGGCAACTTAGTGAGAGGGTTACTGTTGGGAATAATCCGTTACCACGGATAGTTGTGGTTTACACTGCTTGAATTAACACTAGCAGTGGAAACGTATTCCCACTGCCAGTACTTTGTTACCACTGCTATCAGTTTATGTTCAGTTAAACGCGTCTAGATAAGTATAGAATAGATCTTGTGTATATTCTATTATGTTAGCTTTATACTTATCTTGTAAAGGACTCCTTGTTGTATAAAAGGAGGTCCTAGGTCATTGTCTTAGGTACTTGTAAATTTACCTACGTATTACTCACAAAGGCTTCAAGGTGTAACCCTAGTGATAAGTTAAGATCACTCGTATTATTCATCAATAATATTGGAGCTTAAGTTTTGTGTTTAATCTGTGTTTACATACAATACATCATATAATCCATCTTCTAAGTATTACTAAGTAAATTCCGCGTGCTTAATAATATCATACAAAATATCATTGACACAAGGAGTGTGTCCAGATCCATCAAGTGGTATCAGAGTGAAGGTTCTGATATTTTGTTTTAGAAGATCCAAGGAATTAGCTTAATCTACTCACTCAATTCATTGGAGATAAACAAAACTAACACTAACCCTAGACGTTTATAGGAACACGTCTAGGTTACACACACACCTTTGACTACACTATGGAAGACTTAGTTAAATAAAACCTACACCCCATGTCCTCTTTATATACTAGAGGATTAGGGTTTACAAATCTCTACAAAGGACTAATAAGTAAATCTTCTTTTGCAAGCAAGTCCCTCCATATTTTTGTAGGTTTCATCTTTGTCACTTTAAGTCCCTTTGTTTCATTCTTTTATTTACTTTGTCTCATCAAATCAAGAATCCCAACAATCTTCCCCTATTTGATGATGACAAAACAAACAAAGTCGTGTACGAACTTCCTTAGACGAAGTAGCAGAAGTTGAGATGTAAACATCTCCCTAAATGAAACAAATCATGTCTTCCTTTGTCTTCCCCTTAATTCATGCCATTGCACTCCAAAATCTTATCTGCCAAGCACAACCAGTCCAACGCTTCTACACCAAGGCTACCTAAGCTCAAACTTAATGAGTTTGAGATATGGAGGATACTGATAGAGCAATACTTTCTCATTCAGGACTATGCTCTATGGGAGATCATTCAAACTGGTGATTCTTTCAAGCCTGTGACTAGTACTGTGAAGGTTGGTGACACAGATGTTGTGAAAGTTTCTGAGCCTGAATCTAGTATTGAAAAGGCTTGCAAGAAGAATGATCTTAAAGCTAGAAGTTTGTTGCTGATGACTCTTCCTAGAGATCAGATAATTGTATTTAGCAAGTACACAACTGTAAAGGAACTGTTTGAAGAGATCTGCTCAGTGTTTGGTGGTAATGATGCTACAAAGAAGACATAAAAGACATTATTGAAGCAAAGCTATGAAAATTTCTCTGCTTCAAGCAATGACTCACTTGATAGCATCTTCACCAAACTCTAGAAGATTGTTACACAACTGACTGTGCTTGGCATTGAGGTAGAAAAGGAAGACCTCAATTTGAAGTTTCTAAGAAGTTTGCCTTCAGAGTTTCAAACCAATGTTACTGTTTGGGAAAACAAATCAGACATAGAAACAATGAAGCTCAATGACCTTTACAACAACTTCAAACTTATTGAGCAAAGGTTAAAGAAGGCAGGGAAACTTGGCACAAGCTCTAGTAGCTTGGCATTGTTGTCAACCTCTGTTGACAGTGATGATTCTGAAGATGACAATGATGATGAAGTTGCCATTGCTGGTTCTAAAGTTTCCACTGGTAATGTAAATGTTACCACTGCAGGTTCAAAGAAGAAGGTTGCTAGTATTGGAGATCCTACCTTTTATGCTTTCATATCGACACAAGTTGATGGCTCTATCTTAACTCATGAAGACATAGAGCAAATTGATGAAGATGACTTGGAGGAGATGGATATAAAATGGCAGATAGCTCTTCTAAGAATGAGGGCTAGGAAATTCTACAAGAAGACTGGCAAGCCTATTCACATCAATGGTGATGAAACTGCAGGCTTTGATAAGAAGAAAGTGGAGCGCTTTAACTGCCACAAGTTTAGACATTTTGCTAGAGAATGCAGAAGACCAAAGACCAAGGACAACATGTCTACTTGGTACAAGCAAAAGAAGGGACCAACTGTGGAAGAACCAAAGGCAATGTTGGCTATTGATGGTGTGAGCTATGATTGGAGTTTCATGGCTGATGAACAAGAAGAAGAACATACTGATGCTGCTCTTGTTGCTACTGAATTTGCTCTCATGGCTTTCTCTGACTCTGAGGTACAAAACTTTGATAGTTGTTCTAAAACATGTAGGGCTGCTAAAGAAGTTGAAAGGCTTAATGATTTATATTCTAATGAAAGACAAGAATTATATACTGCTAATTATACTGTGTCTAACCTTTGGAGAACTATAGCAGTACTAGAGAAACAAATAGATCACTATAGAGAAAATGAGACAAAATATAATGATGATATGATTCTTCTTAGAAGAGAGGTAGAACATACAACTGCTGTGAATGATGCATACCAAAAGGAGCTTGAAAAACTTCAAAAGAAAATTGAAAATGTCAATTTAACTTTAGATACATGTTATCATCAGTCTAAGTCAATTGATAAAATTTGGAATGCTCAAATATATAATAAAGCTAAGTCTAGTATGGGTTATAATACTGTGCCTCCACCTCTAAGGGGTGTTCATTCACCTCCAGGTATAGATTTAGCTCATACAGGCTTAGAAGAGTTTAAGGATCTTGAAAGAGAATATGGTCCTTTAAAGAACACAATGGTGAAAAGTGAGGAAGAGATTAAGCTTGATAATGATGTTTTTGAGAGTGCTAGTGACTCATCTATTGTTGATGAGAATGTTAAAAAGAATGTAGAGGCTTCTATCCCAAAAGTTGTTAATACTGTTACAGAGGAACCTAGGAAACTAGTTAATAAACCTAGACCAACTGTAAGGTATGCTGAGATGTATAGGAACAAGCCTTCAGCTCCTAGGGGTAACCAGAGGAGTTGGAATCATGTCAAATCTCAACAACTAGGTAGTGATTTTGTAATGTACAATAAGGCATGCTATATCTGTGGTAGTTTTGATCATTTACATGCTTATTGTGACTATCATGTTGGGACAAGGGAAGTCCATGGGAATAAAAGGGTGGAGACTAACAGGTTTCAAAATAAGGTACACCCTAATTCATATTGCAAAATGGTCCCAAGAGTAGTTCAACTTAGAAGTGGCCTCAAAACCTTTGCCACTGCAAAGACTGTTAACACTGCTCACCCTAAGTCACCTGTTAAAAGTGCAAACTTCAAAACAACTTTTACAAAATCTGCACAAACAGGGAAAGGAACCTTTCAAGCTAAAAAGGTTAATTATAACCAACAGTGGGTGCCTAAAAAGAAACCAGCAGTTTCCACTGCTCATTCAAAGGTTACCACTGCAATGGTTTTGAACAAGAAAAGGGGGGACATGGGCAATGTTGTGAAGGCCTGAGCACGTTGGGAATGGAAACCTAAAGGAAATTCCTCTACAACCAATCCCAATGGTGTATCAATGACCTTTGATAGATTTAACTATATTGATACACAAGGCAGATCCAAGTCAATCATGGCTTGGGTCCCCAAAAGAAACTAACTCTTTACTCTTATGTGCAGGAACATCCAAGGACAAAAAGATCAGATCAAGGATATACAGATAGTGGGTGTTCAAGGCACATGACTGGAAACAAGTCCTATCTTTCAGATTTTGAGCATTATGATGGACAGTATGTCAGCTTTGGAGGTGGAGTAAATGGAAAAGTTGCTGGTAAAGGAGTTATTAAAACTGGTAACTTGGACTTTGAACCTATGTACTATGTAAAAGAGCTAAAGTACAATATTTTTAGTGTGTCACAAATGTGTGACAAGATGAACAATGTTCTTTTTACCAAAGATATGTGCTTTGTTCTCTCTAAGGATTTTAAGATGCCTGATGACAGTCAGATCCTTCTTAAAATTCCTAGAAAAGGCAATCTCTATAGCTTTGATATGAACAACATTGTAGCTAAAGATGATTATACTTGCTTGCTTGCAAAGGCCACAGTGGATGAATCCATGTTATGGCATAGAAGAATTGGTCATGTTAACTTCAAAACCATCAACAAGATTGTCAAAGATGGTTTGGTGAGAGGATTACCTCAGAAAAGATTTGAAAATGATCAAACCTGTGTGGCTTGTCTTAAAGGCAAACAACACAGAGCTTCTTGCAGGTCAAAGTTGGTTAACTCTATTGCTCACCCACTTCAAATGTTACATATGGACTTATTTGGTCCTACATCAGTGAGCAGCTTGAATCTCAAGAAATATTGTCTAGTGGTGACTGATGATTTTAGCAGGTTTACATGGGTTTTCTTTCTTGGAACCAAGGATGAAACAACTGGCATTCTAAAGATCTTTATCACAGAAGTAGAAAACCAATATGATATGAAAGTTAAAATCATTAGGTGTGACAATGGAACAAAATTCAAGAATAGAGTTATGGATGAGTTTTGCAGAGATAAAGGTATTAAAAGAGAATTTAGTGTGGCTAGAACTCCTCAACAAAATGGTGTTGCTGAGAGGAGGAACAGAACACTGATAGAGGCTGCTAGAACCATGTTGGCCGAATCTAAATTGCCAATCACTTTTTGGGCTGAAGCAGTTAACACTGCATGTTATGTGCAAAACAGGGTTTTAGTGGTTAAGACAAAGAACAAGACACCTTATGAACTGTTTAGGGGTAGACCACCTATCCTTGACTTCATGAGACCATTTGGGTGTCATGTATCTATTCTCAATACCATAGATTATCTAGGAAAGTTTGATGAAAAGGCTGATGAAGGGTATTTTGTTGGGTATTCCATGGTTAGTAAAGCCTTCAGAGTATTCAACTTAAGAACCCAAAAGATTGAAGAGAATCTGCATGTGGAATTCCTGGAAAACAAAGTCAATCTCAAAGGAACTGGTCCAGAAAGGCTGTTTGATCTTGATACTTTAACCAATACTATGAATTATGTACCTGTCTCTACAGGAACATCTTCTTTTGATTTTGCAGGATCAGAAGAGTTTCTTGATGATGACGAACCAAGCAAAGATCATGCAGATGATCAAGATGAATTCAGTCTACCTCTTTGGGACTATGCAGATAATGATGATATACCAAAAACTGGAGATGGTCACCATTCTAGTGATTTGGGAAAGGAAGGAGATAGTCATTTGAATGCTGAAAATTCTAAAAGCAGTGGAAATTCAGATTCTACTGTTAGGCAAAATGTTTCCACTGCAACACCAGATGTGGAAATCACAACTCCAGTTACTAAGGAAGCTCAAGCCAATGATGTTGAAATCTCTAATATGCCAAGTGAGATTGCAGTTCCTCATACTCCCCATACTTCTATTCATAAATCACACCCTCTTGAAAATGTGATTGGGGATGTCTATTCACCTGTGAAGACTAGAAGACAAACTAAGCTGCCTGATGTCCATGGATTCATTAGTAAAATATATGAGTCTAAGATTCATGAAGGCAAGAATGAATGTCTCTTTATGTGTTTTCTATCACAAATGGAGCCAAAGAATGTTTACAAGGCACTTGAAGATGAAAGTTGGGTGGAAGCAATGCAAGAAGAGTTGCTCCAATTTAAGCTTCAAAAGGTTTGGGTGCTTTGTGATTTGCCTTCTGGCAAGAAGGTAATATGTACTAAATGGGTGTTCAGAAACAAGAAGGATGAAAGAGGAATTGTTATCAGAAACAAAGCTAGGCTTGTGGCTCAAGGATACACTCAAGAGGAGGGTATTGACTATGAAGAAGTGTTTGCCCCAGTTGCTCGAATTGAAGCAATCAGGCTATTTTTAGCCTATGCATCCTTTATGGGCTTTAAAGTTTATCAAATGGATGTGAAGAGTACTTTTCTATATGGGAAGATTGATGACGAGGTTTATGTCTCACAACCTCCAGGCTTTGAAGACCCGGAATATCCTAACAAAGTATACAGGGTAGTTAAAGCTTTGTATGGCTTGCATCAGGCACCAAGGAAATGGTATGAAACCTTAACCACTTATCTTCTTACTAATGGGTTTCATAGAGGCAGAGTGGATCAAACTTTGTTCATCAAGAAATACAAGAATGATATCTTGCTTGTTCAAGTGTATGTTGATGATATCATTTTTGGATCTACCAAGACAGAGATGTGCAAAGAATTTGAGAAACTGATGAAAGAAGAATTTTAAATGAGTTCTATGGGTGAACTCACATTCTTTTTGGGACTTCAAGTACTAAAGAGGCCAGATGGTATTTTCATTAATCAAGATAAATATGTGGCTGAGATACTTAGGAAGTTTAAGTTCACTGATGCAAAGTCATCCAGCACCCCTGCAGACAAGACTACACATCTACTTCTGAAGAAAAATAGTGGTGAAGCTGTTGATGTGCACATGTACAGGTCTATGATTGGTTCTTTGATGTATCTTACATCATCTAGACCAGATATCATGTTTGCAGTATGTGCCTATGCAAGGTTTCAAGTTACTCCCAAGTTCTCTCACTTGACTGCTGTGAAGAAGATTTTCAGATATCTTAAAGCATTTCCTACTCTGGGATTGTGGTACTCCAGAGATTCTCCTCTAGATCTGGTTACTTATTCAGATAGTGACTATGCTGGAGCTAGCTTGGATAGAAAATCTACAACAGGTGGATGCCAATTTCTTGACAACAGATTAGTGTCATGGCAGTGCAAGAAGCAAACAATGGTGGCTAATTCTTCAACTGAGGCAGAGTATATGGCTGCTGCTAGTTGCTGTGCTCAAGCTCTATGGCTTCAGAATCAACTTTTGGACTATGGGTACAATTTCATGAATACCATCATTCATATTGACAATAGCAGTACCATTTGCATCATTAAGAATCCTGTTCAACACACAAAGACCAAACATATTGAAATTAGACACCATTTCATTAGAGATTGCTATGAAAAGGGCCTAATTCAAGTTGTCAAAATTCATACTGATGACAACTATGCTGATTTGTTAACAAAAGGCCTTGATGTGGGGAGATTTCAGTACTTGGTGACAAGTATTGGGATGCTTAATCCATAACCTTTTTGTCAAAATATTCTCTGGTGTTGAGGGGAGGCTGTTGGGTACTGACATTGTTGTATGAGTTTGTATAACCAAGTTGTGATGGGAGTTGAATGTAAAAGGTGTATATCTGAGATACACAACAAATGGTTATTGATTCACCATGTCTTACACACATAAGAATCAACTAGTCTAGAGCAAACGGCTACTGGTAAAGACTTGACAAATCCGTTTATGGTTGATAGTTTACCAAAAACTATATGGTTATCAACTCGCCATATTCTTTATGATTAAGAGTTGGCTAATCCATAGCAAACGGCTCATGGTAAAGACATATCAAATCCGTTGATAGCTGGTAGTTTGCTAAAAACTATGATAAGAGCAGTCTTGTTATCACATGATTTTATTTACCACTGCTCTTTGAAATTTTTGTGAAAAATTACCACTGCTAGTTCACAGTTTCCACTGACAGTGTTATTTTACCACTGTTGTTCTAGCCGTTACAACTGATTGTGTCAGTAACTAATTTTTTACTAGCCGTTGAAAGTAACCACTGATTGCCATATCTATAGGGTTAAAATTTTAAGGAAATTATCTTCTTTCCATATTATAATAAACACTTTCTAAAGATAATTTTGCTTGCACAATAATTCTAAACCCTAACCCTATATATCTTTCTCTCTCAATTGGCTAGTTATTCTTTCATTCTTACTGACATAATATCGTTTTTCATCAAAAATTTCTATGGTAATATGATTTTTACACCTCTCCTACCCCAAATGCTTGCTAAAATTACAACTGAACAAAACACACCCATAATTAATGTTCCAAACATTGATTATACCCCACTAGTTTCAAGAACCTATGAGAGAAGGCCTAAACAGTCAACTCCTCTCATGACAACACAACAAGTTTCTAAACCTTATGGTCTAGGAACCATCAGTGGTGGTCCTAGACTTCAACCTAGTCTAACTAGGGAGGAATCTGAACCTTTGCCCCATGATTCACCTCTCCTAACAGGTAACACAGTTGGAAGTGATGAGGGCAGTGGGAACCAATTGGAATTGATGGTTATGTGTACAAAATTAGCCAAGCAGGTTGAATCTCTACAGAAGGATTTGGCATATGTCAAGAAGCAACATGCCAAGGATGTTAAACATTTAAAGGAAGAGATTCAGACCTTAAAGGAAGAGATACATGGGTTGAACAAGCACAAGAGGTCTGCAAAGCTGGTGATTTCATATTCATCCTCACCTACTGATGGTGATTCAGCTGATCATGATTTGGGAAATTCTCCCAAACAGGGGAGGAAAACAGGTGCTGACACTGAGGGGAGGAAAATTGATTTTGAAGATGAAGGAGATACAAGTAAAGGAGCACAGGAAGCTGAAACTCATGGAGAGCAACTTGAAGATCAAGACATTTTTCAGACTGCAACTGATTTTTCCACTGATTTTATTTCCACTGCAGAGCCAACTTTTGCCACTACAAGTGAAGAATTTGATAAATTGAAGAAATACAAGGGTAAAGTAGTTATGGAAGATGTAAAGCAAACTGGAAGAAAGATTTCAAAGAAAAGACAAGCACAGATTGTTCTTGATCAAGAAATTGCTGAAAAGAAAAAGCTTGAAGAATTGGAAGTTGCAAGCTTTATGGAAGCTAAAAGATTGGATAGAATGGAAGAAGATCCACTTTCCACTGTTCAACCTACAGTTCTTAGAGAGAAGACTCCAGAGTTTAGTTATGTTCCTACTGAAGAAGATATTGAATTCTTGATTGCTAATAATGCAGAAATCAAGAAAAAGGCAATTGACCTGGTAGCTGATGCATCCTTAACTGAGGAACAAAGAACTGCTCAGTTGAAGGATTTCATTCAAATGAAGAACAATCAAGCACTTGAAGATGTGATTAGTACAGTCAAAAAGGGTCAAAAGAAATCAAGACAACCTACCAAGAGACAAATCCTTTCATATATGAAAACTTATTGTTGTCATGTTGGTGGTTGGAAGATGCATCAACTCAAAGGAATGTCTGATGATCAAGTTGAAAAGGCTTACTACAGAACTCAAAAACAAGATAAAGATTTTATTGCAATGGGCTCTGAAGAAGAAGCAAGAAGATTTCCTAGATTGAAGAGAAAGGCCAAAGTAAGTGATTCTCAAACTGTTAAGAAGACTAAGGTTGATGAAGATCAAACAATGTCTACTGAGAAGGAAATTCCTACTAAGAAATTCACTGAAGATCAATTGACTGGAATGATTGTGATTGAAGAAAGAGATTTTTATCCAGAACCACTGCAAGTTCGACATCCTATTATTGATTGGGAAGTTTTCACTGCTAGCAATTTTGCTCCATCATGGAAGATCACAAGGCTGGGAGGTGAAACTTCATCATTCATGACATTTGAAGATCTTATTAAAGCTTTTGACAAAGATGACCTTAATACATTATGGAGGTTAGTTCAAGAAAGGTTTAATGCTCAAGATCCCAAAGATACTAAGGAGATGCAGTTATGGGTGAATCTTAGAAGGCTCTATGAACCAAATGTTGATGATGACTTCTGGAAAACCTTATTCACATGTTTTGGTACTAAATGGTTTTACTATGATTCAAGTGAAGTTCATCATGTCTCTACAGCTAAAGGAGAAGATTTTTTCATGCTTGCTGAGAAAGAATATCCACTCAGAGCTGGAGCTCTTACAGTGATGTTAAGCTTAACAATAAGAGTTCATGAAGACAATGAGAAGGTCAGAGCATTGTTACAAAGGCTTCAAGATCAATGTTCAAGAGCTATACAGAAGTTAAGGAAGAAGTGAAGTGTTTGGTTGAATTCCCCAAATCCTTGAAGATAATGCATATTGAAGAAACTTATTGATTTGCAGAGAAATCATAAGTTTAGGGGAGGATTGTTGGGAATAATCCGTTACCACGGATAGTTGTGGTTTACACTGCTTGAATTAACACTAGCAGTGGAAACATATTCCCACTGCCAGTACTTTGTTACCACTGCTATCAGTTTATGTTTAGTTAAACGCGTCTAGATAAGTATAGAATAGATCTTGTGTATATTCTATTATGTTAGCTTTATACTTATCTTGTAAAGGACTCCTTGTTGTATAAAAGGAGGTCCTAGGTCATTGTCTTAGGCACTTGTAAATTTACCTATGTATTACTCACAAAGGCTTCAAGGTGTAACCCTAGTGATAAGCTAAGATCATTCGTATTATTCATCAATAATATTGGAGCTTAAGTTTTGTGTTTAATCCGTGTTTACATACAATACATCATATAATCAATCTTCTAAGTATTACTAAGTAAATTCCGCATGCTTAATAATATCATACAAAATATCATTGACACAAGGAGTGTTGAAACTAAAAACGTGATGAAGATAGTTTCGTGATCGTTTATAAGCTCTAAGGTTAACAATAACATAGACAATATGCAGCGGAATAATAAGAACATTATATGTTATTGACACAAGGTTTTTCCACATCTCCCTAGTTATTATTTGATCAGAATAACAACGTGTTACCTAACTGTAACAGGGATCAAAGCCTTCTTTGATCTTAGAGATAAACAAAACTAACACTAACCCTAGACGTTTATAGGAACACGTCTAGGTTACACACACACACACACCTTTGACTACATTATGGAAGACTTAGTTAAATAAAACCTACACCCCATGTCCTCTTTATATACTAGAGGATTAGGGTTTACAAATCTCTACAAAGGACTAATAAGTAAATCTTATTTTGCAAGCAAGTCCCTCCATCTTTTTGTAGGTTTCATCTTTGTCACTTTAAGTCCCTTTGTTTCATTCTTTTATTTACTTTGTCTCATCAAATCAAGAATCCCAACAATCTTCCCCTATTTGATGATGACAAAACAAACAAGTCGTGTACGAACTTCCCTAGACGAAGTAGCAGAAGTTGAGATGTAAACATCTCCCTAAATGAAACAAATCATGTCTTCCTTTGTCTTCCCCTTAATTCATGCCATTGCACTCCAACATCTCTTCCCCTTTTTGTTATCAACAAATAGGGAATATAAGCAGTAGAAACTTCCCCTTGAGTGGTGCATGAACATCAAATGATTCTTCAAATCTGTAAGCTCCTTGTAATGATCACTTATGAAGAAAGCCAAATATAACAAACTTGATAAAGAAGTAGAATAACCCAAACTTGTGTATTATGTCTTGTACTAACGATGACATTGAACGTATACCCAATCTTGGTGTATAGGGAGACCGCAATCCCTTGACGAAAACCTTCATCTACTATTCGTTAATTCGTTGTCATAATCATTGAAGCACGAACAAGTTATCTCTAAAGTGTAACACCCACTTTGAGATATGATAAGATCACGAATCTAGGTAACTCAACTACAATAACAAATAGATGATATTCAACCTTTTTCGTAATCAATTATGCAATAAATCCAAATCCGAGCTTTTTAACACTTTTAAGAACAAATACCAATCTCTTTGTGTGTGTCATCCAAACAACCTATGTGTGTGTGTCCACTATCCAAATCACAATAACCATGTAGAGAATACGAACAATAGTAAAATATTTAAGGTCAAACCACCTGTTATTGTCATACCCAATATCTTCAAAACAATTATCATGCAACTTGGAGACAGCCTCATGAATATTTACAAACGACTTAACATGCCCGTCAATAATAACAGCCTTAAATATCATGAGCATGATTAACGTTTTCAACCAATCTCTTGATTTCGAACCAGATTAATACCCTTGTTGCTCACTTGAATTTGTTATCTCTCCATCCATTCTCATTAGCAACACAAAGTACTAATGCCATGTACTTTAGATTATACCAACTCAACCCATGTGAACACAAACTATAGAGGATTATTAAAATACTCTACCATCCATAATGCTATTCATATTGTGTTTACTGAAGTCACCGTCCAAAACCAATTTAGAGATTATACCAACCATGCATGAGCACCGACCAATGATGAATTGAAAGTTAGAATTTAACCAATCAGAAAAAAAGTTTCACAGTCCCTTTAGCCATATGTATGAGTAGTAGAAGCTTAACAAGTGGTAGTATATTCGTTTCAACAATATTGTTATCACTATCCACGTAGCCTTGGACGCACGATTGTAATATAGAAAACTAACAATAAGTTTGTTAACATCTTCTTTTTCCACATTCATATCAGACATGTTAAATTACCACTCGAATCATAGCATCACAATCCTCGTACATCAGCAGTAGATTTTTGATATTAGGGTTTGATAAGAACAAAAACCCTAACAACTGATCTCTTGAGAAACTTATAGAACTTAACAGTGATCAACCAACAAATCTTGACTATGAACCACCAACTCACGTCTTCAGCAGTCGATAACAAGAACTAGCAGTAAGTGTAACGTACCAATTAATTCCAGCAGTAGGATCGAGATAGAGAGCAGTGGTAACATGTTGAAAGCAGTGGTAACTATATCGAAGGCAGTGGTAATGCGCTCAAGCATAGCACTGGAACAAGATAATACTAGCAGTGGTTTCGAGAAACTTGTAGCAGTGGTTTCGATTAAAGCTAGCAGTGGTTAGTGACCTCGATGAACTAGCGGTGGAAACAAGTAAACTAGGAGTGGTTATGAAGATACTAGCAATGGAACCGATACCATTAGCAGTGGTTATGAGCAACACAAGCAGTGGCAACAATGGACATCGAACACGAGCATTAGCAACATAACCCTTGTATCAAACTTCAACCAATACCAAAGCAGTAGCAACTTTAAATAACTTGACATGAAAACGCATAAACAACCAGTAGCTAACCACCGACTTGATATATGGATTAAAAGTGCGAGCAAAATCCATTGACCTAGAATTTAATTCCACAACTTTCTGACCTATGATTAAGTATGAATAATAAATACGTGGTTGTGTTACACTTTGTTGAATTAGCCAAGTAGATAATATGCACTATAGGACCATTTAGTCGGTTCACATGCAATCTTCTGATTCCAGCATTATTACGTGATTCATGAATTTAACTTGAGAGCACCGTCCCACTATTGATTTGTTAATCAATAAAATAAAAATTTTAGTACATGAATGGTTGATGTCATATGCAAAAGATAACATAACCAGTACCTCAACGAAAATACGAACAAGGTTAAAATTAGTATCTATTGACCCACGATTGTGAGAGAAAAGATAGAAAAGTTAACAATCGATTGAATAATAATAAAGATTGAGGAAATGTGGTGTGATCATCAACATCAGAAATCAATCATGTTTAAAACAATTAAGCTTTAAACTCTAAAAACCCTAAAAATTCGAATATTAAACCTCTGTCTGCAGCCAACTTCAACAGCCTGTAACTTTTGATTGAAAGCTCAAATCGACGATCCCTCCAGTGAAAAGTTAGATGGGTATATAAAGAATGTCCACCAGAAATTTTGTCACGATCCAACGATTAACGAAAAGTTATCGCGTTTTTAAAACAGTGCTGCAGAAACATTACGAAAATTGTTGAAACTCGAATTTTTCTTCTTTTTCGACACATAAAACCTTGCGAATCCCTAGGTAACGAGCTCCCCGTGCTCTGATACCAATTGTTGAAACTAAAAACGTGATGCAGATAGTTTTGTGATCATTTATAAGCTCTAGGGTTAACAATAACATAGACAATATGCAGCGGAATAATAAGAACATTATATGTTATTGACACAAGGTTTTTACACATCTCCCCAATTATTATTTGATCAGAATAACAACGTGTTACCTAACTGTAATAGGGATCAAAGCCTTCTTCGATCTTGGAGATAAACAAAACTAACACTAACCCTAGACGTTTATAGGAACACGTCTAGGTTACACACACACACCTTTGACTACATTATGGAAGACTTAGTTAAATAAAACCTACACCCCATGTCCTCTTTATATACTAGAGGATTAGGGTTTACAAATCTCTACAAAGGACTAATAAGTAAATCTTCTTTTGCAAGCAAGTCCCTCCATCTTTTTGTAGGTTTCATCTTTGTCACTTTAAGTCCCTTTGTTTCATTCTTTTATTTACTTTGTCTCATCAAATCAAGAATCCCAACAATTACCTTCTAAGGTTTTGAGTGTAAAGAACTTTGTGTGGCTTGTCAAAAAGGAAAACAACATAGAGCTTCTTGTAAGGCCAAAACTGTAAACACCATTACACAACCATTGTTTATGCTTTATATGGACTTATTTGGCCCTACCTTTGTTAAAAGTTTGAATCATAAGCAGTACTGCCTAGTTATCACTGATGATTATAGTAGATTTTCTTGGGTATACTTTTTAGGTGCTAAGAGTGAAACTAGTGTGATCCTCAAGAGTTTCATTACTAGGATAAAAAATCAAGTAAACCATAAGGTCAAAGTAATAAGATGTGATAATGGAACTGAGTTTAAGAATGATGTGATGAATCAGTTCTGTGTGGATAAGGGTATAGAAAGACAGTTTAGTGTTGCTAGGACACCACAACAGAATGGTGTAGCTGAAAGGAAAAATAGAACACTAATTGAGGCTGCTAGAACAATGTTGTCAGAATCTAAGTTACCCACTACCTTTTGGGCTGAATCTGTAGGCACTGCATGTTATGTGCAAGATAGAAACAAGGTAGTAAAGCCTCATAACAAGACCTCTTATGAGCTGTTACATGATAGGAAGCCTATGATAGCATTCCTTAAACCTTTTGGGTGTCCTATTACTATCTTGAATACCATAGACTACCTAGGCAAGTTTCAAGAAAAAGCAGATGATGGATACTTTCTTGGCTATTCTTCCAATATTAAAGCCTTTAGAGTATACAATAGGAGGACTAGGATTGTAGAAGAAAATTTACATGTTAAGTTTAGTGAAGAGACTCCTAGTGTTGAGACAAGAGGACCTGATTGGCTGTTTAATATTGATATACTAACCAAATCTATGAATTATGAGCCTATCATTGTAGGTGCTTCCACTAATGTTGATGCAGGTATACAAAAGAATTCTGATGCAGAATCAATTTCTAAGGAATATGATGCATAATCAATTTCTAAGGAAGCTGATTCTCCAAAGGAGTTCTATTTAGTTGAAAAGTGGAAAGCTGGTTCTGTCTCACCCATCATTGAAAACAGGGTCCCACTGATGATGATGTTTTGGATTTAGGAAGAAAAGTTGATCATCACCAAGATAAGGAAAATTTGTTGAAAGATAACTCAGTGTCGGTAGAAGAAATTGAAAGAAAGAAGAAGAATTATGAAAGCACGGCTAAGCCAAATGAAAGCATGGCTAAGCCAAATGAAAGCACGGCTAAGCCATCTTCCACCACTGATAGTTCATTTGTACCTCCTGCTGCAAACTTAGATGAAAATACTTTCTTTGGACCCACTGCTAAGCCACTTATTGATGATGATGGGTATCCCACTGATCCAGACATGCCTGATTTAAAAGAAAGGGATACTTCAACTGATGATGAAAATCTGGATGACTATTTCAATGATGCAGATTTTACTAATTTAGAAACAGTCATCACAGAGAGTCCTATTCCTACTATAAGAGCTCATAAGAATCATCCCAAAGAGCAAATTCTTGGAGATCTGAATACTCTAGTCTAAACAAGAAGCAGAGCTTTGAGCAATAAACCCTTCCCTGAACAAGGTTTCTTTGCCAAATCACTTCACAAAAGGAATAGCCATAAAGATTTGCAAAATTGCTTGTTTGCTTGCTTTCTGTCTTAAAAGGAGCCCAAGAGAGTTGAAGAAGCTTTATCAGAAGAAGGATGGGTTGAATCAATGCAAGAGAAGCTATTGCAGTTTAAGCTTCAAGAAGTGTGGACATTGGTTGATCTTCCTAATGGAAAAAGGGCTATTGGGACTAAATGGGTGTTTAGAAACAAAAGGGATGAAAGAGGTATAGTGGTAAGAAATAAATCAAGGTTGGTTGCTCAGGGATACACACAAACTGAAGGTCTGGATTATGATGAAGTATTTGCACCTGTTGCTAGAATAGAGGCTATTAGACTGTTCTTGGCATATGCTTCATTCAAAGATTTTGTGGTATTCCAAATGGATGTAAAGAGTGCCTTTCTATATGGCACAATTGATGAGGAGGTTTATATTTGTCTGTTAGCCTTGATTATTTTTATTAGAAGTGATGGTCATTCACGATTAGGAACTTTGTAATGTGTGTTAGATATCGTGATAGAATAGTCAACGGGCTCGTGGATTGGGCTAAGCTAATTGGGCATAAGTTATGTTAAGCTAGCCTTGTCTAGTTCGTGAAACCCAAGCCCAATCCAAGTCCATCTCAAGGCCCATGGCCAAGCCTTAGGGCATCATCTCTCTTACCTATATATACCCCTCAAGTATGTCATTTGAGGGGTGTGCTTGAGTGTGTGTGTGTGTGTGTTTTTCCTTTGAAGCAATATAACAACTTATTGTGTTCATCTTTCTTCTCTCTACCTCTCTAAACATATACACGAATTCATACATCAAGTCACCAAGTTCTTTCCTTTATCTTTCTTTGTTTCTTATACGCATAACTGTTTGTTATACGTGTTGGTGTTGGGTTTGCTTGTTAAAGTGATAAGGTATACGTGATAAAGGGGTATAACAATTGGTATCAATCGCCTAACAATGGTTTAGGAGTGTTTGTGTTTGTTTTGAAGGGTTACGCGTATAAGCTCACGTTTTACATATTTGTCACGCTTAAAGCTTTAATTTTTGCACTCAAAAATTCAAGATTCTTGTGGTTTAAGGTTTATTTGGTGCTAAAGTTTCAGTTTTTTGCAAAAAGTTAGAAGCTTTACGTGTTTTTCTTCACTTTTGAACTCGTTTTTGGTTCTTTGGTCATTTCTACTCGTAACTTTTCTAAGCACTTTGGATGAAAAAGGTCACCATTTTTGGGTTATTCGGGTGTTTTTAAGGCTATCTGTGCAAAAGAAATAATTTGAATCGTTGGAAATTTCTTACGAGTAGAAGTCAAAAAGTCAAAACCCTAGTTTTCTACTCATAACTTTTCTACTCATAACTTTTCTACTCGTAACTTTTTGGTGAAGAATCTTCGTGCTATAACTGTTACTCAGTGCTTCCCTCACTTGGATAAGTATGTGGAACACTTCGACTTGTGGATATCTCTTACGCTGTGACAGTGTAAAGGATTTTTGGTTCTTAACCATAGTTTACGCATAAGCTAAAAGCTTACGAGTAACTCTACGCATAACTTCAAAATTACGCGTAAGGTTTACGAGTAACTTTTTGTCTACGCATAAGCTTAAGGTTACGCGTAAGATACTTTCTACTCATAAGGTTTCTACGCATAAGGTTCCTACGCTTAAGGTTTCTACGCATAAGGTTTCTACGCCTAAGCATCCTACGCATAAGATCCTACGCCTAAGCCATCCTACTCGTAACTTCGTAGTCTACTCGTAACTTCCTCTTCCTACGCCTAAGCTTTTCAAAAAAAAAAAAAAAAAAAAAAAAGTTTTTTGGCGGGAAAACTTGAGTAAAACTTAATTTTTCGAGGAGACTAAACGTTCAATTTTTACGCGAGATTCAAATTTTGGTATAACTTGAAAAATTTTGGTCAAAAATTCAAATTTTTGGACCTAAATTCAATTTTTTTCGGTCAAATTTGGCGTCAAAATTGTCATAACTCAAATTTTTCATACACCCTTAGAATTGATTTTTATAGTGAATTTCAAATTTTGGGCGAAAATTTTTTAAGAACCAAGTTTACGAGTACGACCTTAGGATAAACCTCAACCGACCATAACTTATCAAACACAACTCCTTTATCGTTGAATCGATCCTACATCAACTTTATCAGATCATACCTTCATCAATGGCTACTCAACAAGACATTTATGCAGCCGGTGCCGAAAACCGACCTCCTATGTTGGCAAAAGGTGGTTATCTTCAATGGACAAGTCGTATGCTTCGTTACATAAAGACCAAACCTAATGGCAAACTCATGATTAAATCTATTCAGGATGGACCCTTCAAGCCTCGACAAGTTCATGTACCTGGAAATGCAGATGCAACACCTCCCATCCCACCATCCTCTCATCTTCAAACTGAATCAGAATACACTGAAGAGGATCAGAAACAAGTCGATGCAGATGACATGGCAATTCATATTGTCCAACTGGGTTTACCAATAGACATCTTTGCTGCGGTAGACAGTTGTGAAACTGCTTTCGACATGTGGGAACGTGTTAGACGGATATGTTTTGGAACAGAAATTGGTAAACAAGATATGGAGAACAAGCTGCTAACTGAATGGGAGAAGTTTACATCTACACCAGGAGAATCCATTGAATCCTACTATGGAAGGTTTTGCACTTTGATGAATGAGCTTATCAGAAACAAGTTGGCACCCAGAACAATCGTTCAAAACATCAAGTTCCTGAATAATCTTCCAGAAGAATGGGGACGATATGTCACTATTGTCAACCAAACAAAAGACTTACATCAGGTAAACTTTGATCAACTCAACGATTTTCTGAAACAAAACCAAGCTGAAGCGAATGAAGTCAGGAAAGAAAGATTGGCAAAGAATCATGATCCATTGGCACTTATTGCAAAGACTCAACCTTCAGTTAATACACAACAACAAGCTTCATCATCTTCCAACAACAACAACTTGCACCAATACATTCAACAACCACAACAACAATTCTATCCACCAGAACAACAAGTCATTCAACAACCGTATCCACAATACCAGGAACAAGGAATCACTGATAATGAAACTGACCACGTAGAAGCGACCTTGCAACAAGTATTTTCTTTATTGGATAAAGCATTTAGCAGTCGCATGGGTAATCAGGCGGTTCCGTATCAGGGTAATCAGTTGGGTCAGAATGTTGGAAATCAGATGGGACAGAATGTTGGGAATAGAGCAGTGGGTAATCAGAATGGGTATGTTGCAGCTCCAGTAGTTGGGAATCATGGAAATGTGAATCAGGGTAATCAGGTTAAGTGTTATAACTGTCAAGGAGTGGGTCACATGGCAAGAAACTGTCCCACTAAGCCGCACAAAAAGAATGGTGATTTTCTTCGGAAAGCTGCTTTGTTAGCAGATAAGAAAGAAGCGGGGTTCCAGTTGGGTGCTGAGGAACATGACTTTTTCGCTATTATGGATGATTTGGAAGACCTCGAGGAACTCAATGCGAATTGCATCTTCATGGCAAATCTTCAGGAAGCTAAGTATGACACTGAGTCAGACTCACCTCCTGTCTATGACGCCAATACAGTATCTGAGGTACCAATCATTGATCCATGTTATAACAATGTCATATCTGATGTGTTTACTCATGACGAACAGAATTCTGTGACGCCAGCACCCACTTATGATACATACCTGGACAATCCGAGTTGTAGCAATACTTACTCTGAAACTCCAGATATGGATTCTAATGGAGGCTGTGTGGCACAAAATACTGCGACTGATGAGGAAACACGTGCTTATTTTGAATCATTAATTAATCAATGTGGCATTGAAGTTGAGAAAGTTAGAACGGTCAATCGCGAGGTTAAGGCCGCGAATAAAAAATTGACCGCTGAGCTTGAGAGTTACAAGGAGCACGCCAAAGCCTATGAATTTCATACAAACAAACTTTCAGAATTAGAAATTGGTTATCGAGATTCTGTTTTAAGAGAAAAACAAATGCAACTCAAGTATGATACACTTGATGTGAATCTGAACTTGAAAATAAAATCTTTAAACAAGGAAATTTCTGAACTAAACAACCAACTTTCTAAACAAAAAGCACTGTGTTCTGATCTTGAAAAAGAGAAGAAACAGTTGATTGCTGATTTTTCAAAACGAGAAGATTCTCTTCTTGATGAAATTCTGGATAAAAATGAAACTATCAAAAAATTGGATAATTTGCTTCTTACAACGGGTCATTCCGCTAAAACAAACAAGATGCTTTCTAATCAAGCAAATCCGATTTTTCACACTTCACATAAAATGGCTCTTGGTAACTCACCTCCTTCGTTCCTCAAGAAAGCTCAGAAAGAACGAAATGTGTTGAACAATGGACAACCTTTGCATGAACCCATAATTGTTCGTGATTCTCTTGAAACGTTGGAACTAGCTGAGGAGAGTAGATCAAAAATGAAACAAAAGAATCCAGATCTTAAACCGATTGATTATAACAAATGGAACAAAATTAATGGGATTACTTTTGTTAATAAAAAAGAAACGTCAAAGTTTTCCATAACACCAAGTGTTTCAAACAAAGTGTCAACACCTGTTTCAAAATCAGTTTCAAAACCAGTTGTAGTCTCAAAATCTCTTTCGAAAATCGAACAAATGTCTTCAAACAATCCTTTTAACACAAGTGATACTAGAAGCATTTTAGATGATGTTAAAACTAGAATTGGGTATCTTCAAGAGACTGTCAAGTCTAAAACCAATATTACAACTAACATCTGGTTTACTCGTCATGATGACGAAACAAAAGAGTTTTTTAAAACCCAAATTGCCCCTCCGTTAACTGCCATCAGTGCGAGGGTAATTCATGTTGAACAAGCACTTTTGAAAGAAACAGGTGACTTTGTCAAGGACCATAAATCCCTGGTAAAGCAAGCTAATGAAAGTTTTGAACACATCAAAGTTTTGGAAAATCTAAATGATTCTCTCTTCGAAGATGTTATGACTACTGATATCATGTCCATTATCTTACAAACATATTCTGTTGAAGATCATGAAAGACTCCAGGATGAGACCTCCGAAATTGTTTCAAAATACGAAAAAGCTCTTATGAAACTTGAAAAAGAAAACGTGTCCTATTTTAAACAGCTTGATCGAAAAACAGAGGAATGCAAGTATGACAAACTGTCGTATGAGCGTGCCTACAAGGACATGCAAGAGCAAAATGATCTTTTGAGAGCTCAGCTGGGATGTCTAAAAGGAAAGGCTGTGGATACTAAGTTTGCAAAACCATTGACTGAGGAGAAAACAAATGTTCCCAAACCGGTTTTCAAACCAAAAATGTCTATTTCTCAGTTTCCTCCAAAAGTGAATGAGAAAAATGATTTGTCAAAAACAGTCACTCCACAGTCCCTGCCCATTAAAAAGAGGATTATCAAAGGTTTTGAAAAAGAAAAAGCAGTTGCTGAAAAACCTAAAGTGATTACACATGGCATTTCTAGGAATAGTTCACGGAATGTGACCGCAAATCCAGTTAAAGAATCTGTTGGTTCTAACGACATGGTCAACAATCACTATCTAGAAGAAGCTAGGAAAAAGGCACAGACTCGAAAAGATGGAATTCTAGGTACAACATCTAGGGTGATGAATTCTACAAGATCTCAAGGCACTGCTAGTAGTAGTAAACCATTACCTAGGAACACTCTACAAAAGACTAGGGATTGGCTTACATCTAAGAGTAGTTGCACAAAAGAAAATGCTATGCCCTTAGAAAACAACACTAGGAATTCTAAGTCTTTTTCGAACAAGAATCAATTTCCAAAAGACTGTAGTGACAGAGTTAAAGCTGATGTTTTAAACAAGAATATTGAATTTGTCTGTACTACATGTAAAAAATGTGTCTTTTCAGCTAATCATGATGCATGTGCCTTACAATATCTCAAGAAAGATAATTCTCGTGCCAAGGCACAATCCACTAAGACACCAAATAGAAACAAACCCGTTGACAAGATGAACATCAAAAGGAAACCTTATAGGTGGATCTCTTCAGGACGTAGTTTTTCAAAAAATGAGTCTTCCGCTGAATCTGATAAGAAAACAACTCCTAGATCTTACCTTAGGTGGATTCCCACGGGCAAAGTTTTCAACCAAATAGGTCTTAGATGGATCCCCACAGGAAAGATTTTTGATACTTGCTCCAACACAGATAATAGTGAAACTCATCAAGTTAAGGAAGTCAACACCACTACAACCATTGATAGTGATCACCCTCACCGTGAGGAATCTTGTACTTCTAACACTGTTATTTGTGAAAACTCTTCTTCTTTGGTTGCAGGTGAATCAAATATCTCTGAACCCAGCTCATCAGAGGGTTCCAATTCTGTAAACTCTTCTTCATCATTCTCTCTATCTTCTATCTTTGATTTTCCATTTCTTTTATAAAACCAACAAAAGCAAAATACAAAAATAAAAAATTTTCAAAAAAAAAAAAACACAAAACCAATATAAAATCAAAAAATCCAAAAATATTCTTCTCACGACATGTCTCTTGTATAATCGATATTCTGTACGTTTCTAGAAATGTCATTCAACAATGATACGGGCATGTACAGATGCTTGAGCGAGAGTTCTTTATGTTTTCCAAAACATGTCATTTCTCAAAATTTCTTCAATAATGGCTTTCGTATACTTCAGTACGAAACCCGGACTTCAACATAATGGCTTCTGAACACATCAGTTCAGGACCCGCGCTTCAAAGAAAGGAAAGTGCTTATCAAAATTAAAGGTTTTAAAATATTTTTTCAAGCACTATTCCTAAAAACATAATGGCTTGTAAGTATTTCCGCTTGTAACCCGAACTTTAAAGAAAGGAAAGTGCTACGCAAAATCGATTTTCATAAATATCGAGCACTTATCCTAAAACAAATGAAGATAATTCTTCTTCATTATCTTTAAAAGATTTTTTAAAATCTTCATCTTGCGTACCATTGATTCAAAAAATTTCAAAAAGATTTTTCAAAATCTCTCTCATTTGGTACCAAGATAACTCCCTCTAAACCCTTAATTGATTCTAAATTTTCTGTATGAAAAATATGCTTTCATTAAGGGGGAGTATTAAACCAAAATTGTTCCAAAATTCATGCTAAATCAGTTTCTCTCCAAATGCTTTTTGAAATACATATCTTTTAATCATTTTGTTTCAAAAACATCATGGATATGCTATTTTTGAGGGGGAGAAACGTGATTAAAATGTGATAAAAAAAAAAAGGAAAAGTTTTAATGATCGTTGTTTGAATCTCAAAAAGAGCTCGACTCAGTCGTAACCAATGAATTGACGAGGAATAATGTACAATCTCGAGAAACTTTCTACGGACTTGACCAGGACGGGTAATAATTTCAAGCTAGTTCTCTAGTGATGTAAACGTGTCTCGAATCGGTCTTGTTCATTTAAAGTCGATCAATTCAAAAAGTGCGAACTCTACCCTCTATGTGCAGATTTCTGTTAAAACAATATAAGCACATGTGAAGGGGGAGTGTTTATGAAAATACAAAACTCACGGAGTGTTGCAAACATGTTTTCTATCATAAATACTCTGAGAGATTTTCAAAGAAAATGGTTTTATGGCAACAATAGGACAGTCATGGAGTTATAAGGTGACTAAGGATAGGAAATCAGTCCTATGATCCGCCAGAGCCGGAGGGATCTACCCAAGGACAATACACATAGTTTAGAACTAGAAGTCCTTAGGAATGATTGAAAAAAGGAGTAATGTGAGAAAGGAGAAAGAAGGGGTTGAAGAATTAAAAAGAAATGTAAAAAAAAAAGGGTGAAAAGAAATAGCCCTCCATATTCAACCTTAGGGCAGAAACCGGGTTCAATTCATCTGCTACTGGTTGTCACTAGATGACACTTGTATTGAAGAAAAAGACGTCATGGACCCAGTGACGCACTGCACTAAACCTTCTAGCCACTCAGTTCCTCTCAAAAGGGATTTGTTTCATTCTCACTGGGAACCCTACATAATCTATCAGCTTTCTCTTAGAGATTGCTGATATTGAAAAAGGAGACCCTCTCCCTAGTCTCCGCTCAGGAAAACCAAAATGCACTAATCGAGTCTAGAGCCACGAGATTCATCAAAAGATCTCATAGGAACACATGACATGACATCGCTAGTTGTTCATCAATAAGGGCACAAGTGATATATTTTAGAGTCCTACGTAGATCTTAGCAATCTGCCAGAACATTTATGAGAGGTTTTACAACTGTAATCTTCAATGATTGAATGGAAACTCCTGCCAGGGTCAACATCAAGCAGCCCTGACAGCAGGTCACTTCGGTAATTCCGTGGATTACGCTTAGTGTGTCTCAAACGGTCTACAGTCGTGGGGTGATGCTTCGGTGTACCTCAGCGACTCATCTGAACTGTAGATGTACTTCGGTATATCGCGTTATCTCACTTGTGGGACTCCAGTTCAGGAACGGCCTCTGTGAGAATTAGAGACGTGTTTTCACACTATGCTGTTAACACCCTCGAAATTCAAACTTGTAAGCGCCGGAATCCGCTTATTACTAACCTGTTTTATGTTTTCTTCTTATGGAAGCTCCAGAGCGGATGGATCGTGCAGACTCGCCACATGCTCATACCAACAACACATGAAAGTTCTCATCAAAATCAAAGGCAACTCAAAGTAAAAGATGATTCTTCGTCAATGTCAAAGAATCTACAAAGTTTAAAGACTCGAGAACTTCATCATTGGTAATTCAAAGTCAAATAGAAGTGTGAGCATGGTGGAGAAAGACGTGGAGACACCTAACCAACGAAGTTGACAACGGCAGACAACCACATTAACTGATCACAAAGCATGAAGGAACAAAAATTAAGACTATTCTATATCTACTCACAAAGTTCAAGCTCAAAAAGATTA
The DNA here is from genome assembly GCA_019973895.1 of Chrysanthemum seticuspe. Taxonomy (NCBI): domain Eukaryota; kingdom Viridiplantae; phylum Streptophyta; class Magnoliopsida; order Asterales; family Asteraceae; genus Chrysanthemum; species Chrysanthemum seticuspe. The sequence goes on along the minus strand of BPTQ01000002.1, from coordinate 84,538,990 downwards.
AAGATCTATTCAAGTGGAGCATCTTTTGAATGACCACCCCTTAGGGGGAGATTGTTAGCCTTGATTATTTTTATTAGAAGTGATGGTCATTCACGATTAGGAACTTTGTAATGTGTGTTAGATATCGTGATAGAATAGTCAACGGGCTCGTGGATTGGGCTAAGCTAATTGGGCATAAGTTATGTTAAGCTAGCCTTGTCTAGTTCGTGAAACCCAAGCCCAATCCAAGTCCATCTCAAGGCCCATGGCCAAGCCTTAGGGCATCATCTCTCTTACCTATATATACCCCTCAAGTATGTCATTTGAGGGGTGTGCTTGAGTGTGTGTGTGTGTGTGTTTTTCCTTTGAAGCAATATAACAACTTATTATGTTCATCTTTCTTCTCTCTACCTCTCTAAACATATACACGAATTCATACATCAAGTCACCAAGTTCTTTCCTTTATCTTTCTTTGTTTCTTATACGCATAACTGTTTGTTATACGTGTTGGTGTTGGGTTTGCTTGTTAAAGTGATAAGGTATACGTGATAAAGGGGTATAACATTGTCAAACTCCTGGTTTTGAAGATCCTGATCATCCTGATAAGGTCTACAGGGTGAAGAAGGCTATGTATGGGTTGCATCAAGCTCCTAGGGCATGGTATGAGTGCCTTTCTACTTATTTGATGGACAATGGCTTCAAAAGAGGCTTGATTGATAAGACTTTGTTCATTAGGAAGCACAAGGATGATATTTTACTGGTTCAAGTCTATGTAGATGACATTATCTTTGGCTCAACAAATAAGGAGCTATGCACGGATTTTGAGAAACTTATGCATGATAAGTTTCAGATGAGTTCTATGGGTGAACTCACTTTCTTTTTGGGGCTACAGGTTCAACAAAGGACTGATGGTATTTTCATTAGTCAAGATAAATATGTAGCAGATGTTTTGAATAAGTTTGGGTTTCAGGGTGTAAAGAGTGCTAGTACACCAATGGAGACTCAGAAACCACTGCTACCAGATGATGGAAGTCCCAAAGTTGATTTGAAGTTGTATAGGTCCATGATTGGATCTTTGATGTATCTCACTGCATCTAGGCCAGATATAATATTCTCAGTATGTGTGTGTGCAAGGTTTCAAGTCACACCCAACACAACACACATGAATGCTGTTAAGAGAATTTTTAGATACCTTAAAGGTCATCCTAAATTGGGCCTATGGTATTCTAAGGATTCAGCTTTTGATTTGGTGGCCTATAAAGACAGTGATTATGCTGGAGCTAGTTTGGATAGGAAGTCTACTACTGGAGGATGTCAGTTTTTGGGAAGCAGACTAATTTCATGGCAGTGTAAAAAGCAAACAATTGTGGCCAATTCTACAACTGAAGCTGAGTATGTGGCTGCTGCTAGTTGCTGTGGTCAAGTGCTTTGGATTCAGAATCAATTGTTGGACTTTGGGTACAATTTCATGTATACTGAGATTTATATTGACAATAACAGTATAATTTGCATCATTAAAAACCCTGTTTTATATTCTAGAACTAAACATATTGAGATAAGGCATCATTTTATTAGAGATTTTAATGAGAAAAGGTTGATTCAAATGGTCAAAATCCATACTGATTTCAATGTTGCTGATATTCTCACTAAAGCTTTTGATATGGGAACGTTTCGGTACCTTGTAGTTAGTATTGGAATGATTAATCTATAAATCTCAATTTTGTTTTGTAAAAGTCTATAAAAATTATGTACTGTTATTAGTTGATCTTAGTATTGCTACTTTTGCTCTAACCACTGTTAGTTATGTTCAAACCACTGCTTGTTTCTTTGTGTTCCCACTAACTATTTTGCAGAAAAATGGAATCAAATCACTATTAGAATGATGCAAGGGACTTAAAAGAAAAGACATGGTTCTATTATTCATATTTTATAACTGCATTCAGAGATGCAGAGGTTACAACCATGGATACAAACTACCAGGAGACTACATCATAACATGCTTCAACAACCAACTCAGGACACAAGCTTCACAACTAACCCCCTACCACCTAAGGCTTCTTAGCCAAGGCCCACTCAGGCATCACTTTAGGCGCCCTTCGACCTTCAATCACCCTCTACACTCTGGGGCATGCTAGCCCAATCACCTTTCCTCTGATAGGTGGAGATGATGATGAAGGACCCTCTGGTGGTGGTGCTGTCAACAATGCTTGAGAAGGTGGTGCTTGCAGCTCTTCTGAAGGGATTACTGCAGCAAGGGGAGGCACAACCATGACTCTTGAAGATGTTTCATCATCTGTACTTTCATAAGGAGACACATAGGAACTTATGTCTGAGCTGTCTTCCTTGATAATAGCATCCTGAGGCATTGGTTGGAGAGATGAAGGACCAGCAGCAGAAGGGTTTGAGAGAGCTGTGTTCATTGGTGGAAAGTAGCTATTCCAACCACCTTTAGTAGAACCTGAATGAGTTCTCTTTATAGAAGAAACCTCTTCGAAAACCTCTTTCTCAACTCTACCTGGATTGTTCATAACAAACTCATCCCACACACTATCGGATGAGGAGCTGTATGTTGTTAGATTGATTGGGTTTGAGTAACTCATTGTTTTTTTGATGAGAGGATCTTGAAAAAATAAATTTTTGAGAGAGAAATTTTTGGGGTGTGTGAGATATGTGTGGTTTGTGAGTTATAGTGTCTTAAATAGAGTTAAGAGCAAATCAGGAAATTAATATGGGGAAGGTGTGAGTGGTTGAGGAGTAAATAAAGGCTTTTGACTTTGGTAGAAGATTCAGTGACTTGGCGTTGACTATATTGACTGGGAATTTAGCATTTCTGCTAACCACTGCCAATAGAGATTTTCAACCCACTCTTTGTTTTATTCTAACCACTGCTAATCTTAACCATCTTTCTAGTGGTTGGTTTGTGTTTGATGTGCAGGTATGAAGGATATTTGTATAGTTTGGAGCTTTTTAGGAGCTGTTGCTGAGTTAGTGTCAAAAAAAAAGTAGGAAATCTTTTGTAATCCTTCATACTTTTGGCTGATTCTCTTATTTTTGGCTTGGATTTGGTTGATGTATTATTGGTCAACGATTAGACATGTGATTGCTGTATCCACTGATAGTGCATTTCAAACCACTGCTAGTGGTTTTCAACCCACAGACTGTGTATTGCTGCAAATGGATACTTGAGGGGCCTGTTTGTAACTTGAAGAATCCGTATTTATTTCCCCAAATCACTGCCAGTACAATAAATTGATCTTCAAATCCCTTCCAAAATTGGCGCTAATCACAAACCCTTACCACTTTTCACTACATAATTCACAATCGACATCATCTTACTTCCCCAATCACAATGCCGAACCTATTCTCCAAAACCCATAACCTAGTTGCTTACTTGATCAAGAACACTCAATCAGATGGTTTTCATGGGATGATTGACTTCCTAAACCACATTCCAATTCACTATGCATTAACTGTAGCACCCACAATTCTTAAATCTTATGTACATCAATTTTGGGGTAATGCTAAGATTCAGGAGAGAGATGGTGTAGAGGTGTTTAGGACTGTTGTGGATGATAATGAGATTTTGGTTGACGAGGAAGTCATTAGAGGCATTTTGAGGTTTGATGATGCTAATGGTGTAGTTAATCTTTCTTATGATGCTATATTTAAAGGTTTGGAGAGGTTAGGTTATACAAGAAGGGGAGATAGAGTAAAATTTTTAAAAGGTATGTTTTCTCAACAATTGAAGTTTTTGATTCATACCTTGCTGATGTGTGTGAGTAATAAGACCACTGGGTTTGATGAATTTCCCTCCGAACTTGCAACTGCTCTTATCTGTCTATCTGAGGGGAGGGAATTCAACTGGTCTAGGATGATTTTTGAAGGGTTTGTGCAGAATATTAGGAAGAAGGGTAAATATTACTTGTATCCTAGGTTTGTGCAACTTATTGTGGATAGTCAGATTGCAGAACCTGTTGAAAATAATAGGACGTATGAGGTGCATTATATGCTTCCTAAGGTATTTGCACATATGAGACACCAAAACCCTAATTTCCAAATCAGAGTTGTCCCATTATTCTCTAATATGATACCTTTGCCTGATATTCCTGAATTTGATGATGTATTTGTCCCTCAAACCACTTAACCTGAACCCACTGCTACTGCACCTAAATCCACTGCTGAACCAATTTTGTTTACTAGGAGGAATAAGAAGGGCACCGAGTTCCCTCAGGCTGGTGTTAGTGGTGTAGATAATGAGGCTGTCACACGAAGTGGAGGTGACATGATTGGAAGGGCTTCCACTGCTGACTCATGCTTAGATGCTGGTCAGGACAGTGGAATCATAAATAAGACCCAACCTTTGGCAACTCCTATTGTGGAGAGTTCTCTTGAACTCAACACAAGTGGAGGAATCCCTGGTCAACTGGCTCAATCAGGGTGCATTGATGATCAGGCTAGGTCTGATGCTATGTTTACTTTACCCAAGGATTCACCTCTCAGAGCAGGTTACACAGCTCGAAGTGATGAGGGTAGTTTGGAACATGATATTGAATTGACGGATCCTACTCATGTACATGATGACTTTTCCAATGAACCACCTTGTTAGGAATTATATTTGAGTTGATTATGACAAAATATGAAAGATGAAGGACTTATGAAGACAAAGAAAGACAAGGGACTTACTTGTTAAAGAAGACTTTATTATTTAGTCCATAGTAGTAAATTGTAACCCTAGACTCTCTAGTATATAAAGAGAGGCAGGGAATTAGGTTTAAGTGTGTCAAGATGTGAACACCAAAAGTGTGTGTGTGTGTACAGGCGTTTAGGGGACGCCTAGGGTAATGGATAGTAGAACAATAGTTAGTTCCTAGGCGTATGTTCATATAAATGCCTAGGTTAGTATTTAGTATATTAGTGATTAGTAGTTATTGTTTAGTTAGAGATGATGGCGAAGAACCTTTAGCAATAACATTGATGTTCTTATTATTCCGCTGTGCATTCATGTTATTTGTCTTTGTTATTGTTATCCCTAGCTGAGCTAAAAAACGATCTTCACAATTGGTATCAGAGTGGGGAGCTCTTGATATAGGGATCCACAAGGTTTTTCGAAGAAAAGATACAAAATTCGAAGCTGTTAAATTTTTTTGTAATACTTTTGCAGCACTGTTTTCAAGAGGGCATAACTTTTTAGTGAACCGTTGGATAAAGCTACAATTCTTTCTGGTGCATCTCCGTATATCCGTTTAACGTTTCACCGAAGGGATTGTCAATTAGAGCTCTCAATCAAAAGTTATAAGCTGTCGAAGTCTGCTGCAGAAACTGAAAAAGTTTCATAAGGTTACTACATCACTGTTTTGTAACGATCATAACTTTTTCGTTAACCGTTGGATCGTAACGAAATTTTGGGTGGACGTTCTCTATATAGCCATATAACTTTCCACCGGAAGGATTGTCGATCTGAGCTCTCAGTAAAAAGTTATTCAGTGTCGAAGTTGGCTGCAGAGAGAGGTTTGAATATTCGAATTTTTATGATTTTTAAGGTTTTGTTTTAAAACTTTGTTCACATATTAAAACCTAGAATCATGTTATTAATTCTGATGTTTGGAGAGAGTATACAACTTGGGAAAATACTATCGAGAATTATTAAAGTTTAGGGGAATTAATTTGGTATTGCGCAAGATACCTCGTACCGATCGTATTGGAGCATTAATTCCTACGTTGCTTTGATATTTACATACTATACACATTGAGATGATGGGTCTAGGGTATTATAATAATCAATAATGCATACCTTAATCAAATTGGTCATTAGTTCCTACGTAGTAAATTATTAAGGAAGGGCCTACTTTGTTATCAACATGTTATTATAATAACATCAGGTTTTGAACAACATGGAGATACTGATCATGGGTCAATGCAAGAAGATTATTGGCTGAATTAATAAATCAAGATGTGGGGCTCAATTCGGATCCATGTTTATTCACGTGGGGATAAATCACATGGTCGATTATATCTACTGATTTCGTTTTCTACATTCACGTGATGTTTCCACTGATCCCACTCGGTTGATTACAAGCAAATTCACATGGTTCCCATTCGTCTGATTCATTGGTTCATACGTGCGTGAGATATTATGGGTGTTGATTAGTTTTTGTATGTGGTACTGTTTGAGAATTTTAGTGCTGCCAAGGTAATTGATTAAGTACTGCTACGTTTAGATTTTGGTACTGCTGCGTATATAGAGTTTCTGCTGCTGCGCAATGGAAAGTACTGCTTGGATGAAAGTACTGCTACTTGGTTACTTAGTACTGCTTCAATATTCAGATTGTTTTGCAACTGATTTGCAACAGTTTAGTGACAGAAAAAGCGTCACTAACAGATTTGGGAGGAAGGAGAATGCAACATAGTGACAAATTAGCGACAGTTTAGTGACAAAAAAAGTGTTGCTAATAGGTTTGTTTTGGAATTGATGGGAAGTCATACATGGATTTGATTCTCAGTTGGTATGGAGTTTATTTTGATTACACACACACGAGATTGATTTAGTTCTCGGATTTGGTTGTTATACACACACGAAAGTTTGGTTGATTTCAAGGTTCAAGATCTCAGATATTCTTATACTTATTTGGACTTTGACGATGATTGGAAAGATTGGTAAACCTTTGAACTATTCTTCATGTTACTACTACTTGGTTTCAAATGCGATTATAGTAATCTTTATTAGTATTTTAGGAGGTACTATGTGCTTCATGGCTAGAACTACAATGTATTTGTGATCATGGTGGTTAGTTATTCGACAAGTTCTTATGGTTATTTACATGCATCATTCGAGGGGAAGATTTTTACTACTACTTGTTGGTATTTATACTCCTGGTACAGATTTCTTTTACCTTAATTTCATTTTTAGCAAGCTTTTTGGTGATCTTCATGGCAGGTATCTTGAGGCATTAGAAGGATGGATTAGTCGTATGATATTAGTTTGTGGTGGTTGGAATCAAAGTTGCTTCTACTTAGCTTCTCCTAGTGGATTATGACAAAAAAGGGAAGAAGGCATTACATAGAAGATTTGCAACTTGAAGATCCTTGGTGATATTGCATGTTTAAGGGGAAGTTCGCTTATCTTTCATATTAACTTCAGGTTAAGTTCGTGCTTATTTGGTTTTGTCATTATCAACTAGGGGAAGATTGTTAGGAATTATATTTGAGTTGATTATGACAAAATATGAAAGATGAAGGACTTATGAAGACAAAGAAAGACAAGGGACTTACTTGTTAAAGAAGACTTTATTATTTAGTACCTAGTAGTAAATTGTAACCCTAGACTCTCTAGTATACAAAGAGAGGCAGGGAATTAGGTTTAAGTGTGTCAAGATGTGAACACCAAAAGTGTGTGTGTGTGTACAGGCGTTTAGGGGACGCCTAGGGTAATGGTTAGTAGAACAATAGTTAGTTCCTAGGTGTATGTTCATATAAACGCCTAGGTTAGTATTTAGTATATTAGTGATTAGTAGTTATTGTTTAGTTAGAGATGATGGCGAAGAACCTTTAGCAATAACATTGATGTTCTTATTATTCCGCTGTGCATTCATGTTATTTGTCTTTGTTATTGTTATCCCTAGCTGAGCTCAAAAACGATCTTCACACACCTCTTGGACCAGTTAACACATGTCCAAGAGTGGAGGATATTCTTGAACGATTAAATGAATTGACGGTAAAGTGTACAAAAATGAAGGATAAAATTTCAAGTCTTCAAGAGCTTGTTGTGTTTCAGGGCAGAGAGATTCGACATTTGATGCACAGGATGTTTGTAATGGAGAAGGTGAGGAGGCCTGGGATTGCTGTTCTTAGAAGAGTTAGGCAGCAGAAAAAGAAGGTGAGCTCCTCTCAGCATGTCATTTTAGAGGATGTAGCTAAACAAGGGAGGAGTGAAGGCATTGATTCAGGGGAGGCTGCTGGTGTGAATATGGATGATGACATGGATAGTGGAGATCAAGGAGAGCATTATGTGGTGTCTGATAAAGATGGTAATGAATCTGTACTTGAAACCTTGAAGACTGTAGTAGAAGATAAAGAGAAGGAGGTGGTGCAGGACACATCCACTGCTAGTGTTTCTGTAATCATGGCTAGTCTTAAAGAAATCACTGCTACAACTTCAAATGAGGTAAACATAACTACTGCCACTTTAATTTCACCCACTGCTATTACAACCACATCCACAATTGTCACAACACCCAAACCTAAAGAAGTAGAGAAGGAAGTTGCTAGTACACTGGTAAACTTAAGCAAAACCTCATCCAACCCTACACCCACCATTGCACCTGTTCCATTGTTTCTTAAACCAACTGGACCTAAACCCTTAAGTAAAAGTTTGACAATTGGTGAACTTTTGAAGAAAAAGGTGGTTCTACTAGATATTGGAAGGGGAAAAGGTATTGCTGAACCTGAGATAAAGTTTAAGAATAGAGAAGAGCATATTGCTTATGATAAAAAGTATGGTGAAAGATTGTTAGCTGAAGAAAAGGCATCCAGTGAAAAGCAAAAGCTAGAAGATGAGGAGGCTACTCAGAAGTTGTTGGCTGAATGGAATGATCAACAATCATATCTTCAAGCTTCTAATGATATAAAGAATGAGTACACTACTCAAGAATGGGCACTGTTGTCTATTGAAGAAAGAGCTAGAATCTTGGGTGAATGGGCAAGAAAGATCAGTAAAGAGAAGAAGCAAGCTAAAAGGAAGAAACCCCCTACAAAGAGTGAGATGAGGAATTTGATGATGAAGATTATCAGAAATATAGACATACCCATTGCTAAAAATTTAAGTAAATGTTCATTTGAGAGGATTCAAGAGATTTATCAGAGATGTATGAGAATAAGAGATGATTTTAATCCTATGAATTCTGAAAAAGAAGCAGAATGGTTAAAGAGAAGAGCTGAGTCAAAGAAAGAATCTAGTTCTAAAAGAAAAAAGGTGGATGAAGAGTTGGAAAAGAAAGCAAGAGCTAAAAAGTATCTTCTGGAGTCTGATAATTCTACTCTGCACCTATTAGTCCTACTCCATTAAGAGCAGTTCATCCTATTGTGGATTGGCAGATAGTTATAGAAAAGGATAGAGAAGTAGTTGAGATAACAAGAGGTGATGGATATAAAACTACTTATTTCAACTTTGGAATTTTATTGGATTGTTTGACTAAGGGTGATTTGGAACAGTTGTGGAAAGTAATGGAATTCAGATATGGGAAGTTTGGTCCAACATGAGAGTTAGCTAAGTTTGTGTGGTCTGCTATAAAGAACATGTTTCAACCTGATCTTAATGATGAATATTGGGATGATTGTGAGGTGGTTGAATGGCTGTTATATTCATACTGCAAGGTTCATGCTATACAAACTACAAAGGAGAAGTTTTTCATGTTTGTTGATAAGGATTATCCTTTATCAAAGAATGTGGCAAGACAAACGTTGGAAGCTAAACTCACTGCAAGAGGAACAAAGGAGACACATCCTATTATTGATCCACAATTTCAAAAGATTGAGAAGATTGCAGACATACAAGGGCCTTTGGCGATTAAAGCTAAACCTCAAGGTAGATTGAAGAGAAAGGCTGATATGTCTAAGGCTGTGGATTACACATCAAAATCAGAAATAGAAAAGAAGAATTGAGATGTGTTGTTTTCTGGTAAGTGTTTGGATACATCCTCCAGTACAGGTGTTTTGTGCTTAAAGGAAACTTGAGAATTCTATTTGAATATATAAAGTTTAGGGGAGGATTGGTGGGTTTTAGGTTCCTCAGATCAGGAATTATTTTAAGTATTGGAACCACTGCTAAAGTTGATGAAACCACTGCCAGAAGAAAGAATCCACTGCTGGAGTTAAACCACGGCTAGTAGTAGTGTATAACCAGGTCTATTATATTGAAAACACTGCTAGTTTTGTTTAGTCGGTTTAATATTTTGTATTAGATAAATATGGAAAAGATATTTATCTTGTAGGTTACGTATTGTATCATGTAAAGGACTCCTTAGCCTATAAAAGGAGGTCCTAGGTTAGATTAGATATATGTGTGTTTTATATCTAAGGTCGATACACTTTAAGGTTGTAAAACCCTAATACTGGTTAGAGTATTCGTATTAATAATAATATTGAGGTGTTTAGTGTTTATTACTGTTCTTCTTCTTAAGATTAAATATTAAATTCCGCGTAATATTTAATAAGTCATTGTTAAGTCAGTTTCTATAAGGATCGTTTGCTTAATTGGGATCATCACAGGGAGTACCCATCAACATAGGATATGCTTGACATCCACATAGAACCTGAACTTACACCATAACCCACACAAAAATGCATCCAAACACCAAATCTTAGCTATAACGCCATGATAAACCATAGGTGGTATGTGCATCTTCAACCTGTAATGTGTTGTTAGGAATTAGAAATTCCCGGTATTAAAGAGTCGGTCACCTCAAGTATATGTAATCATTAGAAAGCTCGTAGTCGTAGTTATTTTAAGTTAAGTAGTATTTAGTTAAGTAACACCGTGGAGGACGGACGGGTCTTTACCCACTGTATGCCTGATCCACAGCCCGTTGTGTGGCGTTTTATGTAAGACTATAAATACTCTCTACCTCCCAAGGTAGAGAGTTGGAGCTCATAATAAGAATTTTCTTTCTCTCACTAAAGTTCCCTAAACCTCTAACTTTCTCTCTCTAGAATTCCATCTATATGCTACTTTGTGTTATGGTTTGATGTGTATGTGAAAAGTTATATCTTACAATTGGTATCAAGAGCCATGGTTAGATCACATCTTGCACATCTTTGGATTTATAGTGATTTTTAGGTGGTTTTTGAGTTTGAAAAAGTTTAGTGGTTTTTGCATCATTTGGTTGATTTCTTGTGTTAAAGTTTGAATTTTGTTGGTACTTTTATGTTTAGAATCATCAAAAGTGTTTAGGTTTTCATTTGGTAAGCTTGAATCATCTTGGTTGGGTTGTTTTTGGATTGAAAAGTGATGTTTATATGGTTTTTCAAGCTAGCGACTTAGCTCACGGAATATTTTCTTGGTAGCGACTTGCTTCACATTTTTGTAGCGACTTACAGTGTTGGAACTAGCGAGTTAGATCTAGCGAGTTAAAGTACAAGTAGTGGACTCACCACTACGGGTAGCGACTTGGTCTGTAGCGAGTTGCTCTTTAGCGACTTGTGTCTCTAGCGACTTGTGTAGCGAATTGCTGCCAAAATTTGGCTAGCGACTTGGTCTGTAGCGAGTTACTACTTAGCGACTTGTTTTTCTGTCTAGCGACTTGGGACTCTAGCGACTTAGGGGTGTAGCAAATTAAGGTTAGCGACTTAGTGCATTAACTTCTAGCGACTTAGTGCATTATCTTCTAGCGATTTAGTGCTTTATCTTCTAGCGACTTGAGTGAGTGTTTACGGTTTTCTCTTGATTTAGTAAAATCCCGTGAAAGAATCTATTTCCCGGTTTAATCATAGAGTTATAAAATCCCGTATAATCTGTTAACATGTCTACCAACGTTCCTACTGTCATCTCCACTGTTGCCAAGGATGTTCAAGCAGCTGGCTCAGATACTCGTCCACCCATGCTTGACAGAACTGACTACGATTCTTGGGCTCAACGAATCAGACTGTATTGCCTTGGAAAGGAAAATGGTGTCAACATTCTTAAATCCATTGATGAAGGACCATATCGAGTTGAGACGACTAGAGACATACTTGATACTAATGCAGATGGTACTCCTGTTTACGGAATGGACAGACCTAAGATGTATGATGAGCTTGATGATAAGGATAAAAAGAGATTTGATGCAGATATCAGGGCTTCAAACATTGTTCTTCAAGGTCTTCCTAAAGACATCTACAAGCTGATCAATCATAACACAGATGCTAAGGCAGTTTGGGACAATGTTAAGATGCTTCTCTCAGGTTCTGAATTAACGATGGAAGACAGAGAATCCCAACTCTATGACGAATTTAAGCATTTCAAGATGAAACCAGATGAGAATGTCTATGAGTACTATGTGAGATTTCATAAGTTAGTTAATGACATGAGGAACATCAGAATGACTATGCCTAACATTCAGTTGAACTCAAAATTTGTGAACAACATGAATCCCGAATGGCACAAGTTTGTTACCGCTGTGAAGCTCACTAAAGGATTGAAGAATACAAACTATGAGCAACTCTATGCCTTCCTCCTTCAGAATGAGAGACATGCTATGTTTGAAAAATTAATTCTCAATCAGTTCAAAACCAACCAGGGAGAGACTAGCTCGTCTAATGACTCTACAGCTTTCTACTCAAACATCGGAATCACAACCAAAGCATCACAAGTCATACCCTTGGGTAATGGTAATCACAAACTCATTCCTGATCCTACGTACAAACAAGCTGATGCTGATGCTCACGTGGGTAGCTTCATTAATCAACTAGCTCTACTCATTAGTTAAAACATGAATACTCTCCCACAAACCAACAACAACCTCAGAACTGCATCTAACCTACACAATCAAGCCACTGTTAAAGATGGAAGGGTCGTGGTACAACCAATTCAGGAAAGACAGTATGATCAGGGACGAGGTGGAGCTGGGAGAGGTTATGTTGGCAACCAGAATCGAGGAAGGAATGGTAACCAAGGTCAAGCTAAGCCAATCAAATGCTATAACTGTGGTGGTGAGGGACACATTGCAAGGAACTGCACATCCCCAAAGCGTCCACAGAATGCTGAATACTTCAGAGATAAGATGCTGCTGGCACAAGCTCAGGATAATGGTGCTGCTTTGAATGAAGAGGAATTGCTGTTTCTTGCTGAGGGCAATGCCAAGACCTATGATGCAGATGTAGATGAGCAGCCTATTCAGGAGATAGGTCACAATCATCAAAATGCCTTTCAAGTTGGTGACTGTGATGCATACGACTCTGATGTGGATGATGGACCTTCGGCACACACAATCTTTATGGCTAGTATTTCTCCAATGGTTTCTCCCAAGGTCTCTTCTTCACCACTGGCTGGCCCATCCCATGACAAGCTTATCTCAGAGGTACTAAAACTATACGATGATGCTGATGTGCAACAGATGCATGACAAAGTACAATCAACTGAAGCTATTGAATCAAATATTGAAAATATGGGTAATATCGATATTGTCCCATATGATCAATATGTGAAACAAAGTGAAAGTGAAGTTGTACCAAGTGATGCATCTTCTGCAGTCAACAATGACTATGTTTTAGATGAATACACTGCATATGCCCCGATGAGTCTGTAATTTCTGAACTAAATGCCTATAAGGAACGTGTTGCTATCTATGAACAACGTGCTAAGTTTGAGTTGACCACTCGTGAGCAGGAAATGGATGACCAAGTAAGTACAGTAATTAGAAAAAGTAAGTTTAGAGAAGAAGTATTGAAACAAGAATTAAATTCCTTGCAAGAAAAACTTTCTAAAACAGCTAAACAAAAACAAGAACTTTAAGAAAATGTGAAAATGCTTAAGCAAGAATTTAATGCAAAGGAATCAAAATTCTTGAGAGATTTTTCTAATCTGAAAACTTTGAAAAACAAACTTGAGAACAAGTTGTACATACAAGGAAACACCATTCAGACTGCTCACATGGTCACTAAACATCGAGTCTTAAGCGATAAGCATAGCATTCCCCTTGTTGAGGAACCAAATCCAGAGGTAGTTAAAAAGGCTAGAAATGCTCATAAGGTGCTTTATGATGGTAATGAAATTTTTAAGCCTAGGCAGAAACCTAGTTGCGTTGAGTGCACTGAGGAAGATAAGAAATCTGATGAAGTCACTAGGGAAAGGATGAACAAAAAACTAGATGACCCGAAATGCAAAGAGAAAAAAATTGTCATCACTCCCCATGACTACAAGAAGGAAAACTGGATTTCCTTGAACATGTTCAAGCCTCAAACATTGCTGACTCCCGAACAAATTTTCTGGAAAAAGGATTTAGAAAAGCTGAAAGCTGAAAATATTATTGAAACAAACCCCCCTTTATGGAAAATGCCTAGAGCGACTAAGTATCCTCCTAATACACCAATGCATCTAGTTCCTAGAAAAATTGCCACTAAAAGCAAGACCTTAATTAGTCAATATGTCATATTTCAACTGTTTGTTGATTTTGAGAAAACTTGCAAGAAAAGGATCACACCCACTGGTATAACAGAAGGAGAAAGGGGTTTTGAGCAAATGAAAGAATGTTATTTAACTGAGGTCATGCCTTTCTTTAAGCTTCTGAAAGATCACTTTGAGAGTCTTAAAAAGGGAATTGAAACTGATATCAAGGGAATGGAAAAGGAATTTGATGCAATGGTAGCTGAAGTTAGTGATTATGAGCGTGCACTAAAATATAATGAGATTGAGAGGAAGAACTTGCATACATTAAATGAGACTCTTATTACTGAATGTGTTGCTCAAGATATTTTTTTCACTGCTTCAAATTGCTCTATTAATGCTTCCAAATTTCATGAACTATCTGTTGCCCTCAAAGTCTCCCATGATCGTGTCATTGAGCTTGAAAAAACTAATTCCAAACTAAACGAGAAAATTGAACTGGATGATCACGACACTTTGGTTAAACATTTTTCTAAACTAGAAGTTGAGTATTTTAATTTACAACTAAAATATCAACATCTCAAAGAAAATGTCAAAACTTCAAATATCAAGACATCTTCAGATGCTCCAGAGTTTGATGCAGTGTTTCAAATTAACAAACGTGATGAACAGATTCTAGCTCAGTGCAACACGATCAGAAAATTGAAAGCCCAGATCTCTCAATTAAAAGGTCAAACGAACAATATGACAGGCTCCCATATGCCTCCTCCTTTAGATTCTCAGAATTCTCAAACGTTTCATCTTCAAAACTTAGTAAATGCTTTACAAAAGGAAAATGAAAGTTTTCTAGAAGAAAATGAAAAGGTTAAACGTCATTTCAATGAGTTATTTGAATCAATTAAAGTCACTCGTAACAAAAATAACGATCAAATAGCATCATTGCAAAAGGAAATTGAGAATCTGAAGAGTCAGGTAAAAGGGAAAATGCCAATGACTAATGGGGAGAATGTTGTATCTAAGGTTCCCTCTTGTAATAAATATGCTTTATCTGTGACATATGTTCCTCCTCATCTAAGGAACAACAAACTTGCCATTCAAACATACTTCTCATCCCTTAAGGATTGCCTAGAATGTCTGCGTGAGATTGTTGAAGAGGATAAGCTAGAGAAACCTCATGATAATGCAATTGGACATGCTTGCTTATATGCCAAACGATCTCAAGAAATCTTAGAATGCTTGATCACAATATGCCCAAAGTCATTAGGTGAGAGAGTTAATCCTTTGATTCCATGCTCAATGCCTAAAGCTGAGTATGATATGCATTCGATTCCCAATGTTTTGAAATCGAACGGTAGTGTGCCATTAAACAGCTCAGATTCCAGATCTGTCAATGCTAAGAAAGAGAACTCAAGTGTGCCTTCTAGGAGTACAAATCACAGTGCCTCTAGTTTTATGAAAGTGAACCTAAGTGCACCTGCATGTAGTTCAGACCCCAGTACATCTAAACAGGTGATGCAAAGAGTAGTTAAACCAACTAATGTTCCCATTCCCTCTACAGGAGTAATCAGTGACACTAAATGAAGCAGGTCAAAGTCTCAAGACAATACAAGGAATGATAGGACCTCTCAAGCTAAGAATGTGCACTGGAAGAGAGTAGAAGAACAATCTAGGAACTTTAAGCTTGAATTGAATAAAACGAATCGTGTTGATTCTAGTATTAGCCTTAGGCGTACTGTAATTAATTCGAATTCCGATGCTATTTGCAAACCTTGTACTGATGTCTGCTTGAATTCTGTTTCTAATCATGAATGTGGTGTTACTGTTCTGCCTAATGATGTTAATTGTCCAGTTAGTATTGTTAATGCGAAAATTCATACTAAGAAGGCTAAAAGACAAAAACGAAAGAAAGTTAGAAAACAATGGAAACCCACAGGAAGAACATTCAGCAAAATAGGCTTTTATTGGACACCTGTTGGTCTTAAGACTAATCAGATAATGCCCACTAGTAAATGGATGCCTACTGGTAGAACTATTCCCTTAAGAAGTGATCACACTGTGAACAGGGCTAATACAGACACTAGTATTGCATCTATTCACAATGATTCTATTGCCTCACTTTCTGATATGAATGCTTCTATTTCTGAAGTGGGTGTTCCAACTGTTGCTACTAACCAAATGGAACCCATTCTTGCATGGGGATCCCAATTATCCAGTTATCCATTCTTGTCTGTGTTCAACTGCAGATCGTTCAAATCGTTCTGTGGTACCTGGACTCAGGCTGTTCCAAGCATATGACTGGAGACCGGTCTCGGCTCATAAACTTCGTGAGCAAATTCATCGGGACTGTTAGATTCGGTAATGATCATTTCGGTGCTATTATGGGTTATGGAGATTACGTTGTTGGTGATAGTGTCATCTCTAGAGTGTATTATGTGGAAGGTTTAGGT
>BPTQ01000002.1:84360115-84505771 GCA_019973895.1 Chrysanthemum seticuspe | reverse complement strand
GCACAAACTTATTTACGTATAAAGGAATCTAGAGGGCGTTTTCGTAAAAACAGTTTTACCGAGGGTCAAAGTTGTCATTTCTGAAAGTTTTGGGTATAAAATATAATTCGGGTAGAAAGTGTCATTTTCTAAAAGTATAGGGACTAAACTTGTACTTTTTGTAACTCGAGGGTAAAAAGTGTAAATTCAGGAAAAGTTTAGAAAAACTTATAAACCCATAATAACTTCGTAAAAACGAGTATCTTGATCATATGAGTATTTTATTTTCGGATAACGTTAAAGTATTACTTATATATATATATATATATATTATAAGATTATAATTATATATATATATCGAATCCGATAAAACACACGGGGAATTTATTCAAACACGTTAAAATACTCAACAAATCTATTAAGATCACAACGGGGAAAACATTTCACTTATGCGTAAGTGACGATCACTAGTTAAGACAATGTAGCATGTAAATTAACTTAAAACGTTAATCACGATCGCACACTATTGGATTGGACAATCCAATGATCTATTGAATAAGAATATTCAATGCTTTATTATTTTGATCGCGAACCAAAATGCTCATTTACTGAGACTCGCCATCTCATCATTTTAGGTTTCGAGTTGGAACCTCCGCTACATTGTGCTTGATCTATTTTTGCGTGTGCATTATCATCAAGGTGAGTTCATAGCCTCGCTTTTACTTTATTTTTATAAACCCCGCGAGGGAGATACATGCTCTAAACTAGAACACAAGGGTTTTTCATAAATGCTTGATCTTCTTGATTATTGGTATTGCCTAAGTTGTTAGCCACAAGTCCCCTGATCATGAACCATTAGTCACCGCGAGTGAACGTAGATATCGTGAATAGTACTATGGGGAATAACGAACCCCGTTTCGGTTATAGAGAAATAACCGGGGCGCACCATATCAAATATCTTTAGGTAATTGGCTATTACCTCCTTTGGGGCATACTTACGTACACTGGTAATTCGGTGTATGCAGTTGAGTCTTGGTTTCATGAGCTTAGCGCATAATAATCTGTGATATTTTCTTATGATATTGTTAGTTTACAATGATCATGATCTTATACTTGTGTTCAACTTATTTAAACCTATGGACTTCACTCAACAATTTTTGTTGACCTTTTTAAGCATGTTATCTCAGGTAATCAGTGAAGATTATGACCAAGGTGCGGAACGGGGCATGGCAAGGCTTATCTGGTGGTGTAAAACATAAAAGTTATCATTTCTTTCAAACTCATGATCTTTCTTTTGGGAAAAACACTTGATCTATTTACAATATTTTGTAACAAAATATGAGTTTTCGATGAATGATAACTATTTTAATAAAACGTCTCTTTCGAGTCGTTTTCTATAATTATTGACTATGATCTCCATTCAAGTAACACCCGAATTAGTCTTCCGCTGTCATTAAGATTTTCGGGGGTGTTACAGCTGGTCTTCAAAGAAGCAAATGAGTACTTCTATTTCCTCTACAGAGGCTGAATACATAGCCATGTCATCTTGTTGTGCTCAAATCTTATGGATGAGATCTCAATTATCTGACTATGGCTTTGAATTCAACAAAATCCCTCTGTACTGTGATAATAAAAGTGCTATTGCTCTCTCATGCAACAACGTTCAACACTCAAGAGCAAAGCATATCGACATTCGACATCATTTCATCAGGGAACAAGTGGAAAAAGGTGTGGTGGAACTATATTTTGTGAGGTCTGAATATCAGTTAGCGGACATCTTCACCAAAGCTCTTCCAAGAGAACGTTTTGAGTTTATTCTTCCACGTCTTGGTTTGAAAAGCCTTCAACCAGAAACTCTCAAACGTCTTCAGGAGGGAGACGAGGAGTAAAGGTCTATCTTCATCTATCTCTTGTAAATATTTATTTGAAAAACAAAATACAAAATTATAAAACCTTCAAAAATCAAATAGAAAAATATAAAACTTTCAAAATCCATAAAAATTTGAAAAATTCGAAAAATCTTCAAAAAAATATTGTCATTTTGTCACGTTTTTTTCTGGTTCGATAATATCTACGGTCTTTGTGCTGTCATTCAAAGAATGACACGGGACTTTAGATGTTGTTCGAATTCTTAAAAAAAAAAAAAAAAAAAAAAATGGTTTATTGTCATTTCAGGCAGTAACCCGCTTTTAAAACAAAGAACAAAGCCATGTTTTAACATGTTTTCAAATTCCATGCTCTGATTCTATAAACATTTATCTGCTGAAAACTAAATGCTTTGAAAAATAACTCGGTTTCTATTTTTGATAATCATCAGGACTTATTTGTCAAAATCTCTATCTCTCAATCAACAACCTATGTCATTGATTGAGGGGGAGAATGATTTCAATTAAATTAAAAAGTTATTTGGCATTAAATTGTTTTCAAAAGATGTACATGCATGTTTTATCAATGGAGTTTAAAATCTTAAAATCCAATCCTTATCAGTAAAGAAGCTTTCATAATCAAGTCACATTTCTCCTTAAAAGCTTTCAAAATCAATTTAAATCTATAAGAGATCACAAATCTCAAATGATTTGATAATTGTGATCGGGGGAGAATGTTGGATTTAAACTGATAATTCGGTAAATGGTTTTATAAGGATGTACATGCTGTCCTTCCCACATGTGACAAACGATTTCAAATTTTCAAATGCACATGTTGAGGGGGAGCATCTTTCTTAAACCTTTGATCTGAAACGTGATCATTCATGCCAATGTGCAGGTTCCCTCTAGTATGTGCAAAACTCTTTTCAAACCTCAAGGCACATATTGAGGGGGAGCGAATTTATGGAAACCTCATCCTTCCCGGAAATGCGATATCTACTTGATTTGATATGGGAAGTGATGTTGATATCTTTTAGAAAATGGTAATCAAAGAAGTTAATTCTTTCTCTTGCCTCCGTGTGCAAAACATTTTCAAATACTTGATGCACATGTTGAGGGGGAGTTCTCGTTCTAAAATTATCAAAAACAATTCAGGTACAAAATGCTTTGTACATCACAAGTATCTGAATTGATTTTCAAATGGTTTTCAATTGGATCCAATGGCAGGCGAACAATACCAAATAGACCGACCAACTTTACTTTAATGTACGGTGATATAAGGATGATAAGGTTAGGTATTGGTTCCCATGACCCGCCAGAACCGGAGGGATCTACCCAGGGACAATCCACTAGTTAGTGTAGAAGTCCTTAGGTATGATGATAAAAGGAGAAAAATGAGATAAGGGAAGAGTGCGGACTAAGACTGAGCTAGTACTGGAATAAACCCAACAAGGTTCTAGTTATGAAGTCTCGGTAAGCACTGAAGTGGTTGAAGAATTAAAAAGAATTGAATGAGAAAAGGGTGAAAACAAATAGCCCTCCATTTATTCAACCTTAGGGCAGAAACCGGGTTCACTTCATATGCTACTGATGGTAACATCGGTATTGAAGACAAGACGTCATGGACCCAGTGACGCACTGCACTTCAACTTTCCAAACCACTCAAGTTCCTCTTAAAAGGACTTGTTTCATTCTCACGGGGAACCGACATTATCTATCGACTTTCTCTTAGAGATTGTTGATATTGAAGAAGGAGACCCTCTCCCTAGTCTCCGTTATAGGATCCAAATATGCACAAATTGAGTCTAGAGCCACGAGATCATCAATAAATCTCATTAGGAAACTTTCAATGAAGACTCTCTATTTCACACAATGTGGAAAGAGAGATTATATCTTGAGTCCTACGCATTATCCTTGTGGTATTGTCAGAACATCTGAGTGATGTGTTTACACACTCACAATGAAGATGGAAAGCCTTCTGGAGCCAACATCAAACAAGCTCCTGGTAGGTGGCATGTGAGATCTATTATATGGATCAACCATGTGACAACTGAACAGAAACAATGGGGCGATTCAATCTCTTGAATCAATCCTGGTTCAGGTTATGGATTGACGGTTGCCTTTGAAAAACCGGTCGTTGTGCTTAATAAACTCTTTTCTTTAGCACCTCGACTGTGTACTCATTTTTTCAAACCAAAAGGTATTTTTATGATTGATAATTAATTTTCAATAAAACCTTCGTTGTATTACAAAAACAATTTCTATTGAGCAATACACGATTGTTTTTCAAATCTCTTTTCATCAATCAGTGGACTTAAAATTCGCTGGTTCACTCACTCCGTGTTGTCTTCTTTGAGACGTTCCGGTTTGAGAACAGCTAGAGCAGCTGCGAAACCCTGTCAAGGAAATTCTTCGGAATTATACCCGATCACAGGCAGTACATGTACTGATCAACGGGGAACCGTGGGCCGTGTACCTCAATTCAACGAAAGTGATCAAAGACACTTTCATGAGACTTATTGCTAACTGTTGTATGCAGGTATACCCGACGTTTGCAGCTGATCAGAATGAAGCAGTCAATCCATAGCCGCATGCTCACTAAACACATTCAACTCAAAAGAAATCATGATTAGTGTATCAATGACTCTGATATTTTCACTCCATGCTTCTGCTACGCTGCTGCCAATATCATGAATCAACTAAAGCTTCCGCAACTCTGATGAGAAGATATCATGATCCAGAATGTGAGCATGTCGGTCCTAAAGTCACAACATCACATAATACCCACACCACAAAGGATGTCACCAAGATTTTTGATAGCGGATGATCTCAAATGATGGCTCAAAATTATTATCACGTGGATCAGTAAAAGACCTCCACCTGAAGTAAACAAACATGTATTGTGAAGAATCAATGACTATGAGCTTAGGAACAAAGGACTACATCAAGAATGCAAGAACAATTTTTAATGTAATATCTATTTGTATTCAATGTAATTTTGGTACATGATTGAGGTGACCTCCCTTAGGGGGAGATTGTTAGGAATTAGAAATTCCCGGTATTAAAGAGTCGGTCACCTCAAGTATATGTAATCGTTAGAAAGCTCGTAGTCGTAGTTATTTTAAGTTAAGTAGTATTTAGTTAAGTAACACCGTGGAGGACGGACGAGTCTTTACCCACTGTATGCCTGATCCACAGCCCGTTGTGTGGCGTTTTATGTAAGACTATAAATACTCTCTACCTCCCAAGGTAGAGAGTTGGAGCTCATAATAAGAATTTTCTTTCTCTCACTAAAGTTCCCTAAACCTCTAACTTTCTCTCTCTAGAATTCCATCTATATGCTACTTTGTGTTATGGTTTGATGTGTATGTGAAAAGTTATATCTTACATGTGTTGTAGTGAAATCGAACCACCACAAAACACAACTTCCAATATTCCATCATATAACAGCCCACTCAATTCGAACCAGCAAACACTACCAAATCAGGACCATAATACGAACGGAAAATCAACCAATGGGAGGATTAATACTAAACACGAATACCATGCGTATCATAACCCAATCCCAACATGAAGTTCCATCCAGGTCGTAGCAGCAATCAGATTGAAGTAGAACCCATCAGGAACACGAGAACTAGGGTTTAATCAAACCCTAACCTGCAAAAACGACCTCCCAAAGCTGCTGGACAATATACCCACCAATATCAGGTCGTAAATCAACAAGGTTTCAACATAAACCCTAACAAGAAATATAGCTGCACCGCAGCATCACCCAACATGCAATCCAAAACAGTCGTCGACTTAAATACAAGAAACCTTGATGGAATTAAACACCACTACTGTAAAGAACACATATTAGACTTTAATAGGGTTTAAGAAAACCGTAACATCCAGATCAGATCAGAAACGATCCAATAAAATAGGGTAAAATAGAACCTTAACTTCCATAGATAAATCAGAAAGATCCGCAGATGATATAACAGTACAGAAGGATCTAATAACATCAAATAATAGGGTATACATACCCTAACTTATACCAACATCAACTCTCCCTTAAACCCACTTACAAACACAAACATAAACCAACCCTAAAAGGGTTAACGTTCAGATAATCTGTAACATATAGGTTTTCACAAACACACAGTCATAATAAATGGAATTCAAATGAGACTTGAGTTAGAGAGAGAAAGTAGAGAGAGTTGGGAACTTCTAGTGAGACAAAGAAAAATATATTATGAAGCTTCAACCCTTTTCCTTGCTTGGCAAAGGGTATTTATAGTATCTTACATGAAACGCCTCATACGGGCTGTGGATCAGGCATACAGTTGGTAAAGACCCGTCCGTTCTCCACGGTGTTACTAAACTAACTACTAACTATTACTAAATGACTACGAATACGAGCTTTCTAACGAATACATATACTTGAGGTGACCGAGTCTTTAACTACCTAATTTTCTAAATCCTAACACTCTCCCCCTAAGGGAGGTCACCTTAATTACAAACAGATATTACATTTAGTGTGTTCTTGAATTCTTGATTAAGTTCTTTGCTCTGTAGCTCATAGTCTTTGATTCTTCATGTTCCGCATGTTTTGTACTTCAAGTGGAGGTCGTTAACTGATCCACGGATTGTTTGTTCTTTGAGCCTTCTTAGAGATCATCAACCACTGTAAATCTCTTGACTCATCCTTTGTGTTGCCTTCATGTGATGTTTGTGACGTTGGACCGCATGCTCACATTGTTGAATCATGACATCTTTCCATCAGAGTTGCGGAAGCTTATTTGGATCATGATGTTTGCATTAACGTAGCGGAAGCACAACATGATGGTGTCAGAGTGAAAGCAAACGTCTCATGATGATATCAGAGCAGAAGAGTGTAGACGTTCACTTGTCATGATTTCTTTAAACGTGAGTGTGATGTGTGAGCATACGATTATGAATTAACTTCTCAATTATGATCAGTTGCAATCCGATGTTCCTGCAAACAACAGTTAGCAATAAAACAAACGAAAGTGTCTTTGTTCACTTTTGTTGAATACGGTTGCAAGAACCACAATTCCTCATTGATCAGTATAAATACTGCCTGTGATCAGATAGAATTCTAAAAAATCTTCTTGACAGGGTTTAACAGCTGATCTAGCCATTCTCAAACCGGAGCGTCCCAAAGTAGACAACACGGAGTGAGTGAATCAACGAATTGAGATTCACTGATTGATGAAAAATGATTTGAAAAACAATCGTATATTGCTTGAGAGAAAGGGTTTTGCAATACAACGAAGGTTTTGGAAGAAAAATCAAGTTTCAATCATAAATAACCCTTTTGATTTTGAAGATTAATACACATTTGATGCGCTAGAGAAAGGAATTTTTGAGCACATCGAATGGTTTTATTAAAGGTATCCATCAATCCATGTCCTATACCACGGTTGATTCAAAAGTGAATTGCCCCATCGTTTCTATCCAGTTGTCACAAGTTTGATCTTATGAAAGATCTCACATGTCACCCACCAAGAGCTTGTTAGATGTTGGCTCTAGAAGGATTTCCATCTTCATTATGAATACTTAACATATCACTCAGATGTTCTGGCAATACCACAAGGATAATGCGTAGGACTCTTAATTTATAATCTTACTTTCCACAATGTGTGAAATAACAAGTCTTCAAGAATAGCGTGTCCTAATGAGATTTATGGATGATCTCTTGGCTCTAGACTCAATTGTGCACATTTGGTTTCCTATTCGGAGACTAGGGAGAGGGTCTCCTTCTTCAATATCAACCATCTCTAAGAGAAAGTCGATAGATTGTGTAGGTTCCCCGTTAGAATGAAACAAGTCCTTTTAAGAGAACTTGAGTAACTTGGGAAGTTTAGTGCAGTGCGTCACTGGGTCCATGACGTCTTGTCTTCAATACCAATGTTACCTTAGTAACCAGCAACAACATATGTATTGAACTCGGTTTCTGCCCTAAGGTTGAATTATAGGAGGGCTATTTCTTTTCACCCTTTTCACATTCATTTCTTTTTCATTCTTCAACCCCTTTAGTGCTTACCAAGACTTCATTACTAGAACCTTGTTGGGTTTATTCCAGTCCTAGCTCTTTCTCAGTCGGCACTCTTTCCATATTCTCACTTTTCTCTGTAACCACCGGTAAATTTCACCCCGTATTAAACTAATATAATATTCTAACGAAAGGATACTTATCCATTTTCTACGTCCAATTTTTTTTTAGAAACGATATCCTTTTATTTGATCACAACAACTAGCCAATGTGATGAAACTCACATCTTTAATAAACATAAACATCTTTATATGTAGAACTATAAAAGTTTTCAACTTTTATTTACCACTTTACGTTATTATGTTAACGTACAATTATTAAACTTTCAAGTTAAACGTTAACCATTTATTTGAGTTTACATGAAACCCTAATTTATTATAACTACGATTTTTCACAAATAGTAAAGTACAACATTTTATACCTAGAGTACAAGTCATTAAAGCACTGAACCTAGCTATACTTTAAATTCCATTACAAGCCCTAATATACAACTCTATGATTTTATGTGCATGATATATTTTGAAAATACTAATGTACAAGTTTATCAAGCCAATGTACAAGTCATTGATGCATAAAAGTATTCACTTAACCTAAAATTCATTATAAACCTTAGTGTATTTAATTTTAAACGCATTGTACAAACCTTTCAAGCACAAGCCTTAAAAAAATATTTTTTTAGTAAGTACAACAAAACAATGCTAATGTACAAACAATAATGCACCAACCTTAAGCCTTTACTTTTATTTATTTATTACATGTAAATTAACCTAAACTAGATTTTATCTAAAATAAATTAGAAACTTAACTAAGTATTTACATTACTACACAATAGGTATAACATAAAAAGCCCTAGGTACTACCCTTCAAGCCTAACGCCCCCCATTGTTACCATGGTTAAAAATGAACTAGATACTTACCCTTTAGTTACTTACACACTACTTGTAATTACCCTAACCACATGCATTTAATTGCATATTAGAGTAACACATTACCCTCCTTTTCTACCCTTGGTTAAAATTGGTGATACATGGTGTCTTTTGAACCACTTGAGCCAACAACATGGTGCATGGACATATTGAGAATACCATGCTCCATTACCTCTTGGACAAGTATCCCTTGTTGTAGCCATACATTGCATACAAACCCAAATTCCTTCTCCTATATAAATCAATCACACTTTTCATTTTTTTTTCTCTCATCACTAATCGAAACACACACTACACAAATACACCATTATAATCTGATCTTAAGTACCAAGGTGAAGTAAAGGAAGGGTAAATTAGAGCCTAGGAGGAGGGAAAGAGTCTTGTTCCATTTAGAAGCCAATCTATTCTCATTTCTGGTTCTTGTCAAAATCCCAAGCATGTAAGTCTATTAAACTCATCCTATTTCGTTTTAACTTTTAATATCAATTGCATACTGTTAAAAAGGATTTTATAAGGAAAACGTAGCAATTTGAATCACTTAAAACGAGTAGACGAATCAAAAGTTATGACCAAATGAAATTACCAAAAATCTGTCCGAAACTTTCTGTGGACAGAAGCGTCGGGCACGCAATTCGAGGCGTTTCTGGTCCGTTTCATGAAAAAGTTAAAGCACGAAAGTTGTCCGGAACGACGTTTTCTTCAAAAACTCAGGAGCACGGGTCTAGAAAACGCATAACGAAGTCATAATTTAATAAAAATTCCAACAACTGTTATATATATGTTACAAAAACAGCCCAACACCCCCTACTTGCGCCCCATTTATTTACATCATGTCAAAGGTATTAGGGTCAACCAAAGTACCATTGTAAACACCTCCTAGGACACTCTAGAACGCCCCCATAATCTGGTTGAAAAGCCTAGTCGTCATGCTTAAAAACAACACTTCATTTGGGCCAAAAGTCCTAAACACTAAAAGTACTTTACAACAGGTATATGGGAAAAACTCGGGATTTTTGATAAATTTGATTATGAACTAGCTTAGAAACATTAGAAATGAGTTAAACAACATTTCACAAGGTTGTATGCAAATGATATAAAGTTTATGGTTTAAAAACGAAAATTCCGATTTGGCAAGATTAGCCTAAGTAGCCCTTTTCTATAATTGATATCTTGCAAACTAAAGGGTTGTGAAGTATGAGGTTTACACCGTTTTAAAGGGATCGCTGAAAGTATTTTAATGCCCCAACAATGTCTTTAAAAGCACTTATAGTCTCTTTTATAATCAACCACAAAGAAGGTGACTCGCGGGAATTTTCATAAAAATGCCTTGAGTGCACTTTGCAAAATTTGAGTCGTAGGAGTTATAGAATGTTGGATAATGACTTAAAAAGAGTTAATAAACATATTACAACATTCCTAGGTGATACCGTAAAAGTTAACGAGTCAAAAACGAAATTTCCTTAAAACGCGTCGTGACCAAGTTGCCATGTTCGTGGACTTGTATCTTTCTAATCAAAGACGAATAGGATATGAGACCTATACCATTTAGAAGAGCTTACAGCAAAGTGTTTAAAGGGTCAAATGCGTTGTAGAAACACTAGCTTTCCTCGTGTAAAATCTGCCCTCGTTTAGCCCTGTTATCGCCCAAAACCAACAAAAGGCACCTAACCCCCTACTTTGAGAAATCATTGCGACCAAACAGTAAGAGATTAAGACTTCTAGTTTGAACCATTAGAAAGACCACCGGACAAACTCTTGAAGGGATCAAGAACGTAGTAAAAACCTTTTAAGGCCTCGCTTATATTTACCCGCACTTTTGTCAATTTAGGCCTAAAACAAGTGAATATTTCTTATAAAATTACAAGTATAAAAATTGTAATTTTTGAAAGATAAAGTTTTCTTGGGCTAAAAATGTAATTTCTTCAAAGTTAATTATACAAGGGCTGATTTTGTCAATAACCCATAGTTGAGGGTATAAAGTGTCATTTTTGAAAGTGCAAGGGTAAAAATCGTAAATATTCAAAATGGTAAAATATAACATATCATATTTAACAACTTGGGTTTTGATAAAATTTATTAACAACCATCCGAGCCATAAAAATAAGTATGATAAGTATTACTAATTTTTGAAGAGACTTCATGTTTACCCAATTACCGATAAAACATTATCATCGCATAAACTTGAATTCGAATACTAAAAACATGACATACTAACTCAGGTCACAAGTTGGAGCAGTTTATCAACTTTACTTAATTTTTTTTCCATCCAGACTACTGTAACATCGAGGTGAGTCATAGCCCCTCTTTTTCTTATTTTGAACGTTTTGGGGGAGATACATGCTCAAATATTGCTTGATATTTTTACATTCATTTTAAACTCTTATGAATTACTGTGAGTTTCATAGCCCCTACTTTTATGCGTTTTATACTATTTTTGGGGGAGATACATGCTCAATTACCTATTTTTACTTTCACAAGTATTCTAAACTTTTTCATATTACTGTGAGTTAATGGCCCCTACTTTTACTTACTTTTAACTGTTTTGGGGGAGATACATGCTCAACTACACGTTTTCACTGTTATAAGTACTCTAAAGCTTTTACATACTACTATGAGTTCATAATCACACTTTATACGTTTTGCTACAAACCTGAACACAAGTACTATCTGTTGCGATCCTAATTGTTGTTGTCTAAGTTATACATTATTGCCACTAAAAGTCCCTCTATCATGATCCATTAATCACTTGCGAGTGAACGCGAATATAGTGAATAGATCTATTGGCAGTTGACGCCCCACTTGTGTTACTGGATAAGTAGCCAAGTGCACTTTATTTGAGAACCCCATAGGAAGTTGGCAAACTCCTACCAGAGGGCATTGTTGCTCACATCATTATTATGATGTTTGTAACTTACGTCATTATTATGACGCGTTCGTGTTAAGGTTTGCGTTCATGAGACTTAAGGCAATATATACTGTGTTGCAATGATACAAATGCTGCAACTACTGAATTTATGGGTACAACAACATGACCCAACCTTGAAACTTGCGTTCAAATGATTACTAAACAAACAAACTATGGGTGTATAACAACGTAGCCCACTATTTATTTTATCGATATCTGTAGTTATTACGATTATCACTCAAACTCGAAACTACTGAACTCAATTATTTTACCTATAAACTCTATGAACTCACCAACCTTTGTGTTGACACTTTTTAGCATGTTTATCTCAGGTTCATAATTTACGAGGATGGCACAGAAGGGCACGGATACTCAAGAAGGCTATATTATCATTCGAAAATGTATTTAATAAACTGTAAAACCACTGGGACCTCATTTTGTAAACTCTGATATTTATATTAATCGAATGATAAATCTTTTAAAATGACACAATTAGAATTCGTTTTCTGTTATTGTAACTGTTGAGCCATGAAGTAACACCCAGCTTGAATTCCGATGCGTATCACGAAATTGGGGGTGTTACATTCTCTTTTTTACATCATACCTAAGGACTTCTACACTAACTAGTGGATTGTCCCTGGGTATATCCCTCCGGCTCTGGCGGGATCGTGGGAACGAATATCTAACCTAACCATCCTTATAACTCTAATGCATAAAGTAAATTGGTTGGTCTTTTGGTATTGTTCTTTCCGCCTTGATACCAATTGAAAACAATTTGAAAATCAATCAAGGTACTTGTGATATAAAATCAAAGCATTTTGCACCTTAATTGTTTTTGATAATTTTAGAAATGCTCCCCCTCAACATGTGCTTTAAGTATTAGAAATTATTTTGGCACATGGAGAAAGAGACCAATGAAAGTTAGATTTTAATGAAAGCTCCAAATCTTGATAGGGTTTTCTAAAGAGATCATCATCACTCCCCTGATCAATTCTAGTATTTAAATACTTTGGATAAAACATTTTGGGGAGGATGTGGTTTTCTTTTAATTGCTCCCCCTCAATATGTGTATTGAGATTCGAAAGAGTTTTGCACATATTGGAGAGAATCTGCACATTGAGACAAATCAATCATATTTCAATCCTTTTTGGTTTAAAATAGATGCTCCCCCTTAACATGTGCATGAAAAATTTGAAATTGTTTGGCACATGTAGGAGGGAGTGCCTGATATTGTATTTCTAAAACCACTTGTCTAATTATCAGTTTATTTCCAATTTAAATCACAAATTCTCCCCCTATTACAATTTTCAAACCCTTTGAGATTTGTGATCCCAATTGATTTAAATTATTTTTGAAAGCTTTTTGAGGAGAAACGTGACTTACTTATAAAACAATTAATTGATAAGGATCTGATTTTGAAACTTTAATCTCCATTGATAAAATATGCTCAGGTACCATATGTAAAGTTATCCGTTTTAGTACCATTTCAAATGAAAACACAACATTAGCCTTGGACTTGATCCAATTGTGGATAAAAATGTTCTTTTTGATTAACCGAATATAGACCTTGCTCCTTTTAGTACCAATTGAAAAATAACCTTTTTAAATTATTTGAAATCATTCTCCGCCTCAATCAATGACCAAAGTTGTTGATTGAGTGATAGAGATTTTGACAAAAGATATGTTTAGATGATTTTCAAAATTAAGTCCATGTTATTTTCAAAGCAATTTTCTTTTCATTAGAAGACAAACATTTTTCAGAAGAATCTTTAGAAGGAAAAACATTTGTGAGGAAACATTTGTCTTTTTGGCGACAAATGTTCCTTATGAACTTTTGTTTCTAGGAACAGAGCATGAGATTTTAAAATTGATTTAGCATGGTTCTATCCTTTCTTTAAAAACGGGTTACTGCCTGAAATGACAGTAAACCAACATTTTTCCACATCTCAATTTTCTTTCTTTTTCTTTTTTTTAAAGAAAAGAATATTTATAACTTTTGTTCGAACTTCATCTAAAGACCCGTGCCATTATTGAATGACATTTATAAGTCCGTAGATGTTATCAAAACCAGAAGACATGCCTTAAGAAAAACAATATTTTTGGAAATTTTCAAGATTTTCTAATTTTTATGGGTTTTTAAAATCTTATTTTTTTCTATTTTCTTTTTGCTGGTTTTATATTTTTGTATTTTGTTTTTTGAAATAATATTTACAAAGGATAGATGAAGAAACACCTTTACTTCTCTTCTTCCTCCTGAAGACGTTTGAGTGTCTCTGGTTGTAGACTCTTCAAGCCAAGTCGTGGGAGGATAAACTCAAAACGTTCTCTAGAAAGAGCTTTAGTGAAGATGTCTGCCAGCTGATATTCAGCCCTTACGAAATACAGTTCAACCACACCTTTATCCACTTGTTCCCTGATGAAATGATGTCGAATGTCAATGTGCTTTGCTCTTGCGTGTTGAACATTGTTGCAGCAGAGAGCTATGGCACTTTTGTTATCACAATACATAGGAACTTGTTGAATACATAGCCATAGTCTGATAATTGGGATGTCATCCATAAGATTTGAGCACAACATGATGACATGGCTATGTATTCAGCCTCTGTAGAGGATATGGAAGTACTCATTTATTTCTTTGAAGACCAACTCACTAACTTGCCACCCAAAAACTGAGCACCTCCTAACGTACTTCGATGAGTATCTTGACACCTTGCATGGTCAGCATCTGCATAGGCTGTTAGTGACATACCGGTGTCTTTCGGATACCAAAGTCCCATGTTAATGGTTCCTTGAAGATACCGAAAGACCCGTTTAACCGCTTCAAGGTGCTTTTTGGTAGGCTTAGCCTGATATCTAGCACACATGCATACAACGAACAAAATATATGGTCTACTGGCTGTGAGGTACATCAAGGATCCAATCATACTACGATATTTCGTTTTGTTAATACAAATAAGCCGTAAAAATATTTATTTATATTTTACGATCTTCTAATGTTTTGTCGATAACAAACGTAAAATCATTTTAACGAAACAAATAAAATACGTAAATGGTTTGAGCTAATAGTTTACTAACACACTTACATTTTCATATAAATAACTAAACAAGTAATAGTATTTTTCTTGTTATAGTAATGCATATGTATAACAACTAGTGTTTACATATTGGGTAGATATATACATACTTAGTATGTATTATAATTGGTAATAGAATGGGTAGAAGTGTTGAACCTAAGACCTTGATAGATCTTTGAGCGCTCGTGGATCGTTAGTAATGCTTATGTAATCACAAACACACTAATAGACAGTCTCTATTACTTGTATTCTAAAGCGGAAATCAAACACAAGTAAGAACAATAATAACTAAGAATACTGTGATCCTCTATGGATCTTTTAATAGAACTAAAACTTGTTTTTCAAACTCGTACATCATTCATACTAATGTGTTCCTTTTATGGATAAGGAACCCTAAACCGTTTCTCAAGAAACGTACAATCATAAAACTAAAGAAGATATACATTATCACTTCCTAATAAAGCTCATGCATATCCTAACTAACTATAAAATACACGGAATATCTATCTCCGCAGAAACAAACTACGCGGTTTCACTACTTTCGCAGAATCATGTCTTCAGCAGATAATCAATTCCTTCCTCTTGCCTGAACCCCTGAGCCACTAAGCGTGCTTTGTTTTTGACCACAATACCCCTTGCATCTCTTTTATTCTTCAAGATCCATTTTGTCCCAATTGCAATCTTCCCATGTGGTAGTGGTACCAATATCCAAACCTGCTGATTCTTGAATTGTTGCATCTCATCCTGCATTGTTTCAAGCCAACTTGAATCTTCAAGAGCTTGAGTAACACTGGTTGGTTCCACTTGAGAAAGGAAGCAAGCAAACAGACAATGCTTAAAGTCTGTGTGATTGTCCCTTTGTTGGTTTGAGACATAGGAAAGAAAAGCAACTTGCCCATACTTGGAACTTGTCACAGCACTTCTAGTTCGAACAGGTGCTTGAGGATCACCAATAACATTTGATTGAGGATGAGCAATGTTGATCCTTTTTGTAACAGAGGGGTTGACATCAATTGTGGTGTCAAGATTGTTCACAGTTGGTTCAAAATCACTGTCATAGGAAGGTGAGTTGAAGATTCCATCTTAGGGTTGATGATTACCAAGATCTGAAGGACTTGGAAATCGTGTATATGGTTTTTCAAAGTCTGTGGACACGCTAGTAGTAATGGGAGTAGATGCAGCAGGGCTGTCAGCAGAATTGGTGATGTCAGGAGAAACAGAAGAACTGTCAGGAGAATCATGGTTTCCACTGACTGCTTGTCTTGCAAACTCCCCATCAAGCCTCTCAGCTTCAACATTGGCTGCATGCTCTTGCTTCTTGAGTCTAGCAAGGTCCTCTGCATAGTGTGACTCATCTCCATGCTCATCAAAAGTTACTTTAGAATGATCACCTGCAAAATGGTTAGGGGAGAAGGAAGGTACAAGAATTGGTTGTTCATCATGTTCAAACTCACTATCTGAGTTATCATCCAGGGTACTTGCATTGTCAATGGAAGACTCTTGTGTACCTGCAGATTGGTTAGCAACATGTCTAGTATAACCCAAGTAATCAGTTAAGTAATCCAGGTCAAAGGACCAAACATGACCTTGTCCCTGAACATTGGGCTTATCTTCTAGGTATCTCAGGTTCAGAGTCTCCTCAATCTTCTTAGCAGTTAAATTGTACACCCTATAAGCCTTACTATGAGCTGAATAACCCACAATATACCCCTCATCAGCTTTCTCATCAAATTTTCCCAGTGGATTACTAGTGTTTAAAATGGTCACTTGACACCCAAAAGGTTTGAGGTAATGAATATCAGGAACTTTCCCAGTGAGAAGTTCATAAGGTGTCTTGAAATGAGGTCTAGTAATGGATACCCTGTTTAGTACATAGCAAGCCGTGCTAACTTATTCAGTCCAGAACATAGTGGGTAATTTAGAGTCTGCAAGCATAGATCTTGCTGCCTCTATTAAGGTCATATTCTTTCTTTCAGCTACCCGCTATAGTCCCTTTTTATCCCTTTAGACTTACAGAGTTCTATTAAGACAATATTTTTGAACTTTGTCCCATTATCACACCGAATACCTTTAACCCTTTTGTTCAGCTGGTTTTCAACAAGGGTAATGAACTCCTTTAAAACTTGAGATGTTTCATCTTTAGTTCTCACAAAGAATACCCAACAAAACCTGCTATAGTCATCAGTGATTGCCAGGCAGAAATACTTGTGATCAATACTCCTGACTTGGGTTGGACCAAAGAGATCCATATGCAGCAACTGAAGAGGTTCTGAGATAGTGCTCACAGCTGTAATGGCTTTGTATGAGGCTCTGTATTGCTTTCCTTTGTTGCAGGCAACACAATTGTGTTCATTGGTGAAGACTTTGGAAGGAAGTCCTTCAACTAGACCCATTTTAGAAAGCTTGTTAATGGTCTTGAAGTTCACATGAGCCATCCTTCTATGCCATTTTGTAGACTCATCCAGGGATGCTTTAGCCACCAAACATGTTAGGTTACCTGCTGGTTGAACATCATTTAAATTGAATGTGTATAAATTGTGGCTTCTAGGAACTCTCAGCAGAATTGATGTATCTTCTGGAAGTGTGAAATCTTTAGAGAGCACAAGACATTTATCCCTAGTAAATAATACTTTGTTCTTGGTGTCACAAATTTGTGATACTGAGAACAAGTTGAAATGTTGCAGTTCCTTTACATAGTACACATTCTCAAAATCCAAATGAGGTGTTCTAATGGTGCCTTTCCCAGTGATTCTACCATCTCCTCCACCAAAAGTCACACTGCCTCCACCTTCTATGGGTACAAAATCATGCATCTTCTCTTTGTTTCCTGACATGCTTCTGGAACAACCACTATCTACTATGCCAACATCATTACTCCTCAGAGGATGATCCTACAACAACAACAAGAATATATACAAAATATTAGTACACTATGGAGACTCAAGTCATTACTGACTTGAGCCTGCCTTGTGGATCATAAGATTTAGGCCATGTAGATGTAAAAGATCCACCATTGTTCTTGGACCTCCATTGAAAATTAGGTCCCTTTTTACTCCTAGAACAACTTGCTGAGGGCTTCACAGCAGTATCCCTATATCCCTTGCCAACATACATGGAGTCAAAACGTCCAAGCCAATAACCATTTTGAAAATATGCACTAGTTGGTCTCACATGTGGTCGAGCAACAGATCTGCCCCATTTTGAAAATTGTTATCAGCAAAATTCTGTTTATAAGTTGCTTG
This sequence comes from Chrysanthemum seticuspe, assembly GCA_019973895.1. Lineage (NCBI taxonomy): Eukaryota > Viridiplantae > Streptophyta > Magnoliopsida > Asterales > Asteraceae > Chrysanthemum > Chrysanthemum seticuspe. The sequence goes on along the minus strand of BPTQ01000002.1, from coordinate 84,487,722 downwards.
TGGAACAAAAGATGGAATATCATTAACATTTTTCCACATTGGTCTAGATTTCTTTTAACTAGCACATACACCCATTCTTTGCTCATGAAAATTACAATCCTTAATCAAATGAAATTTACTTCCACAAACAAAACATGTCTTCCTTTTAGAAGATTTATTCAAAATGAAAGAAGTTTCATCACAAGCAAAAGCATTCAAACCACAAACATAAACAAAATTGTTTTTAACAGAATTATTGTTTTGCAAAGAATTAAATGACAAGTATTCAGAAGAAACTGTCTTGGAAGTTGATTCCTCAGCAGCAACTCTAACAGGCTTGTAACGGGTCTTTGGTGTAGGCTTGGGTGAGGTCTTGGGAAGGTCTGACTTTTCATTTGAATCACAACTGGTAGAAGTAGTAGACCCTTGGTCAGAGGACTTGTCACTGTCAACACAAGAGACAAAGTCAATAGATGAAGAATCAGGGTCTGGCAAGTCTCTTGACTTTTTGCCATAAAGATGGTGTGATCCATCGAAGTCAACAGTGATGGAAAGGTCAATGGGCATATGTTCTCCTCTAATAGGTCCAGGTACAACATGTAATTCACCTTCTTTAACATAATTAGCTAATCCTGCTAGAGTAGATTTACGCAAATCATTCCTAGCTTCTAAGCCAACATATTTTTTAAAACCTAAACCTAACCCAGAGTTTACAGATTGACTACCATAGAGAAAGCGAGCTACTTTGTCACCTGATACTAACCATTCTTTATGTCTAGCTACTTCCTCATCTAGTTCCTTTTTCAACACTTGGTTTTCTGAAACTACATCAGCTTTTTATTTCTCAGTACGTTTTAAATCAATTTTAGCACATTCTAAATCACTTTCTAACACCCTTATCTTTTCATCATAAGCCAGTTGATTCTTTTGAAACCAAATTTTTTGTCTCTCTAATGTTTTTAAAGCCATTTTATAAGCCTCAACTTCGACATAACATTCATTATATTTAGGTTTCAATTCATCACAGGCTTCCTTAAGTTCATTATATCTTTCACTACAACCAAAAACACAATTATGTACCTGAGAGATGCCCATTAAGGCAATTTGATCATGCTTATCCTCTGTAGTACAACTTGCCAGCAATCCACCATGCTCAGAACCATGAGCTTCATTTTTAGGCTCATGCACCTTCCAGTTGACATGGTCATCCAGAGTGACCAAAGCATTGGAGGATCCAGCTTTGGAATTTCCAGCTTTCATATGATTCTACTGATAGGAAGAATACCTAACCTCATCACCAGCCTTCCTATCCTTGCATTCTCTTGAGAAGTGACCCATCTAACCACAAGTATAGCACTTGACTTTCCTTTTGTCAAATATTGCTGGATCTCTTCCCTGGAAACCAAACTTTCTCCCAGACTTACGCTCAAACCTCTTGATGTCCACTGAGAGCATGGCTAGTTGCCACTTCAAGTTCATCTCTTCCATATCAAGTGGATCCACCTGTTCAAAGTCCTCAAAAGCTAGTTGCTGCTGATTGTCATAATCAACAACAAAAGAGTGAAGTACATCTTCCAATACACCACTAGATTTAGGTTGAGAATTTGATGGAGTGGTGATGTAGGATGATGATGCTGAGGAAACTGGCTTGGAGCATAAGTCATCTTATTTGAGGAGGCCCCAACAAATGCTGAGTGACTGGAAGTGGGTGAACGAAAAGGACTTCTGACATCAGGCTCAAGTGTTTTAAGCCTGTTGTAGAGATCATCAAAAGTGACCATATCTATCCCACCTTTAGCTTTGAGTGCAATGCTCACTTGCAACCAAGATGGAGGTAAAGATCGTAAGAACTTTGAATTGCAGTCCTCATTGTCTGGCCTGGCCTTCATCTGATTCAATTGACTCAAGATCTTATGGAACCTATCATATCCCTTGTGGATACCTTCTTCCTCATGAAACTGCTGTTTTAGCATTGATTTCCTCATTCTCTTTGACTCCTCATTCCCACCAAACCTAGCCTTGATAGCCATCTAGATGTTCTTAGCATCCTGCATGTAGTGAAAGTCACCCATGTGATCATCGGGTATAGCCTGAAGGAAAATAGTTCTAACTTTGTTCTCTCTCTGAACAACTAGTATCTCTTCAGCAGTTTAGGGACCAATGATGGTAACAGTACCATCCGGATCTGTGACATGCCTCTTCAAACTGTTACCCTTCTTCACAACTTCCCAAAGATTCCAATCAATATTGGAAATCCAATTCCGCATCTTCATAGCCCACAAATCATACTCCTCCTTCTTCAGGTATGGAAACTTTGCATTACTGTTTGTGAGATTGAGTTGTTGCAAAGATGTGGTGTTTTGATTGTTAGTGACTTCTGTGTCATCATCTGACCCATGCATGGTTATGGTTGTTTTGGTTGTATGGGTGTAAAGAAAAGAATGTTCTTAGTATCGCAGAGACTCTCCCGAGGCTCTGATACCACTTGTTGAACCTAAGACCTTGATAGATCTTTGAGCGCTCGTGGATCGTTAGTAATGCTTATGTAATCACAAACACACTAATAGACAGTCTCTATTACTTGTATTCTAAAGCGGAAATCAAACACAAGTAAGAACAATAATAACTAAGAATACTGTGATCCTTTATGGATCTTTTAATAGAACTAAAACTTGTTTTTCAAACTCGTACATCATTCATACTAATGTGTTCCTTTTATAGATAAGGAACCCTAAACCGTTTCTCAAGAAACGTATAATCATAAAACTAAAGAAGATATACATTATCACTTCCTAATAAAGCTCATGCATATCCTAACTAACTATAAAATACACAGAATATCTATCTCCGTAGAAACAAACTACGCGGTTTCACTACTTCCGCAGAATCATGTCTTCAGCAGATTCCAGCACTTCAGCAGAATCCATCAGCAATATCTTCAGCATAATTCTTACTTAGTAGAATTCCCAACAAGAAGTTTAAGTATTTAACCCAATGACTTAATACATTGAATGTAGTTTGGTAAAACCCAAAGTCCATGACCCATACCCATGGAGCATGATCCATAATCCATGACCCATTGCATGAAATCATGCATAAGTCATAATGGTATTATCCATGACCCGTGGAACTAACCCATAAACCATTTACTAGATGCACTGAATCTTCTAGATACATTGTATCTACTTGGATACCCATGGTCCAAAGTCTAGGACCCATGACTCATGACCCATAACCCATGTATAATGAGGAGCGTCTCACGGATCCCTCAGAATATAATAGAGGGATCCCTCCAACAAGGGATCTGTGGGATCCATGGAATAGTAGCATGTTTTTATCTATAAATAGTGAGCCATTTCTTCATTGTAAGTTGCCACTCCTATACATACTTTCTCCTAGTATTGTAAACTCTCTAACCTCAGACCCAAAGGATCTTTCTATGTAGTTTGTGTTTATTTTTGTGTGATTCTCTAGGTTCCTCTTAAAGGCGAGATCACCACCTCTTGAAGTCGAGCAAGCTCAAGTCCATGAGTTGCCATGCTTCGTCATCATCAAGACTACTGAAGTTCTTTTATTGATAGTTCTTTCTTTCTCTCTAGAAGTGGTGTGTCAAAGGCATTAGTAAAGGATGCCAAAAGGGTGAAGACGAAGGCATTAGTGAAAGGTGCCAAACGTCCGTGTCAAAGGCATTAGTGAAGGATGCCAAAAGGGTCAAGTCAAAGGCATTAGTGAAAGATACCAAAAGATCATGTCAAAGGCATTAGTGAAAGATGCCAAGGGTGTACAATCGATATGGTGTATCGATGTACAAATAGAGATAGGTTGTGTCTAAGGATATTGATATCCTTGATGATGTTGTAATAAGGAGTGAGTCTCTTTTGGGATAGGTGTTGTGTAGTGTTGGGTAGTAGTTCCTCCTTTGTAATGGAACTCGGTATCTAGTCTTGTACCGGATAAAGTCTATGTAGAAACTCGTACATTTCAGACTATAATTTGACTATTATTTTGACTTATTATTATTTAAATTTTAAGTAATATTACTTTTAAAAGTAATTCCGTAAGTTTAATCACGTGAGCTTTACTCGTAACCAACACAAGACTATGATGAGTCTACGTATTCTAGGCATTTTATTTTATAGTCATATTTTATATGAACTATTGCTATTTTATCATTTTAACATAACTTTTGTACTTTTTACGTATTACGCCTATCTGAACCAACGTTATTATATTTTAACAACGTATACGCACACCGTTAAACATATCACGCATCTAATATACTAATATAGAGTATATTGATAAGTTTTAATATTTTTATAAGTATTATATTTTAACGTTACCCGGTTTTAAGTTTCATGATTTAAAGGCTTAACATTAGTAATTACCAGGATCAAACTATACCCTCTAAACATTAATTTATCAATATAACATAAAATTTAATATTTAAGTAACTAATTTAATCCTAATTTTGTCCTAGTGCCACACCTACACAAACATGTGACTCATGATCACTTAAATGATATCTAAACATGTTCTTTAGATGCCACGTTTAAAGCAAACAAATACCATATTCCTAAAGATATGCATCAATCAATAAACAATATAGTCAATCCATTTTATATGTCCATTCTAAGGAAATGCTAAAATTACTTAAGGAGATGGCAATATTTTAGATAATGAGATAAAATATTAGTTACTGTAATATATAGAATAAATAATTTTTCATTAGCTTTACGTATAACGATTAGTTATTTGACGCAATATGTATATACTATTAGGTCACTAGTTTTACAACACAAGCTTACTAGAAAGAGATTAAGGCGATTGAACAAGAAATCAAACACAAACACACGATATAAAGACACGGTTATGCGTAGAGTGTAGTGAAAGAAAATAACTTGAACAACCAACCCTCAAGTGAGGGTTATTACATAGTATTTATAGGCAAGGAGCTAGGGCAACACTCCTACTCCTTCCCTTTTCCTTATTGGACATGGGCCTGAGCTTATGGGCCTTCTACATAAGCTTGACCTAAAACAAACATAAAGGCCATAATAAGCTACCTATTACATATAAGTAACTAACACTTGAATTAAGATTTAGGAGTGATTCCAACAATCTCCCCCTCAAGTGTTGGTGATGAAAAACGGTGAAGGCGTTGATGTAATAGTAGCTTTGACGTCTTCTGACATTCTTCTTTCTTGTGAGAAGAATTGCCTTGATTCGAACAATCTCCCCAGTGTAGAGAGATAGTTTTCTTTGAACAGTTATGCTTTGATGTCATCTTTAACTTTGTTCTTTGATCATTGTTCTTTTTGATGAAAGTGATAGTATGTTGTTGTCTGCATCAAGTCTGCTTCAGGTCTGCTTCGCCGCTACAGTGTCTCCACGTCATTCTTCAACATGCTCACACGCTCTTTGACGTTGGAATTCAGTACTGATGAAGTTCTTTAAGTCTTTAACTTTGTAGATTCTTTGATTTGATGAAGAGTCATTCTGACTGTTGTGTTGCTTTTGGATAGAACTTCCATTAGTGATGATGTTGGCGTGAGCATGAGAGGAATCTGCACGATCATCCCGCTCCGGAGCTTCCATAAGAAGAAAAATTTTCAAACGGTTAGTAATAAGCGGATTCCGGCACTTACAAGTTTGAACTTCGAGAGTGTTAACAGCATAGTGTGAAAACACAACTCTAATTCTTACAAAGGCCGTTCCTGAACTGGAGTCCCTCAAGTGAGATAACGTGATGTACCGAAGTACATCTACAGTTCAGACGAGTCGCTGAGGTACACCGAAGCATCACCTCACGACTGTAGACCGTTTGAGACACACTAAGCGTAATCCACGGGGAGTTACCAAAGTGACCTGCTGTTAGGGCTGTTTGATGTTGACCCTGGCAGGAGTTTCCATTCAATCACTAAGGATCACAGATGTGAACCTCTCATAAATGTTCTCGACAGATTTCTAAGATCTTTGAAGGACTCGATAATGTACCACTGATGTTCTTATTGTTGAACATCAAGTGATGAAATGTCAAGTGTACCTAAGAGATCTTTTGATGAATCTTGTGGCTCTAGACTCAATTGTGCGTTTTGTTTTTCCTGAGCGGAGACTAGGGAGAGGGTCTCCTTCTTCAATACCAGCGATCTCTAAGAGAAAGCCAATAGTTTACGTAGGGTTCCCTGTGAGAATGAAACAAGCTTCTGTTGAGAGAAACTTGAGTGGCTAATAAGGTTTAGTGCATGCGTCACTGGGTCCATGACGACTTTTAATCTTCAATACCTGCGTCACTAAGTGACAACCAGTAGCATATGAATTGAACCCGGTGTCTGCCCTAAGTTGAATAATTTGGAGGGCTATTTCTTTTCACCCTTTTCTTTGCATTTCTTTTTAATTCTTCAACTCCTTCTTTCTCCGATTCTCATTTCTCCTTTTTATAATCATACCTAAGGACTTCTAAGTACTAACTATTTGTGATGTCCTTGGGTAGATCCCTCCGGCTCTGGCGGATCATAGGACGGTTATTCCTAACCTTAGTCACCTTATCACTCCATGACTAACCTATGTTGCCATAAAACCAATTTTCAAGAAAATCTCTCAAAGGGTTTGTAAATGAAAAACATGTTTGAACCACCGTGAGAGTTTTATCTTTTAGCAGAAATACTCCCCCTCCACATGTGCTTTAGAGTTTTGACGGAAATCTGCACTGTGTGGGAAGAGCGCGCACTTTTGAATTGATCAACTCAAGATAGACACTCCCCCGCGAGACACGGTTACGTTGCATAGTTAAAGAGTTACATTGTCAGCTTTTAGGTGACAACTAGCTCTAATAACTACCTTGAAGGTGTAGACAAACCTCGAAAGGTTGTCAAACCCGTCAGAGTTCATGTCTACCAAGAGTATCTCGAATGGTACTTTCTACTTGGACAAGTCCTTTGCGAGACACGTTTACATTACTAGCGAACTAGCTTGAAATTATTACCCGTCCAGGACAAGTCTTTTCGAGTTACTAACAGTTTAGTACCGTCAATTCGTTGGTTAAGTCTATTACACAAAGATTCATTTGCATTTACACAACATATTTCTTATCACATAATTTTCTCCCCCTCAAAAATGGCATATATAAATGTTATTTTTGAAAAGTTGAGAATAAATATGACCATTTCGAGTGTTGCGGGAAGATGACCACTATGAATAATTTGTGAACAAAGTTTGAATTCAAATACTCCCCCTCAACAAGTGATATAAATGGTTGAGGTTTTGAAAAACTTATGGGGAAGTACTTGTTCTTTTGAACAAAACCTTGAAAAATGAAAGGTTTGATAGGTTTTACTCAAAAGTAAGAAGCTTTTGCTCCTTTTATAAGGATTGTGGCACTGAAGCGTACCACACGGTCCTTTCTTGAAAATTACGGGTTGTACATTGTAATGTGTGCACAAGCCATAGACATATTAAATCACACATCCAAATGTAATAATGAAAGAAACAGTTCAAGGGGTACCAGGAAGTCCAGTGATGTTGCCAGGAGTACGAACCGGGCGTTGATAGCCGGTGATGTTAATCCTGGGTCGACCACAAACAAAGCTTTCCAACGTTCTTAACTGATCCCTTCGAAACAACCTTTCATCAATCATTCTGATGATCCTCCGCACATCCCTTCGATCCTGAGAATTCCATCGCTTAGGAGACCCAATCTTTTGATGTATATCCTTCAACCGATAAGCCAATCCGTCCCTAACCATCTTCAAAGTGTGATCCCCAAACTTGTGAAGATCGCTGCACGCCATCAAGCAATTGCGTTGAAGTTCACTGCGGTAAACAACACCGAATGGTTTGCTGACGAGCGTGTATTGTGGAAGCTGGTTGATGTCAGGAAGATGAAGCTGTGGTGGAGTGAAGTTGACACGGGTCTGATAAGATTCAACAACAAGTTGGAGATCTTCTACACGTTCTTTGATGACTATGCGTCTGATGAAGATGAGCAATGACTTGATGAATTCACGTTGTACTTTGGTTGAAAATTGTCTCATGCGACCCTGTACTTTGGCAAGGTACATGTCTTCAATATCGTTGATAGACAAATTCTCAAAGTCAGCTTCAAAGAATGCATAATCCCGTTCATCTTGCCTTTTGACCACAATCTTCTTGAGAAAAGTGTAGTCCCATTTGGTCGAAAGATCAACGTGTTTGATGGCAACGATATCCTTAGTACTGAACACTGCATGTTGAGACTTCTGAACCTGGCAACTTCTGTAGTAGATTCTTCGGCGTTCCGGCCAATGATGAATCCCGTACATTGCATCTCGGTCGTATGCTTCCACTTTGTTGGAGAACAAGTGATTAGCTCTTTCCTCGATAGCTATGCAGTTTGAGTATATTGCTGCAGGGAATGGAAGTGTCAAAGAGGTAGCGTATTTCCTTGAGCCATCACCACCGTGTAGAAGAAATTCCAAGTCTTTGTTGAAGAAATATCTGAATGGAATCCTAGGTTCATCTGGTTGGCCAATTGTTGGTAGAGGTTTTGTCCAATCGGTGTAATATGGAGGGTTGTCCCGTTTGGTGAAGTCAATGTTTGCTTCAGGGTTGAGCCAATCCATGTTGTTAGACATAGCTCGTGCAATATTATCAAGGTGATATTCAACCTCGATGGCACTTTCCGAGGTGTCTTTTAGAAGTTGAAATGCTTCATTTTTGATTCGCTTCAACTCGGATTTTGTCATCTTCTTCACATGGAACTTTTCTTGCAGAATCTTAGCATGCTCCAATGTATTACCGTCTACCAGATCTTGACCTTCAGCTGGGTAGGGAGTGGAATTCACAAGAGTAGAGAACCATTCAAATTCCTCTGTTTTATCGTCATCTAGCCATGATACGACGTCAACCATGGGCGCCTTCTTCTTCTTTTGTTTAGGCCTAGATGAGGATTCTGGTTTCTTAACTTGTTTGGGAGAGGTGGGTTGTTGTAGGGGCTCACGGACTTCCTCATCGTCACCACCCGTATACTCAAAGTGATCACCGGTTTTTTGAGTCTCGGGTGGTAATTCAGAAGAATCCTGAGGTTTATCTGTAGAAGAACGAGGAGGAGATCTTTGTTGAGCAGGAGTCCGTTGTGGTGGAGGTTGCATCGAGTACTGAATAGAGGATGATTCATCAGACTTCTTTGTGCATTTGGGCTCTTTATCCTTATCTTGATCTTTGTCTTCATCATCTCTTGAACGTTTGGGCCTAACAGCTTCTTCTCGGAATGAGGACCTGAGTTGGTATTCCAGTAGAGCTTCAAACAGTTTAGCTTCGTGTGAGGCAAACGTTGTAGAGCATTTCGACATTTGCGCTACTAGCCGGTTCACCAATTCATCATCTGAGAAAATTGTGGATTCAACTGGATTGATGCTTAAATTCATCGGAGTTGATTTCATGGCTTGTTTGGCTAGATGCAAAAGATTTGGATACAGTTGTCTGGTATACATCTCCTTTGTCAGTTTTGGAACGACCTCCATAAGGAACTGGTGAGTGTATCCTTTGATCATTTCGTCCATTTTCCCTTGAAGATCATCTTTCATGAGCTTCTGGACATACTCCCTTTCATCTTGCATCTTGTCGATATCATCATGAATATACTGTATCTGATCAGCGTAGAAATTCATCTTCTTGTAGAGCATGTCTTTCTTTTTGACTTGTTTGATAGCATTCCCAATTCTTTTATGAGCATGAGAAATCCAAGATCGAGTTGGGTTCTTCACTGATTTGGATGTTGATTTGGTTGATCTTTTAGATGGTGGTGGTGAAGAGTGAGATGATGAATCTGATGATGAGGAGACGTGAGGAGATTCAGGGTCCTTAGGAGGTTCAGAAGTTTTCTCCTTGGAATGAGTTGGACTGTCTAGAAGAAGTTGATCATAGTTAACTTCATCATCTTGTTCAGTTTTAGCTTGTTCTTTAGCCTGTATCCTGGCTTCTTCATCTGCTTTAGCTTGAGTTGCAGCTTCTTCATCAGCTTTATCTTTCTCTGATTTCTCAGTTTCTGGTTCCTCAATGTCATGCTCAGTAGAATCCTTCACAAGCTTTTGCTGTTGGACAAGAGTGGTGGCACCAGTTCCCTTATCGGGTCGATTAACCGCATCAGGATCTGGTGAAGAGTGGACACCACCACTCGACCCTCCGAGGCCACGCATTTGATCTTGTTCAAATTCTTTATCCTTTTGAAGGTGTCTAACGATTTTAAAATTCTTCCTGTAGGATTTATCCAGTTGCTCTTCATCACTTTCTGAGCTTTCTTCATATGGCACAAGTATAGGAGTCTTCCCTTTTCCTAGGTCAGCTGGAGGACAAGGAGGTTTTGCTACTGAGGGAGGTGGTTCGGTTGCAGATTCAGAGTAGTGGACCTCCTCGTCTGATTGTGTATCTTCAGAGCTTTCGTCCAGTAGCTTTCTTGGTGGTTCATGTGTAGGAGTAGGAACAACTTCCTGAGAGGGAACTTTCTTCTTTGGAGCAGGTTTCCTATTTGGGACATTCCTTTGACTCTCTGTGCTTACTACACTTCCAGCACTTCCTCTTCTGGTTCTTCGAGTAGGTGTTCCAGAAGGCTTTTCATCGAGATGACCAACTTTGCCTTCTCTTACTGCTACCCGATACCTTTTGTACGTTTCAAGCTTCTTGATTTCGTTAGTCAGTAGGTGATCAGGTAACACAGCACCCTGTTTCTTTGTTGACGATTCCTTGATTCTGACTGATAGGATAGGCTCGGTCAACATGTCGTGATTGTCGGGGTCATTGAGCCTCTTGGGAATATCAGGATGAAGTCCAAGTGCTCTCTGGATCAACAGTTTTGTGTATCTGACATAGGGAATCTTTGAGCCAAGCTTTTTGAGAAACGTCATCATGTCATCCCATATCAGAGCTTCAATTTCGATGTGCTTCTTGTTGATTAATGACCAGAAGATTTTCAGTTCTATGAGCTTGGGATGCTCATAGCCACTGTCACGACCAGAGACCGATTTGGTAATGATGATGTAGAGGGTTCTCCACGGTTGAGGAATGTTCTTAAGCTCCACATGAGAGTGCTTAGTGATAATTCTTGAAGCTTCATCATAGCCAATATCAATTAGGAATTGAAGAACTGTCTCCTCAGTAGGTGTGGCATAGAAGTCGGTTGACACGATTTCTGGAATGAGAAGAGTAGCCCGTAAGTCTGCATGAGTGCTGGTGACTTGTTTGTGATTGAGAGTCACAGTCACTGCACTTTGACCTTTGATCCTCTGCATTGAATTCCAAAACTGTTGCATGTAGATCTCCGGTACTGTAGCAGAGTGTGAGAGCATGTTCTGGTAGGGATGATTCTTTAGAATATCCACAGCAATGAGACAAGAAGATTCTGAGCATGTGAAGGTTTCAAAGTCAACCCTAAGGTTGTTCTTTCCAATCTTTCTCGGATAGCCATTAGGGAAGATGTTAGCAATTGTGAGAACTTCTGGTGCATCCACATTCATTTGAGCAGCCATGTCGTGATCTGAAATAACATTAGCCAAAAGAACCAACATATCGAAAGACATAATGTTAGTCAACAGAAGGTTTTTATTGTCTAATTATTGAATATACAGTGTCAAAGATTGTTACGAGTCCACAGTCACTTGTTTGTTCAATAGTCCAATGTCGTCGTGATAAGTTTCGTGAGTTAGTTAACTTTAAGTTTTAAAGTTTATGTTATCACATATTTAACACAACATATTAAACGATTAAGTTTATTAGTGACATTATTGGTTTCGTGACGATATGATTTGTTTATTAACAAGTTTGTACACGTAACAATTCATAATGAAGGTCAATCAAGGCTTAGGCGTAGATTTGGCAAAGTTACGCGTAAACAAGAGTGATATACGCGTAGACGAAAGCTTATACGTAGGATCCTAACTTACACGAAAGAAATGTTACGCGTAGGAAAGGAGGACCTTATGCGTAGAGCTTACGCGTAGGCGTATAAAGCAAGGTTGTCAGGATCGCGATCCTGATCGTAGGATCGCACGATCCTACGATCCTACACTTAAAAAACGATCAGGATCGTAATGGGATCGTAAATCAGGTAGGATCGTTCAGGATCGTAGGATCGGATCGTAGGATCGTAGGATCGTTTACGATCCGATCCTGTTGCTAACCCATTTTTTTGGACTTTTTTCTTCTATGTGAAGCATTTAAGCCCCATGTTTGATCCAAAAAGCCCAATCACAATCACTAATTCATTGTTTTTTACAAATGACCATTCGGTTTAAAGTGACAGATGCGCATTGTAAGAAATTAGTGTTAGCATTGGCTAAATTAAGTACAAAATTATTACGATAATGACTAACAATATTTTCACGACAACTACATGCTATTTTTACCAACACACATATGATTAATTAATTTATATTAAGTCTTGCGTATGTACATTTCAAACAGGATAAACAAAAAACTTAAAACTGGTTTATTTATTATTCACCACGAAGTAAACTTTAAAGTATGGGCCTTCTTTTTATTTTTTAACGTTATATAGTATACAAATTGACTAAGTGTAGACTTATGCCGAGATATATATACAGAACTACAGCCCCTATACAAAAATATACACATTTTCATAGGATCTTACGATCCCGATCCGATCCTACGATCACGATCTTGCAAAGCCAAAAACGATCCTAGGTAGGATCCCGATCCTGACAACCTTGGTATAAAGACCTTACGCGTAAGGCTTACTCGTAAGAGTAGACCTTATGCGTAGAGGTCACTGTTTACGCATATCCTTCACAGGATAGGCGTAGTCCCATTGTAGAACCTTACGCGTAATAGTTACGCGTAGGATTTCTATTACGCATAACTGTCTACGCGTAAGGTGATCCTTATGCGTAGAGTAACAAAGACCTTGATTCTGAGTTTTACGAGTAGCAAGCCTGAAATAAAATCATCATATCATCAATCTTAACACATATATTCATTCTAAAATAGGTTATGGCATGAAAGCTTGTTAAATATTTTACGCGTAAAAAGTCATACGCGTAAGTCAAAACCCTAGAGTTTAAGAATTACGCATATGATTTCTAGCCATAGGAATTGCACCAAACGTTTTCTGGTAGGTCTTAGGTGTTGTGAGAGTAATAATCAAGTTTTAACATCCAAAACATAGTGAATCAAAAATACCCAAACCTAAGAACATTAAACCCTAGTTACTAATTTATCATCAATTGGTGTTTCTGGGTTGTATTAAGGCATAGATATGATCAATTCATCATAAGAGCATCATCACACAACAATCTTTATGACCAAAAACCTTCACATTAGAAAACACCCAAATCGACTCAAGAACCCTAATTTTGAAAAACCATCAATTCGTGTTTCTGGGTGGAATTTGAGGATAAGCATAGTATCCTTGATGTTAAAGAAATGTTTAGACCCATTTATCTTAACCTCAAACACATAGGTATGATCATGTGTTCTTACGCGTAGGCGTATAACACAAAATCAACCATTTTCGTAAATTTAACCGTTGGATTCGTTTGAAAATCAAAACCAATGTTTAAAAACGTGTTATCAACTCAAAAACACTTACAGATTGATGATCAAAACTTCGGATTTGTTGAACGAATTATAAGCGTAGATTATGTTGGTTAGGAGTAATAAATGTGATGAGAAAGTTAGGTGGAAGGTGTTTTTATTAAAAATGACTTTAACCTTTTGGCAGTTTTGGTCCCTCCACCTTTTCCATTTTCATTTAAAGCCTTTTAACTTCCATTTTGGTTATCAAACAAAAGATTTTAGGAACTAATTGTGACGACAGTCCCCCTCGACTTAAGAAATTGATGAAAGGTTATAAATTTTAGTCCGAGGAGTGTCAGTTTAACCAGAAAAGTTTGCCACCATTGATAAAAGAAACAACCGGGATATGATAACATGCAAGTACACAGATGTTTTGAAACAGTTAAGTGATTATTTTCTCTCCCTCAACACTTGATCAGAAAAATACTGAATTTTGAAAGATTTGAGTGTTGAAAGAAGAGATGTACTTGACATGTTTAAAGAAAATTAGATAGAAGAATATTTTTGTTGTTTTATCAGGTTTTATATTTTCGTATTTTGTTTTTGAAAAATATTTACAAAAGATAGTTTGGTGTTTGACAGGTTTTTAAGACTGTTTTAGGAGGTCATCCAATTCCTCTTGAGTCAAACACCTCATACCAATTCGGTGGACCAACTCATTAGTCCAAGCGGGAGGCAGGGCTTTGGTGAGAAGATCTACCAATTGGTATTCTGTACCCACGAAGTATAATTCAACTGTACCCTGTTCCACGTGGTCCTTGATGAAATGATAACGAAGATCGATGTGCTTTAATTTCGAGTGCTGAACCGAGTTGCACGAGATCGCAATGGCACTCCGATTGTCGCAGTACATCGGGATTCTGTCAAATACGTAACCATAGTCTTTGAGTTGTGTTCTCATCCAGATGACTTGAGCACAACATGCGGACATGGCTACATATTCTGCTTCGGTTGATGACATCGATGTACAATCCTGTTTCTTTGATTGCCAGGAAACCAGTTTATCACCAAGAAATTGTAGTGCTCCTGAAGTGCTTTTCCTTGAGTCTAAGCATCCTGCGTGGTCAGCGTCTGAAAAAGCGATTAGTTCAAAACCAGAATCCTTCGGATACCAGATCCCCAAGTTAATGGTTCCCTTGATGTATCGGAGGATTCTTTTAGCCTCAGAGAGGTGGGTTTCAGTTGGTCGCGACTGATAACGGGAGCATAGATAAACGGCAAAGACAATATCAGGTCTGCTAGCTGTTAGGTACATTAGAGACCCAATAATACTGTGGTATTTGGACTGACTCAAGAAAATACCACGGGGTGATTGATGAACTTGCAGTCCTAGAAAGAACGTGAGTTCACCCATCATGGACATTTCAAAATTTTTCTTCATTAGTTTTGCAAAAGCGATTGAAAACTTTTTATGTGTAGACCCAAAAATGATGTCATCCACGTAAATTTGAACAATTAAGATATGTGCCCCGTGATATTGTATAAAAAGAGTAGGGTCAACCGAACCTTTGGTGAAATTATTAGCAATGAGGAAAGATGATAGCTTATCGTACCATGCCCGAAGGGCTTGTTTGAGACCATAAAGAGCTTTGTTCAGTTTGTAGACATGGTTCGGGAACTCAGGATCAACGAATCCTTCTGGTTGGCTGACATAAACCATTTCTTTCAGTTTTCCATTGAGAAACACAGTTTTGACATCCATCTGAAAGACCGTCATATTCATATGAGCGGCGAACGCGAGAAATATCCGAACAGCCTCAAGACGAGCAACCGGAGCAAAAGATTCTTCAAAGTCTATTCCCTCTTCCTGACGATATCCCTTAGCAACTAGACGTGACTTGTTTCGGATTACGTTCCCTTCAGCATCCAATTTGTTTTTCCAAATCCATTTGAGACCAATGACGTAGACCCATGTTGGTCTTTCAACCAGTTCCCATACTTCAAGACGTTTGAATTGGTTGAGTTCTTCTTACATGGATTCAATCCAGTTGTCTTTTGTCATTGCGTCTTTAATGTTTTTAGGCTCAAATTGGCAGACAGTGAGTGCATAGATGCAATGTTCACCATCTGTGTGAAGACGTTGTGTCGTAACGACTGGTTGATTCGGGTTGCCAATAATATTTGCCAGAGGATGGTCTTTTGTCCATCGATGTGTAGAGGGTTGATGTTGGTATACATTGTGCATATTCTGAGGATTCAAATGGTTTGTTGATGATTCCGCGACATCAGGTGCAGCAGTGTCATTAGCAAACGGGTTAAAGAACGAATTTGGATCAAAATCTGTAGGTGGGGGTACATCATTCAGAATATCATCAGCCGGTTCATCATTGTTGGAAGCGGTTTGTTCAACTGTTGTGGTGGAGTCAATTGGTGGTGCTTCTTCAACAGTAGTTGTTGTAGCGGGTGTATCAGGTATAAGAGTATTATCAGGTTGAGCAGCGAAAACAGCGGATACACCTGGAGCACGTTCATCAATATCGTCACTGGACAGCGGAGCAAATAACCTTTCCATTTGTTGACGAGTGAGCTGGGGGCTTTGTTCAGCTGATGATGGGGGTTGAGGGAAGTTTAAACGGTTGTGACCGGGTTCTAAGCTGTTATACTCAGAGCCATTTCCGTAAGTTCATCAAAATGAGCATGAATCGTTTCCATCACCTGTTTTGTACGATGATTCCAGATCCGGTAACCTTTATAATTTTCACAATATCCAATAAAGACTCCAATGTCAGCTTTGGCTTTGAGCTTTCCAAAATCATCACGATCATTATTCGGATAGCAAAGGGATCCAAATACATGAAAGTGTTTGAGATTCGGTTTATGGTTGTGAACAAGCTCAAAAGGTGTTTTGTTGTGGCGTTTTGTGATCATAGAACGGTTTTGAGTATAGCATGCAGTAGATACAGCTTCTGCCCACAAGTAATCTGGAAGTTTAGCATTGATTAACATTGTTCTTGCAGCTTCCACTAACGTTCGGTTTCGTCTTTCAACAACTCCGTTTTGTTCTGGTGTACGTGCAATATATGTTTGATGTTGAATTCCCACTTTCTCATAAAATTCACGAAGGGTTTGGTTAACAAATTCAGTTCCTTTGTCTGTTCTGATTAGTCTGACGGTGTTGCGGAGCTGAACCTGTATTTTTGTGAGAAAGGTGATGATCATCTTTGGAGCTTGGTCTTTGCTTCGAAGAAAGTAGACCCAAGTCCAGCGTGAGTAGTCATCAACTATTACCAAGATGTAGCGTTTGCCATTAATCGTTTGCACGCGCATCGGGCCACACAAATCCAGTGAAGAAGATGAAGCACATGCTGAGAGCTATGTTCCACCTTTGAAGGAAAATGAGCACGAGTGCTTTTCCCTTGTTCACAGGCTGAGCAAAGGTGATCTTTTGAATACCGGAATTGTGGGAGACCTTCAACTAGTTTGTGTCGAGCAAGGTTGGTGATGGTTTGAAAGTTTAGATGTGAGAGACGATGGTGCCGTAGCCAGGATTTTGTTGATGTTGCCTTTGAAAGTAAGCAGATGGGAGATGAAGCAACCATGTCTTGCATAGAGATAGTGTAAAGACTAGAATTACGCAAGCCAGACATAAGGTCATTTCCTTGTAGATCACGAATGAAACAAGTTTTCTCCCGGAAAGCAACCTCCAAATCTCCATCACAAAACTGACCTACTGAAAACAGATTGTGACCGAGGCCTTCCACATAGTAAACCCTGCTGATTTCGATGTTCCCATTGATATAGTCTCCGTAGCCCATGATAGCTGCAAAGTGATCATTCCCGAATCTGACAGTGCCAATGAACTTTGCAATAAAGTTTGATAACAGTTTAAGGTTGCGTGTCATGTGTCGGGAACATCCGCTATCAACAATCCAGAGAATGATCGGTATCACCTGCATTACATACAGACGACACAGATGGAATAGAAGTAGATGTGGAACCCGAAATGTTAGAGGGTTCCGAAGCAGTTATAGTAGACATACACACATCAATAACTTTAGGCATCCATTTAAATCCTAGTGTGTTATATATCCATTTTTGCCATCTATAACTACTATTTGCTTTAGTCTTAGTGAATGCACTAGGTGGTACTACATTCTTAGGAGGTGAAACTGGAGCTACAGGGATAACAATGCTTGCCTTAGAATCTAAAGAAGGCGGTCTACCAAGCACAGACTTAGAATGATTAGTGGGCCTAGAGGTATGCCGATTCTTAGGATTCCGTAAACGAGAGATTATAGCTTTAGCAACACATTTGTCATGACAATCAGAATTCATACTTTTACGACAAATAACACAAGGTGCATCAGACTGAATATCAAAAGTACTTAAAGGTTTAGCATTCGTTACATCACTACTTCTATTACATTTATCAGATGCAATATCTATAGTGGAAGCAACGTGAGTCTTATTCATAGTCCTAGGGTGTTCTTCTACTTTAGCATTCTTTATTGATCTTTTCTTAGGTCGCAACTTCCTATTCTTCGGTTGAGTGCTCCTAGGCTGTGAAGTGCGGACGTTTGGAAAAGATGCAACTATTCCTGTTTCAGTAGAAGGAGGCACGTTAGCAACTTGTGATTTGGCAGTAGGCATTCTAGGTTCACGATTACTAAGTGTTACTGGTGCTAATCTCTTAATGATGGTTGGCGGAAGTTGTTCATACTTTCCTAACATTTCTCTTAACTTAAAGATAGTGTGAATCAAATCTTGATTTTCAGAACGAATATTACCAGCAAAATTCAAGACTTCTCTAGTGTGAGCAAGATAGTGATCAAGTTTGTTTGATGCTTCATGACGAGTCTTATTGAGTAAATCAAATATGACACCATATTCCTGTTTAACTTTTACAAGTTCTTGTTCATATTTTGAGATTTGACTTTTCAAAGACACGTTTTGATCATCCAGTTGCTCAATTTTAGGATCAGAAGATTTTGCACGCAACTGAGCGATTTTGTTTTGAAAACCAAGTTGTTGATTGTGAATATCTTTTTCACACCAATTAAGACGACGTTTTGCATTGTAAAGTTTGTTAATTAATCGTTCATTTTCAGCTTTTAAAGACTTGATCTGAAGCACATTATCAGTATTCTCAACAGTTACCATAGAGTCAACAGTATCAGCAGATATATAATCAGATGCATATGACACAGAATTCAACAACACAATATTATGGATATCAGCACATATAACATCATTCAAGAGTCGATCAACATCTTTTCTCAACATTTTCTTTTTACGTTTAGTATTAGAAATAGATGTTTCTGTTTTCTCAAAAACGACCTTCATTACTCCAAGTTCCTTATGAAAGTCCCGTTCCCAAGACAATGCACAATTTTTCAAATTTTTAACATTTGGTAAATGATTTTTCTGAAAAATGTCTCTTTGTTCACGCGCCAGAGGCGATTGAAAATGTTGAACCTTGATTTCAGAATGATATTCTATCTCATGTTCTAAAGTTTTGAGGTCAGCCATGAAAATGTCAAAATATCTAAGAATTTTGCGATTTTCAGGTTTTGAGTTTACTTCACTGATGGAAGGTAAAGGACCATAAATTTGTGCATAGTCTGGTTGGGGATTAACATTAGAAGACTCAGACGTTTTTATGATAACCCTTGGTGTGTTAGAAGAATCCGTTGGTGTGACGAAAGTGACCGGTTTAGAATAATTAAAAGGTTTGTTGTAAACAACATTTTTTAATTTTGATCGACTCTCGTCTTCTGCATCTAATTCCTCTTGACGATGATATTCAACAACACTCATAACAGAATTATCAATTTTATATTCTGCACTGGAAACTTCAGGATTTGGTTTGAATGTTTTGGTTGAAAGCTTAGGTTTGTAATCAGCAAGATTCGGTCCATATCCATTTGGATTGGGTTTTAAAGTAAACTTTTCAATAGCAGTTACTGACTCACCATGTTTGTAAATAACAGTTTTTAAACTCTTTAAGTTTGCATTGCAAGCCGATAATTTCTTCAAGATGATTATCTATTCGGTTCGTGGAATGCTTTTTGTATGCAGAGAACTGTTTTTGATAAGTTAACAACTCAGCCTTAGCTTTTTGATTTTCCAAGGTGAGAGCGTTAATTTGCTTTTTATGTTCATGTTTCAGTTGTTCTATCTCAGACAACAAAGCATTCTTCGAAGCGGCTAGATCACGCATCTGTCTCTCTAAATATTTTTCGTTTTGATGAGATTTAGTAAAGGCTGCTTCAAAACCTTTTTCACGGTTTTCTTGAGTTTTGAAAAAGTTGAGTTGCATTTTTAAGCATTCAAAATCCTTGGTTAATAGTGCATTTTTACTTTTTAAGTCCTTATTTAATGCACAACATTCTTCAATTTGGGATTGCTGGTCTTTAAGTAACAGAGCAAGATCTGGATGAGGAAAAAGTTCGGTTTGTTCAACGGGAATCACAACATGATCATTATTTAGATCCTCAAGTATAACCACGGAGTCAATTTGATTATCAATGGAACCCATAAGGTCATCTTGATCGTCAAATGTAACTACAGTGTCTATTTGAAAATCGTCGGAATGAGATGTAAATGACTCATTTTGAACATTCTGAGCCTTGCCGGATTCAGATGTTGGCGGAGATATTAGATCAGAGATAATTATGGTTTGTTCGGGTACATGAGACAAGCCATCAGTGTCATACACTGGGCCTGTGTCACTCATGTGTAACTCATGCATATTAGCCATCAACATAACAGTTGCATTAGCCTGCAAGTCCTCCATATCATCATCTGAGTCTGCATCTGCCATAAAACTCTATTCTTTGTTTGTGAGAGATCCACCAGCTTCATCCTTAAGAGTCAAAAGAAGAGCCTCTTTGAAATAAGCACTGCCCCTAGTCCTCGGCTTTGGGCATGCATTAGCCAGGTGTCCCTTCTCATTACAGTTGTAGCATCGAAGACCATTCAACCCATTCTGAGCATTTCCTTGTTCCACCACTGGAGCTCTGTTGTTATTCCGACTCACAGCATTAAACCCTTGACCACCGCCCATCTGACGACCATAACCACGATTCTGAACTTCAACTCATCCATTGTTTACAACAGCCTGATTTCGTGTGTTAGATGAGGAACGAATACGATTGTTGGATTTGTTGGTATAACGGCCAAAAGCATTAGCAATCATAACAAATCCTTGTTGCAATGCTTAGAACGGATCGATGTCCTCATTAGCTTCACTGACAATTGGTTGAGCATTGTTGTTGTTGTATGGAACCAATTGATTTTGTTGAGATTGTTGCTGTGAATGATCGTTCTGTGTGACTGAGGCAGTTGGTTGAGTTGCTTGTTGAGGAGGATAACTTTGTTGAGCATATAAGGCAAGTTGTTGATTTTCCGGATGTGTAGGTGGAGCAATTTGAGCACGGAGAATCCTTTCCCGATCAACTTCCTTTTCATGAGGCTTCAAGTAATCGTACAACAATCCATATGTAGAATGGTGCATATTCTTCGCTTGACGGAGAAAAATGACATACTTCTCCCATTCAGGACCAAGACTACTCAGGAATTTAGTATTCACTGCAATTCTTGGCATGATGATGTTGTGTTTATCCAAATCATTGATGATGTCTGAAAATCAATGATGATAGGACTCTAGTGTCTCTCCAGGTTCAATCATGAAGTGTTCATAAGCCAAGTAAATTTTGGATTCCAAATCCTCCTGATTGAGTACAGTTCCTTCCATAAGAAGACGAATATGATCCCACATTTTCTTTGCAGTCTTTTGAGCATCAACACTACGAAGAATTGGGTTTGGTAATCCTAAGAGGATATATTCCATTGCAAGCTCATCTGCTTCATAGTGTAGAAGTTCTTGAGGATTCAAGTCTGCAACAGTAGCAATGTTCGTTTGTTCATCTCTTGGTGGAATAGCATTTGGATCTCCAGGTACAATGACAGTAGGCATCTCAAATGGACCTTCCAAGATAACCTTCTTTAAGAACTTTCCATGTGGCTTCTTCAGATCACAAAACCTAAAGAACCTTATTACCCATTGATCGTAGTTTCTTGGAGTTAGCATTGGAGGTCTATCAAGTGATCCGGCCTCATGAATTGATTGTTGGCTGCTTAAAGCTTCACACATCTTTGCAAACCAAGTGGGTTCCTTCATAGTGTTCCTTGATGGATGTTGATTGAAGTCATTTGTGTAGGGTTGAACTTGAAGACTTGGTGGTGGTTGAACCATTTAAGGTTGTGGAATTGCACCAAGTTGTGGAGTATGTTGTTGATTAAATTGTTGTTGATAAATGGCTTGTTGTTGATTCCATTGTTGATGTTGAGGACTTAATTGTTGTTGTCGTTGAGTATAAGTGTAAGGGAAATAGTTAGAGTATGGTGGTTGAGACATGTTGATTAACTTGTGTTATAAAAATGGATCTTTGTAGTCGAATGAACCTTAGTTGATGAAGTTTCCTTAGGCGTAGAAATCACAATTATCCAAGTAGCACTTATGCGTAAAAACACCAAAGTTACGCGTAACAATCAAGAGTTACACGTAGATTTAGCTTACGCGTAAGTAGGGAAAAGACTCTAAAGTTATGCGTAGATACAAAGTTAGGCGTAGAAAGTTAGGCGTAGGATTATCTTATGCGTAAGACTAGGCTTAGGCGTAAGATGAATCTTATGCGTAGGATTTCTACGCGTAAGCTTTATGCTTATGCGTAAGTTTAGGGTTTTGCCCAAATGATCTTTTACACTATCACAGTGCAAAAGATATCCAAAGTCGACGTATTTTCAGGCTTATCCAAGCAAGAAAACACGGAGTAAACCACGAAAACTAAGATCAAACCAAGGAATACCTTACGCGTAGTTTTAGGGTTTTGCTACGCGTAGGATTACTCGTAAAATTGATGATGTCCAAAGATGTTTCTAAACCAGTTTTTGTGTGATGAAATAGCTTCAATAACACCAAAATGACACAAAAGTGTGAAACTTGATGATCCAAAGCTCCTAAAACAGTTACGCGTAGGTTGACACCCTCGTTCAAAAACTAGTAGAAAAACAATGATCCACGCATAAAGTTCAAAACTTTTTGCCAAAAACAGTAAGTTTAACACCTTATAACATTGAAAGTACAAGAATCTTGGAATAAAAAGTGTAAAAAATGCATTTTTAAGCAAGCCAAAGTTTATGAACCGTAAGTTAAGCGTGAGACCAAAACTCACTTCAAACAATACGTTCACCCAACTATTAGGCGATTGATACCACTGTTAGGTCACTAGTTTTACAACACAAGCTTACTAGAAAGAGATTAAGGCGATTGAACAAGAAATCAAACACAAACACACGATATAAAGACACAGTTATGCGTAGAGTGTAGTGAAAGAAAATAACTTGAACAACCAACCCTCAAGTGAGGGTTATTACATAGTATTTATAGGCAAGGAGCTAGGGCAACACTCCTACTCCTTCCCTTTTCCTTATTGGACATGGGCCTAAGCTTATGGGCCTTCTACATAAGCATGACCTAAAACAAACATAAAGGCCATAATAAGCTACCTATTACATATAAGTAACTAACACTTGAATTAAGGTTTAGGAGTGATTCCAACATATACAATAAAAGATAAGTCAATACCACTAGTAGTAAGTATATCTTATTTCTTTTTTTTGCACTTGTACAAACAAATAATACATGTAATTTAAATGGTTAATCGATAGTAAGGCATGTAGTGACACGTACTTACATTGTTGTCATTTAAAATAAAAGTTGTGGCAAAGTTAAATATTAGCAAGACACGTTTCTATCTTGTTGATTCGTTAAGGCTTCCTATAAATAAAGAACTTCTCTTATTTATCTTCGTAAGAAAAAGACCAAAATATCTAGATGGAAGATTCAACTTGATGCTGAAACTATTGGTAATGAAGTAATTAAATACGGGAAGGGTAGCCTTGTGAATACTCGTTGTATTGCTCTTGTACTTGTACTCTCGTCTTACTAGTCAAGGTGAGTATTCACGAACCCCCTTTTTAATTATTTTAATCATTTTGGGGTGGGATGCATGAACCTAAATTTAAGCTATATTGTTTGCACTATATTACAAACTATTTGAACCTTTTTGACATATTTTGAACTCGTTTGACTTGTCTTGACCCTATAACTTGACTTGAACTTTTCAACTTTACTTATAATCTTGGACTTAATTATGAACTTATGACTTGTTTGAACCTAATGGACCGTACGTCCTTGGCCTAAAGTCTCCCTTGTTCAGAGCAGACCTTGACCTAAGGTCTCCCATGTTCGGAGCAGCATAAAGTCTCCCATGTTTGGAGCATCCTAAAGTCTCCCCTGTTCGAAGCATTGCCGAGTCTCCCATGTTCGGAGCAGTCACTATGTGATAGTATATAATAGTTGTTATGATGGACTGTCCGTACAAACAGTGCATTCGCATTGTAAGTCCCCGATTGGTTTGCCGTTCGCACTCCAATTTATACGTACCGTTCGTGCGACCTCTTTGTGTGGGGCAGTAGGTAATATGGATAGCGCTATTAGAGGTCGGCCAACCTCTCTTTCCCTTGTCTACGGAATGCATATTATTTATTTTTGGGGCTTTGCTGCATAACTTTATTATATATGCGGCGTTATTATTTGATATGACCACGCATGCTTGACCATAAATTGTACTATCTGTTACGCAATGGTTTGTGAAACCATAGGTTGCAAGTCTTGTATGGGTGGGATTTGCAACTGGATGGTTTGACAGAGCCTTTGCCTTTGGACCTTTCTCAATAACTTTGGACTTCACTTTATTATGAAAATATATCTGAACTCTTCCTCTAAAAAGACTTTCATATTATTTAAAACGTGTGTACTCACCAACTATTTTCATAGTTGACCCGTTTTTCTCATGCATTTCAGGTGATCAAATGTTGTTTTCTATGACTGGAACTTTGAACTATGAAGTAACACCTTCAGTCGACTTCCACTGCTAGACTGATTTTGGGGGTGTTACAGTGTAGGCGACGTTGTGATAGGTTTGGTTCTACCTCGTGGAAGAACCCGGTGTCTAGCCTTGTACCAGAAAAATAGTAGGAGACGTTGTGAAGGCTTCTCCGCCATAAGGACTTTTATGTCGTGTAGTAATTACGAACTCTCATGTAGGTGACTCGAGGATTGGAGTAGGGCAAGGAAGGTGTCCTTGTATCCGAACCACTTTAAACACTCGTGTCGTGGTTTTGTGTTTCTTACTCTTTACCTTTGGATTACATATTTTCATATCTATCTATCAACATCCAACATACACATTTAAATAGATTGAGATAAGTCGATCTAAATATTTTAAAACAAAGATTTAAGCGGTAAAACTATTCAACCCCCCTTTCTAGTTTTCCACAATTGGTACCAGAGCTTCGTTACCAAGTTTCTTAGAGTATGTTGTACTTTAAAATCTTGATACGATCCGTGTATGATTGAAAACTACAAAGAAGGAATTTTTTTAAAACAAATTGTTTCTTTTATGTTAAATAGTGATAGATTATTCTAACAATTTCTTTTTAAGAAATCTTCTTGCTAGGACTTCTCCAAAGTCTTCATTTCTATTCAAAGAAAAATGAAGTAAACTCTCAAGGAATAACCCAAAAGTAATCACAACATACTTATACTAAGTACAACGGATTACTTTAAAAGCTCATGAAGTATTTCAGATATATGGTCTCAATAAACCATATCAAGAGTTTAGAGGTATGTTCACTTATCCACAAATTAGCTATTTTACGTTTACATGGATATGTTGATAATATATTTTTTTTTTCACACATGAATTAGGATGTTAATAGTTGCAAGTCTCTAAAAAATCTCTCTTCACCACTTTCCCGACTTACTCATCATCGGAAATAGTATTCCTCTTTGATTTTATAAAGATCGTCAAACCAACGCCGCCGTCACAAATAGATCCTTGATAGCTAACCTATCAAAACACGTTGACCAAAACGTCTATTCAATTAGGTACCTCATTCTTCAAAGTTATTTTTGTTCTATAAGCTATTGTATAACTTATTACAAAAATAACACCAAACACCCTTTTTTTGTCCACAGTAGCCGGATCCCACAAGTTGTACTAGCCGGATCCCAATTACAAGGGATATGGAGGAACCGTGTGACAGAAAACAATTATACGTTTTTCAAAACTAGTTATGCTCTTTTCCCTCTCCTCACAAAACACAAAAACGACCCAAATTCTGCTTCCATCTCCATAGGGCTTCATATCTTCAAGCATCTCCTTCTTGAATATCATTGTAAGTAATTACACTCATATGTTCCACTCGTCATCATCTTCATCCTAGGGTTTATGGTTTTTAATTCTCTTTTCAAAAATATCAAATGATGAAATTAGGTATTGCAAAATTAATCATTAAAAAGGGTTTTTCACATAATTAAGATTCTATTGTGTCTACAACATTGTTAATACAAATCAAAACCATAAACCCATCTCAGCTAATTTTACCTAATTGGAGTATTTATTTTTCTAGGATCAACCATGCCCAAAGCTACCCAACAAGACCACCATGACATCGTCCACTACCTCTCTAGATACTATCGAAAAGAGGAGCTTTCGAAAATCGATCGTAAAATCTTCAAAAAGCTTGAAAAACGACTTATTCACGAAGGCCGTGTAGTTAAGGAATGTTTCCTTGAAAACACCGACATTCGTCAAGTCTTCTCGGCAATCAACTTTGATTGTCTCCTAGATATTGATGAATATATTTGTCCGGTTTTCATATTTGAGTTTTACAAAAGTGTTAGGATCATTCGAAATAGTGATGAAAACATCTCAATCGCCTTTATCATCAATAAACAAAGCATTACTCTACCCCTCAACACATTTGCAAAAATTCTCCGCATTCCTTGTGAAGGAATTTGTATGTACTACCAAGATTGGGCAATATCCACTCAATCCTTTGCACTAGATCCCAAACCAATCTACCACACTCCTCTTGATGACCCCGCAATTGTTCGAGACACCATTTTCAAAATTAGAGTCGACCAATCTCGCTTCAACCGCAACAAAGAGCTTATTCATCGTGATCCCTTTCAAATGGAACTCTTCAAAATGAATCCCATCTATAGAAAGTGGGAAGAAATTCTTAGTGAAAATGTCATTAGTTTGGTCGGAAACAAAGACCATCCAAATGCATGTCTTGTCTAAATGATCTATTGCCTCATTCACCAAAGACCATTTACCCTTGCCTATTACATGGTGAAATGAATGGCCGGTGTATTCAAAGTCAACAACATGGTACTTCCCTATGGTATGCTCCTAACACGACTCCGTGAGTATGTTAGTGCAATGCAACCTTCTCCTATCAATGATGATCATTTCCTTGCCGATCACGTCATGGTACCACTCACCAAACAACCTTCTAAACGGTTCATGATCAATGGAAAAAGACCTCGTGCTCTCTCGGACTCCTCGGAAGAAGAAGAAGTAAACATCAACCCCGTTGCCAACGTCAACTTGGACCCCATAACCTACTTTGAACAACTTCCAACTCTTCCAAACGAGTCCGAATAATTCAAACTATTAAAGGGTATGATCCAATGCCTAACTAACTACTTCATGACATCGGGAAAGAGGAAGAGAAAAGATTGACAAAAGAGACATTATGATTATGGTTGTTTTTAGACATATCTTTTATCATTTTGCAATGGATGCTTATGTTTGTGGATGCTTTATCTTATTTGTTTGGATATTATCACTACTACTCGTATTTATGTTATGGATTATGATATATTTACTTGTTTTGTTGTTTATTTATAGTAGAAACTTGTAGCAATTAGTATACATAATATAGTGCAAAAACTGCACACCTTCTGTGATGCTTCTGATCTGTAGGAGCCGGATCCCTCAATTTGTACTAGACGGATCCCTCATTTTAGGGATCCGTGGGATCCGGGGAGACAGAAATGCAATTTCAGATCTCCACACATCAAACCAGCACACTAGAACACTTCATACTAGCTAAACATAATGCCTTAGGACCACTTAAGTCTTCCTCAAGCTCAGTAAGTATCACACTCACTCAAAGCTCATTTAGGATCACACTCAAGGTGCTTTTTAATTTATCATCTCACCAAAGGCTCATCATTCTTCTGCTTCAATACTCATACATCATTTCTCACATGTTAACACATCTAGTCTTATAATTCTCTCAATTTTAGCAAATTGATTTTAGTCATCCGTACCTCAAAATAGGTCAAAAACTAGTTTTTCATTTCTTATAATTTTTAAGGAATTTTCCAAATTTATCCTAAGTTGCCATTTGATCTTTAGGATCATTTAACAACACTTGACACTCTCATATCTCCTAGTGTCATCTTTGATCACCCATTGGTGCTCATAAAGTCCCATTTTCTTCCATAAAAGGCAATCATTAGCTACCATCACTCATTGCCCTTGATCATTTAAGTCCCCTTTCATTTAAGACACTTAAGAAGACTGAAACACTCAAGATGTATAGGTACTAGCCTTACAAACATCATTTTTCCTCTTTTCTTGGCTACTGAGAGCCGGATCCCTAGGATTAGCCTAGACGGATCCCTCATTAGAGGGAGCTGTGGGAACCGGCTGACAGTTTCAGCTAATTATAGCTAAAACAATCATTTCAAGATCTCCTTGCTAACTTGAACACTCCATCTTGTCTTAATTAACCTCCTTGATCAGTGCAACTCTGAAGTTAACTCTTGTGCATGCAAATCATTGCATTACAAAAGGATCTTAGTGGTTTAAGCCTTGAATGCACTTGCCAAATCCTTCCTTTTATAAGCCACCTTGTTAGGACCTCTTAGTCACCATCCACAACTTAATTCTCAACAACTAGAGACGTCCATCTCACTAACCTTTTGTCATCTCATGATGAAGAAAGCACCTAGTGGTAACTCATCCACCAAAGGACCACCCAAGAAACTTGCTCGTGTTATTCACGAAATTTCTTCAACCAAATCATCTTCTGTTAAATCCACAAACGCTAGGATTTCCCCTCCACCAGCTCAACAAATCAAACCAATCCCCAAAAGGATTGTTCCCATAAAACTACCAATGCCAAACACCACTATACCTCCTAAACCAAACACTCCTATTTCCACTAAACCATCACCCTTAGTGCCTAGAGCCATATCATTCACCACTCCACTCTCGTCACCACACCTCTATAATCTAGAGGACTTGCATCCTAGGCCATCTCATCCTCCAGCATTACCAACATTCTCTTCAATAGAAAGAATAACGCAACAAAATCAAGGTGTTGAATCAATCTTTTTCTCTATCACCCTCAAATAGTCCCTTTTGAATTATGAGGAATCATCAAAGTCAACCACCCGATCACATGGAAGTAGATACCTCTCTACCACCATCCTCATCACATATTCCACCACCACCGCCTTTGGTTGAACCACCTCCACAAATTCCTCTTTCTTTTGAGAATCCTCAACCTTCCTCACTTAACCTTCCTCCATTTGTGGAACCTTAACCAAACCTTCCATCTCAAGCCATTCCATTTCTACCACCACCATTTCCTAGCCATGACAAAGATTTTTATAACTGTCAACATGTTGAAGGCTTGATACATGAAGTATGTGAAGAGCAACGTTTCATGTTTTATCACCTCCTCGAACGTTTCGACGAGGTCAACAAACCTAAACAACCTTAAGCTTAAGGATTCAAGTGGTGTCCTAGTCTTAAGCTTAACTTAGATAGTTTAGGAATCATATTTCATGTTTAAGTCATTCTCTTAGTTTTAGAGATATGTAGATCATTTCTCGTATTTTTATTGAATGAAATTACATTTTATATGCCATATTGTCTTGAGAATATGTTTGGTTCCTTAATAAATATCTCATTTTGATGTTAACATCACTTTTTTACATCACCATTGGTTGTCTTAAGCTTACAGACAAACGGATCCCTCAGTTTAGCTTAGATGGATCCCTCCAAAGAGGGAACCGTGGGATCCGTGCAACATAAGACAAATTTATTACCAAACATGTATCTTATTTGCAGGAAATTATGCATTATATACTTGTTTTCTAACCTTTATTTTGTAGATTTTCAAAATACACATGAAGACTTTGACACCCTTAGCTAGGGGAAGTTTCTTGTCAAAGCAAAACATTGCAACATCATTTGCAATATCATTCACATAGGATTACATTACACGACGTCCTCCTTGCAAAGGTGCAATCATCAAGGGGGAGCATATTCGTCACAAAGACGAAACCATTTGCAAACACAATTGCAATGCACTAGTTTAGTATTTCTACTTACTTAACGCCCTCACAAAGGGATGGACTAATCAAGGGGGAGCTAAGACGAGAATACTTCTCCTCACTTACTTTATATTTTTCATGTTTTCTTTCTTTTCACATGTTTTTCTTAAAATATTGTGTTAGTTTTTTTTCGACGCTCTTTTTGTTTCGACAAAAAGGGGGAGAAGAGAGTAAAAACTCCATTTCAAACTTATACGAATTTTAGTTTTTTATTAAAATAATCTTATGTTTTGTCATCAACAAAAAGGGGGAGATTGTTAATACAAATAAGCCGTAAAAATGTTTACTTATATTTTACGATCTTCTAATGTTTTGTCGATAACAAACGTAAAATCATTTTAACGAAACAAATAAAATACGTAATTGGTTTGAGCCAATAGTTTACTAACACACTTATATTTTCATATAAATCACTAAACAAGTAATAGTGTTTTTCTTGTTATAGTAATGCATATGTATAACAACTAGTGTTTACATATTGGGTAGATATATACATACTTAGTATGTATTATAATGGGTAGAAGTTTAAGTATTTAACCCATTGACTTAATACATTGAATGTAGTTGGGTAAAACCCAAAGTACATGACCCATACTCATGGAGCATGATCCATAATCCATGACCCATTGCATGACATCATGCATAAGTCATAATGGGTATTATCCATGACCCATGGAACTAACCCATAACCCATTAACTAGATGCATTGCATCTTCTAGATACATTTTATCTACTTAGATACCCATGGTCCAAAGTCTAGGACCCATGACCCATAACCCATGACCCATGACCCATAACCCATGGATAATGAGGAGCGTCTCACGGATCCCTCAGAATACACTAGACGGATCCCTCCAACAAGGGATCTGTGCGATCCATGGAATAGTAGCATGTTTTTGTCTATAAATAGTGAGCCATTTCTTTATTGTATGTTGCCACTCCTACACATACTTTCTCCTAGTATTGTAAACTCTCTAACCTCAGACCCAAAGGATCTTTCTATGTAGTTTGTGTTTATTTTTGTGTGATTCTCTAGGTTCCTCTTAAAGGCGAGATCACCACCTCTTGAAGTCGAGCAAGCTTAAGTCTATGAGTTGCCATGCTTCGTCATCATCAAGACTACTGAAGTTCTTTTATTGATAGTTCTTTCTTTCTCTCTAGAAGTGGTGTGTCAAAGGCATTAGTAAAGGATGCCAAAAGGGTGAAGACGAAGGCATTAGTGAAAGGTGCCAAACGTCTGTGTCAAAGGCATTAGTGAAGGATGCCAAAAGGGTCAAGTCAAAGGCATTAGTGAAAGGTGCCAAAAGATCATGTCAAAGGCATTAGTGAAAGATGCCAAGGGTGTACAATCGATATGGTGTATCGATGTACAAATAGAGATAGGTTGTGTCCAAGGATATTGATATCCTTGATGATGTTGTAATACGGAGTGGGTCTCCTTTGGGAGAGGTGTTGTGTAGTGTTGGGTAGTAGCTCCTCCTTTGTAATGGAACTCGGTATTTAGCCTTGTACCTGATAAAGTGTAGGCGACGTTGTGATAGGTTTGGTTCTACCTCGTGGAAGAACCCGATGTCTACCCTTGTACCGGAAAAAAAGTAGGCGACGTTGTGAAGGCTACTCTGCCATAAGGAGTTTTATGTCGTGTAGGGATTACGAACTCTCGAGTAGGTGACTCGGGGAGTGGAGTAGGGCAAGGAAGGTGTCGTTGTAGCCGAACCACTATAAACACTCGTGTCGTGGTTTTGTGTTTCTTACTCTTTACCTTTGCATTAGATATTTTCATATCTATCTATCAACATCTAACATACACATTTAAATAGATTGACATAAGTCGATCTAAATATTTAAAAAAAAAAGATTTAAGCGGTAAAACTATTCAACCCCATTCTAGTTTTCCACACGTTTGATCAATCAGAATCCCTGAGTGGTCCTCATCCAGCTTTGTTCGTTCCACCATGGGAGTGTCAACAGGGTCACAAGAATCAAATCCAAATTTCTTTAAAATTTCATTTATATATTTAGATTGATTAATAAAAATGCCTCCGGGACTTTGTGAAATTTGTAATCCCAAGAAAAATGACATTTGCCCCATCATTGACATTTGAAATTTGGAGCCTATCTCCTTTGAAAATTGGTCACATTCATTAGGGTCGGTCGAGGCAAATATAATATCATCAACATAGATTTGAAGGTGAATTATCTGTTTGCCTGACTTTCTAGTGAACAATGTAGGATCAACTGCTCTTTTGTTGAATCCATTTAACAAAAGAAACTTTGACAGCGTATCATACCATGCCCTTGTGTTGTTCCCATTTCACGATCTTATAAAAATAATAAAAACAATAAACCAACTGATTGTGAACAATGACTGAAAAGATGCAAGTAAAAACACACTGATTAATTTTCAACTTATATATCTTTATTAGAAACAAATAAAAAAGAATACATTACCCAAGTACTTGCGAAATAGCACTTGGGATTGAAATGACAAAGTATGGTATCTCCTCACTAAGCTCAGGCTAAGTCTGAGCACAACTACAAAGGTACCACTGAGCTATCTCAAGGACAAAGTTGTATTTGGAGGAGTGAAAGATGGCTTGTGTGTGTGTTTTACAATTAATCCACAAGCTTAAAATCTTTCACTCCCATCTCTTATGCTATTTATACAAGTGTTGTTTTAACTCTATCCTAGAGGACAAACTAACAGGTTATAGAAGACAAAATACTGATGTATTTTGTCTTTGTTTACATTGGCTATTTAGGGTAAGTGACAAGGCTACTTTCTTCTAGTCAGTGATGACACTGAGCCTGGTAGTTAGTGATTCAGGGAAAGTTTGACTTTGGTTGATCAGGACTTCGTCTTATCTTGTTCAAACTTATCCCGCCTTGTCCCGCTCATTTTTCAGTCTTCACAGCCTTCAATCTTCGTCTTTAGTTTGTCTTCAGTGATAGTATTTGGTGAGGAGTTTCGGGATTCAGTGAGTTATTATCATCACTCACTGAATCCACTGTCTTCTTCTTGACTCAGTCTTCACCCCTTAAGTTCCACCTTACTGAGTGGAGAGACTTCTTCTTTGTCTCTTATTGAGTATCCTGAAAACAGCTCACTGAGTGGCTATTTGCTTAGTGACTTGTTAGTGTTTAAGGGACTAAACACTTAGGGTATTTTCTATTCAAATCCTAGACTTAAGGGGTTTGGGTATTCACTGAACCCAACAGTCTCCCCTATTTGGATATACAAATAGTTTAAGTGTTTGATCAGTGTAAGTGAGCAAATGGCTTCTTCTTACACTGAATGTACTAATGAACATAATAAGGGACACTGAGTATTTTAACAAAACATACATCGTTTATTGATCAGATTACATAGTTCCTATCACTAGTACAAAAGATAAAGGATAATGCATATGATGTCAATCAAGATAGATTCCTAGTGCTTCTAGCTTTGGTTTCTTTTTGAGGAGGGTTTCTCTGTCAGGGTGCTCTCTTATCTTGGCATTCAGGTCAGTGTAGAACCTGATGTTTTCTGGAGTTTAGATTTAAGAGGCCACTGTTAGGTAGCTTGCCATTGCAGACACCCCTGCCAGATCAATGTCACTCCACCTTTGGAATGCTGGGTTCCCATAGACATCAATAAAGAAAAGTCCTCTTTCAGGCTTTTTAATAACCAAGCAATTCACAAACTTAACCCTTTCAGGTAGCTCCTTATTGTAGTCATGGCCAGGTACCTTGATTTTAGGTCCAGATTCAACCCTTTTTCTTTTACCTTGGGATAGCTGAGACTGAGACCCTTGAGCTGCAGTTAGAGCTGGCTGTATCCCTAGCAGTTCTGGTGCATCCCTGAGTCTCTCATAACGCTTGCTGAAGGATTTCATCAGTTCCTTGACCACTGCATTTTGCTTCTTCTCAATAATTGGACCAAGCTCATCAAGTTCAGTGATCCCAAAGTCAGTGAATTTCAGAGGATCATGAACCTCAAAGTGCCTTTTATCATCCCCCCTGTAGACGTTTATTGCCAGTGGTTTGGATTTGGGGATGATTTTTACATCAGTGATTTTCTCAAGCAGCCTTCTGCTTGTCATGGTCCAGTTGTAGTGTTTGATCCTTTCTTGCCTGATAGCAGCAACCTTCTTATTCTTTTCATCAAGCTTCTTTCTCATAGTAGCCATTTCAGCATTCTGAGCATCTTTGAATTGTTGGCCTGCCTGTCCCTTTTCAAGCTTCTTAGGATCAATCCCAATCTTTTCAGCTTCTTCAGCCACTACAAAGATCAAGGCATCTTTACTTCTTTGTTCTTACTCAGCCAGTTTCTTGAGTCTTTCTTATTTTTCAAGATAAGCAGCGAGCTGTTCTGGACTAAGCTTGTACTTTTTGCCTTGTATTTCGTACATGATTTTTTCAGGCTCAGGTGTGATCCTGATTGCTTTGCCTTTATCCTGAGCTGATGAAGAAGAGGATACCAGTGAGGGTGTTGTTGTGATTATTGGTGTTGTTCCTGTTGTCATAGTCACTGAGGTTGGTGTTCCTGATGGTGGAATGGATGATATAGGTATTGCTGATACAGGTTGAGCTGTCTTCCCCTCAGTGTGAGAAGGAGTCTCTTCAGTGGCTCTCTCCCCCTCAACTGTTGTTGCAACGTTAGTGAGAGCAAGAGTTTCTTGGGATACTGAGGGAGAAGGAGCTGCTTGACATTTGAAGGCTTGATATATCTCCGAGACCATGGTCTTGATGTCAGATGTATCTTGTTGAAGACTGGTGACCTTTTCAGCAAGAGTGGCCTGAGATAATGCCAGTGCGGTCATTCTAGGCCCAAGATTCCAGGCTATAGAAGACGATGCTTTAGCCAGATCAGTAACATTAGCATCCAGTGAACCCAATGTGGATTGAAGAGACTGAATTGAAGACTGAAGACCCTGAAAATTTGCAGAGTTAAGCATGTTGATCAGTTCAGTGAGACCAGAGGAATTCTTCATGTAGACCTCAGTAGCCTCCAGCACTTTGGAGTTAAGTGCTGGGTCTTCTTTAACAGAATCCCTGATTTCATTCAATTTGGTGTGAGACTCCTGAAAGTACTTGAGAAATTTAACCAGATTTTCATCCAGTCTGTGCAGATGTTGATACATGAGCTCCCTGTGCTCGTCAGTGTTGGAATTGGTAGTGAGCACTTCAGCCTTTAGATCAGCATAACTAGCAGCAACTTCAACATTGTTAGGAATTGGAAATTCTATTGTGAAGCATCGGTCACCCTAAATATAATCTAGCTTAAGTTAGCTCGTAGACATATCGTTTATTATGTTAGTTGTTAGTAAGTTATTAGCATAGTTTAGTCTAGTGCAACACCGTGGAGGAAGGACGGGTCTTTACCCATTGTATGCCTGATCCACAGCCCGTAGGAGGGCGTATTACTTTGTATAAATAGCCCTCTCCCCACAAGGGAGAGGGTTGGATGTTCATTTGGAATCTAACCTTCCATTAGTTTCTCTTACTAGAATATCACACTTTCTCTCTCTAAAACCATATAATCATACGCCCATATTATGTGATTGTTTGTGTGTTTGTGAAATCCAATGTCTAACAATTGGTATCAAGAGCCATGGTTTGATCATCTCTCTTACATATCCTTGGATTTCTAGTGGTTTTATATGGTTTTTGGATTTGAAAAAGTTTAGTGGTTTTTGCATTATTTGGATCATTTCTTATGTTAAAGTTTGAATTTTGAGTGTACTTTTGTGTTTAGAATCATTGTAATTGCTTGGGGTTTGATTTGGAAAGCCTGAATCACTGTGGTTGGGCTTGTTTTGGATTGTAAAGTGTGGTTTTGAAGTTTATCATCTTAGCGACTTGAGTCTCGGAATGTTTTTCTTCGTAGCGACTTGCTTTAGAAATTTCCAGCGAGTTGTAGTTTAAGTTGTAGCGACTTGATCTTAGCGACTTGTCTATTGAGACAAGCCGACAAATAGTACAAGTTAGTGGAGGTTCCACTTCGGCTAGCGACTTGGTTAGGTTAGCGAATTGCCTCTATAATTTCTAGCGACTTGTATTTGTTGTTCGTAGCGAGTTGCTACTTAGCGACTTGGAAACTTAGCGAGTTGTTCTTAGCGACTTGATAGTTAGCGAGTTGTTCTTTAACGACTTGTCTGCTTAGCGACTTGGTGTCTTAGCGACTTGTTTCTAAGGTTTATAGCAACTTGAGTACCTAGCAACTTGGGTAAGTAGCGACTTGTGTCACACCCCCAAATTTCCTGTTTTGTAGCGGAATGGAATTCTTGGGGATTGACTGTCACAACATTACAATCACAGTTATATTGAACGACCTAAAGTGTCGTTTGGAAAACACATCGTTTGATTTAATAAAACATTCAGAGTTTACAAAGTATAGGTCCCAAATGAAAATCAACTTGTGCGGAAATAAGTTTGCTACAAATTCAAACGATGTTTTAAAGTGCATAAATCCCAAGTAAGATGCGTCGTCTCCGCGACTCTATGATATGTCCATATGCATGCCATGAAGTGAATGCCTTAGATACCTGAGATAAAACATGCTAAAAAGTGTCAACACAAAGGTTGAGTGAGTTCATAGAGTTTGTGTTGAAATGTAAAGTCTTCCAAAATCGTTTATGCAGCAAAGGCATTGTGAATCCACTCAGTTCCAAGTTCCGCCCATACAAAACTTACAACCTGTGTGTTCACAACCCATTGCCAAAATGTGATATAGTTTATGTTCAAGCGCATGATGTCAAATGAATTCACATAATAGTGCATGACTTTATGTATCAATAGTTACTTGACATAATTATACCAAGACATTTAGTTCAATGATAATCCCAAGACATTCAGCTCAATGATAATCCCAAGACATTCAGCTCAATAATAATCCCAAGACATTCAGCTCAATAATAATCCCAAGACATTCAGCTCAATGATAATCCCAAGACATTCAGCTCAATGATAATCCCAAGACATTCAGCTCAATGATAATCCCAAGACATTCAGCTCAATGATAATCGTATAGAAATTCTAAATATGACAATATTGCTACCTCGTATGATTAAACATTCATTTCAGTTAAACATGTAGTTGCAATTATCATGAATGTCATAAAAATAGTTGAGCATGTATCTCCCCCAAAAGTAATTCAAAACAGTTAAAAGAGTAGGGGCTATGACTCACCTGGTGCAATGTTTATGATGATAAAAGTGGATACACTGAAATGAGGCGCAACCTCTAACCGTGACCTATTATGAATGATATGTTCTATGATAAGTTATGATGTAATGTTATGCATGCAATTCCTATGATATCTATACCACTTGTGAATTTTTGAAAATAACGTTTATCGTCAAAATATATGTTTACGACATGTCGTCATTTTATAAAATACTTTACAAGTATTTACGTTGAAACAACCTCCTACGATAGTCGTTTAGTGATTCATTATGAAATTATAACTTTTCGTCGTAAAATAATGTCATTTGAAAATTTCATGAAAATGACTAAGTAGCCTCGAAAAGCTAGTCGTAAAATGGTGCCCGTCGAGTGTTAGGAAACGAACTCAACGGTTTTGGGAAGCTTGTATCATTATCTCAAAGTTTTAGCATTTAAGTTTTCATCCTAGAGGTTCCGATCATAGAGAAAAATATAGCTAAAGTATGGTACTTGTGTCCAAAATATAGTTTAAGGGTGGATTTCGGCAAAGTTTGAGTGACTATATTTTATTCGTTACAACTCCGCTTGATGAACGGTTGGACATTTTGGACAATAGGCTAGGCGAACTTACTTTTACTAGAAGACATCATTTTATAAAAAGTACTCCGTCATTGTTAAAAACGACCCTCAACATGGTCCCTCGTTGCCCTAGTATGTGTTTAATAGAGAATATACTAATTTTGCTAATAGAATAAAGTTACGGCAACTTTGTTTATCGCGTGTAATTTACTCGTTACAAGTCCGTTTTCTACGTTTTCTACATCCTTAGATTCGTATTTAAGTATACTAATATATTTTTAATAAGTCGACACATTTCATAACGCTTAAGCCTCATTTTTGACTCGTAAAAAGTGATATTATCATGCTGAAATTTCTGAAATTAATAGTTTTCGTCGTCAAACTTCAAAATAGCATAACTTTTTCGTTATAGCTCCGTTTTAAGCCGTTCAAGCGGCCACGTTTTCGTTTTAAAGTATATTTTCCAAATATCTAGTCCAAAATATTTTTCAAACTGTCGAATTTTCCCAGATTTCACAGAACCATCAGACCCTATTTTTATAGTTGTCGAAATGAGTTTTTCTCGCGCCAAACCTATTCTAACCAATTTCAACCAACTCCGAAGCTATTCTAATCCTACCATACACCTTCTTAGGGTGTCATGGGTTCCTAGACATCACCAAAAGTGATATGTTTCAAGGAGTAATTATAGGATAATATATATTAGTTTATAGTGCTCAAAAACAATTTAAGTGGTATAGACATCACATAACTTGCATGTTTTACTTAAGCATGATAAAATGAACATAACATGAATATAAAAGATGAAAATGAACATGAAATGCTTACTAGTTACTTGATGAGATTAAATGAACAAAGGATTAATCCTAAACACCCTAGGTTTTTATTTCAAAACCTTACTTAAGAGTGTGCCTAGATTGTGATATTAACTTGGCTTGAAAATTTTTATGATCTTCTCTTGGAACTTCCTTATGGCCGGTTCTTGGGAGAGAAATGAAGAGATGATAGTTCCTTTTTTTTTACTTGGTGATATTATGATAAATGTGAAGTGAAAGACTATAATAACATATACATATGAAGATATTTAGCATAAAAAATGAGTGAGTCACCCTTGTGTCGACAAGGGTGATTAACTCATGCTAGTGGATAATTTTTTTTTTATTAATTATTTAAATGTAGTGTAAAATGTAATTACTTAAGGATAGTTAGTAACTTGTGTAAATATTTGAGCTTATAGGGTAGCGTTAGCTAAAAATAAATTTTAACGGAACAAGATAAAATGTATTGAAGTCATAAAAATTATAAAAATACATTTCTTATAAAATTTGAGTGAAATGATAAGTATCGTGTAGAATTTACGAAAACCGTCGTAATTATATAAATATAACAATTTATATACAAAATAAATTTAAAACACTGGGTAAACTAATAATAATATTTTTATAAACTTAATATGAGTATAAAAATATATTGTGATAATTTTTGGAAGTAACGGATCAAATGTTCAAAATAATTAATTACGCGATAGCGTTTATTTAATATGAAAATTACGCGTTTAACGTAAAATGCAAAACCATGCATGAACTAATATGATGACAATAATGCTAATGAAATGTAGACTAAACCTAGTCTATATGAAATGCCCTTGATGATATGATCATGAATTCGCAGCTAAACCATTAAGCTTACGCGAATTTTGAAACTCGTAAACCTAGCTTACGATAAACGATGAATAATGAAGCATGAATTGTGATTTGAAAATGACCTGAAAGTACGAGTTGTCACATTCGCCCATCCAAAAAGGAATTCAGCCCCTGAATTCAGTTCATGTTAGTCTATCGAATTTTTGAGTTTGTGATGAATAACGAGAAAAGAAGACATGAGGAAGTGTCGTTACGATTATCGATGATTAAGAGTGTATAAAACATCATAGTAGAGAAAATATTGGATGAATATCTCCGATGAGCATCATTTTGACTTTGGAATATGTGAAAATTTTGCTTGCACTAAGATTTATAAATAACTGCTCCCAACATAACATGATCCCTCCAGAATTAGACATAGTTAGCTAGGCTATGTATAGTTAAGGAACGATAACGTAATGT
Organism: Chrysanthemum seticuspe; assembly: GCA_019973895.1. NCBI lineage: Eukaryota > Viridiplantae > Streptophyta > Magnoliopsida > Asterales > Asteraceae > Chrysanthemum > Chrysanthemum seticuspe. The sequence continues at coordinate 84,448,077 of BPTQ01000002.1, read as the reverse complement.
TCGGTTTAGTTGTTATAACTCTCAATGTTCACATAGATCTAAATCTTGTAAGTGATAACGAATCAGAAGGAAAAGAAAGTACGATAGATGAGAACATTTTACAACAAGTGGTTTATCAAACAGTAATACATCTTAAGTAATAAAGATCCGAATATGATAGAAGACATAAACTTAGTACGACATAGTACATAAGGAAAATAAGACTGTTAGTTTCCGAACTTCTTCAGTCTTCTGCGTTGTTGAAATCCTGTTGAGCTTCTCCTCTTTCTAACATGTATGCTTTCCCAGGAGCACCTTCGACTTGTTGACCTTGGTTTTGGGGACATTGGTTCCGATAGTGTCCTTGCTCTCCACATCCGAAGCATGTGACTATGGATTTACCTCTACAATCCCTGGCATGGTGTCCTAGTTTTTGACACTTGTAGCACTTAACAGGGCAAAGACCCGAGTGATGATACTTACATCGATTACATAGTGGGTAGGTTCCAGCATAACCTCTGCCTTCTACTGGTGCAGCAACATAAACCATTGCGGCTCCTTGTCCCCTATTCTGCTGTTGATGATGGTTAGTGTTACGGTTTTGGTTGTTGTTATTATAACCTCCCTGGTCATTTTCCCATTTCCTTTTGTTGTGGTTAGTTCGGTTGTTGGTGTTGGTGTTGATGGTGTGATTGTTGTTATTGTTGTCGTGGTTATTGTTGATAATATTTTCCCATTTCACAACTTGAGCCATGAGTTTTTGAGTTATCCTGATAGTCTCTTCAATTGTTTATGGATCGGAAGAAGTTACATCTCCTTGAATACATTGTGGAAGTCCTCCAATGAAATTTTCCAGTAGTTTCTCATTGTCCGAAACCATTGATGGACATAGTGCAGCCAATTCTTGAAACCTCCTGATGTAGGTCTCGATGTCATAACCAACAGTCACTAACTCGTAAAATTCCGTTTCTAATTTCTTCACCTCCGTGCGTGGACAATACTTCTTAGTTACCAGATTCTTGAATTCATCCCACGTGAGCTTGTAAGCATTTTCAATACCAATAGGCTGCGCATACGAGTTCCACCATGACATTGCACCATCTAAGAGTGTACCAGTGGCGAACTTTACCTTGTAGTCATCTGGGCAATTGCATAAAAGAAACACAGACTCCATCTTTTCAAACCAACGAATCATAGCAGTGGCTCCCTCTGTACCTTTGAACTTTGTGGGATCACAGTTCTTAAAGTCCTTGTATGTACAATTTCGAACTCCAGATCCTCCTACAGCTCCTGTGGCAGCAGCAAGTCTAGCAGCTTCAGCAGCAGCCGCGGCCTCGGCAGCAGCAACTACCGTTGCTCGTTCTTTCCTTAGTGCCTCGACTATACTATCCTCTATATAACTTTGGATAGCAGCTGGTGTCATTTCTGGTGCAGCTTTCTTTGGCGCCATAACTCTTCAAAATGAGAGGAAGGGTGAGACGTAATGTTAATAATAAGCGCTCCAAAGAGATGTGATATGAAGTGATAAATTTGAGGTTATTTTTCAAAACGATCGACGGTTTCCAAAGAAATGGGTTATGAGATGTTGTAAGTGTTTCAAATGTATGATGGTTTAGTGACTTAATGTGTGAATAACGTTTAACTCGACATGTTAGTGGTGAAACAAAGGAGTGAGAGTGACTTCGCCCTACTTAAAGGTTTTATCTCGACATTCGACGTTATCGGTGATGAGTCAACTGATATTAAAATCATGATAGGGAATGACAAGGCATTCTCCACCTTAGAGTTTGAGGAAAGGATAATGGGATGGGTATTTAAAGGCATATATGTGACAATCGATTTGAAATGAAAGTAAACAACTCAAAAATGTACGTATAAACCGCATGTAAAGTGAATATGCACTTATGATGAAATGATGAGATGCTATGATGATGTAGTTATAGTCTAGGGTCAATGATGCAACCTAGTTCTCTATAACTGAAGCTCTGATGCCAATCTGTCACACCCCCAAATTTCCTGTTTTGTAGCGGAATGGAATTCTTGGGGATTGACTGTCATAACATCACAATCACAGTTATATTGAACGACCTAAAGTGTCGTTTGGAAAACACATCGTTTGATTTAATAAAACATTCAGAGTTTACAAAGTATAGGTCCCAAATGAAAATCAACTTGTGCGGAAATAAGTTTGCTACAAATTCAAACGATGTTTTAAAGTGCATAAATCCCAAGTAAGACGCGTCGTCTCCGCGACTCTATGATATGTCCATATGCATGCCATGAAGTGAATGCCTTAGATACCTGAGATAAAACATGCTAAAAAGTGTCAACACAAAGGTTGAGTGAGTTCATAGAGTTTGTGTTGAAATGTAAAGTCTTCCAAAATCGTTTATGCAGCAAAGGCATTGTGAATCCACTCAGTTCCAAGTTCCGCCCATACAAAACTTACAACCTGTGTGTTCACAACCCATTGCCAAAATGTGATATAGTTTATGTTCAAGCGCATGATGTCAAATGAATTCACATAATAGTGCATGACTTTATGTATCAATAGTTACTTGACATAATTATACCAAGACATTTAGTTCAATGATAATCCCAAGACATTCAGCTCAATGATAATCCCAAGACATTCAGCTCTAATAATCCCAAGACATTCAGCTCAATAATAATCCCAAGACATTCAGCTCAATGATAATCCCAAGACATTCAGCTCAATGATAATCCCAAGACATTCAGCTCAATGATAATCCCAAGACATTCAGCTCAATGATAATCGTATAGAAATTCTAAATATGAAAATATTGCTACCTCGTATGATTAAACATTCATTTCAGTTAAACATGTAGTTGCAATTATCATGAATGTCATAAAAATAGTTGAGCATGTATCTCCCCCAAAAGTAATTCAAAACAGTTAAAAGAGTAGGGGCTATGACTCACCTGGTGCAATGTTTATGATGATAAAAGTGGATACACTGAAATGAGGCGCAACCTCTAACCGTGACCTATTATGAATGATATGTTCTATGATAAGTTATGATGTAATGTTATGCATGCAATTCGTATGATATCTATACCACTTGTGAATTTTTGAAAATAACGTTTATCGTCGAAATATATGTTTACGACATGTCGTCATTTTATAAAATACTTTACAAGTATTTATGTTGAAACAACCTCCTACGATAGTCGTTTAGTGATTCATTATGAAATTATAACTTTTCGTCGTAAAATAAAGTCATTTGAAAATTTCATGAAAATGACTAAGTAGCCTCGAAAAGCTAGTCGTAAAATGGTGCCCGTCGAGTGTTAGGAAACGAACTCAACGGTTTTGGGAAGCTTGTATCATTATCTCAAAGTTTTAGCATTTAAGTTTTCATCCTAGAGGTTCCGATCATAGAGAAAAATATAGCTAAAGTATGGTACTTGTGTCCAAAATATAGTTTAAGGGTGGATTTCGGCAAAGTTTGAGTGACTATATTTTATTCGTTACAACTCCGCTTGATGAACGGTTGGACATTTTGGAAAATAGGCTAGGCGAACTTACTTTTACTAGAAGACATCATTTTATAAAAAGTACTCCGTCATTGTTAAAAACGACCCTCAACATGGTCCCTCGTTGCCGTAGTATGTGTTTAATAGAAAATATATTAATTTTGCTAATAGAATAAAGTTACGGCAACTTTGTTTATCGCGTGTAATTTACTCGTTACAAGTCCGTTTTCTACGTTTTCTACATCCTTAGATTCGCATTTAAGTATACTAATAAATTTTTAATAAGTCGACACATTTCATAACGCTTAAGCCTCATTTTTGACTCGTAAAAAGTGATATTATCATGCTGAAATTTCTGAAATTAATAGTTTTCGTCGTCAAACTTCAAAATAGCATAAATTTTTCGTTATAGCTCCGTTTTAAGCCGTTCAAGCGGCCACGTTTTCGTTTTAAAGTATATTTTCCAAATATCTAGTCCAAAATATTTTTCAAACTGTCGAATTTTCCCAGATTTCACAGAACCATCAGACCCTATTTTTATAGTTGTCGAAATGAGTTTTTCTCGCGCCAAACCTATTCTAACCAATTTCAACCAACTCCGAAGCTATTCTAATCCTACCATACACCTTCTTAGGGTGTCATGGGTTCCTAGACATCACCAAAAGTGATATGTTTCAAGGAGTAATTATAGGATAACATATATTAGTTTATAGTGCTCAAAAACAATTTAAGTGGTATAGACATCACATAACTTGCATGTTTTACTTAAGCATGATAAAATGAACATAACATGAATATAAAGATGAAAATGAACATGAAATGCTTACTAGTTACTTGATGAGATTAAATGAACAAAGGATTAATCCTAAACACCCTAGGTTTTTATTTCAAAACCTTACTTAAGAGTGTGCCTAGATTGTGATATTAACTTGACTTGAAAAATTTTATGATCTTCTCTTGGAACTTCCTTATGGCCGGTTCTTGGGAGAGAAATGAAGAAATGATAGTTCCTTTTTTTTTTTACTTGGTGATATTATGATAAATGTGAAGTGAAAGACTATAATAACATATACATATGAAGATATTTAGCATCAAAAATGAGTGAGTCACCCTTGTGTCGACAAGGGTGATTAACTCATGCTAGTGGATAAATTTTTTTTTATTAATTATTTAAATGTAGTGTAAAATGTAATTACTTAAGGATAGTTAGTAACTTGTGTAAATATTTGAGCTTATAGGGTAGCGTTAGCTAAAAATAAATTTTAACGGAACAAGATAAAATGTATTGAAGTCATAAAAATTATAAAAATACATTTCTTATAAAATTTGAGTGAAATGATAAGTATCGTGTAGAATTTACGAAAACCGTCGTAATTATATAAATATAACAATTTATATACAAAATAAATTTAAAACACTGGGTAAACTAATAATAATATTTTTAAAAACTTAATATGAGTATAAAAATATATTGTGATAATTTTTGGAAGTAACGGATCACATGTTCAAAATAATTAATTACGCGATAGCGTTTATTTAATATGAAAATTACGCGTTTAACGTAAAATGCAAAACCATGCATGAACTAATATGATGACAATAATGCTAATGAAATGTAGACTAAACCTAGTCTATATGAAATGCCCTTGATGATATGATCATGAATTCGCAGCTAAACCATTAAGCTTACGCGAATTTTGAAACTCGTAAACCTAGCTTACTATAAACGATGAATAATGAAGCATGAATTGTGATTTGAAAATGACCTGAAAGTACGAGTTGTCACAACTTGTCTTCAAGGTATTTTGCAATTTGGTGAATTGATGCAAGTTACCTGTGCCTAATATCCATCAACACAATGACATACATCACTGACCCTTTAATCTCCAAAGTACTTGAACTCTATGATACCTCACAGAACAATGAAACTGTCTGCTATTCAGAATGTTTAACCATGACTGATTCAGCAAATTATGATCAAAACCCTTCACATTCTGAGTCAAATATCAATGAATCACACTTATTAATGACACATGATGCAAGGGAAATGGAATGCAACATTGAGTCCTTTCAACTACTTCATCAGCACCTCACACAACTATTATCCACAACTAGGGATCGAACATGCAGTGCTCTCTTCCGTCAGGACTTATCCACATTGACAAGAACTGTGTTGCTGAACTTAGAACAACTGAAGCTTCAAATTACCAAAAAGAAGGTAATAATGGATGACTCTAATGCTGCACTTCATGTAATCTACAACCAATTTCAGCCATTTATCAATGGGGAATATTCCGCAGACTTTGATCAACAAGTGACTGGAATTTCATTCAAGAAACATACCGGAATGGAAATTCATGAGTTCATCAACACATTTATCCAACTTATGGATAATGTGGAAATGTACATTAAGGAAGTTGCTCAAGAGAATGATAAGTTGAATGTGTTGAATGGGTGTCAGAATAAATTAAGTGAATGTTGTGATAAATCGGGTAATGGATCAGTTGAAAGAACGGATGATGCTGAATGCAGAATATCAGATACAACAAAGGATGATGAAACCGACTATACTGAATACAAAGGCTCAGAGTCAGAAAAACTTGATGCCATACCAGCAAATGAACCGGTGTCATGTGATAAGGTATCCTTAACTGATCAACATAATGCATTTAATAATGTACTTGATCAATTTGATTCTAACTCTGATTATGATATTGATAAATGTTTCTTGGTTAAGTCTGAATCTAAAATCTTTAAAACAAATGACATGGTTGAAAAAGGGGTTTATGATGAACTTTCAAACAAATACTCAATTCTTGAAAAACATTGTATTTCCTTGGAAATTGCAATACAACAAAGAGAAGAAAGTTTTCTTGCTACAAAAACTTGCATAAATCCAGAATTCCCAGAATTTCGAGAAAATTTTGAAATTAACCACTTAAAAACCCAGATTCAGGACACATATTCAATCATATGCAATCTGAAATTAGAACTCTCAGATCTGCATAAGAAATGTAATTTAGGGATGAACAATCCTAACCATGAGGTGAGTGATACGCTTAAATCTAGGAATCATGAATTGGCTCTGTGTGTGTCCAACCTATTAAGGGAAAATGAGTCCTTAAGAAAGAACTTATCAGAGAACAATTCAAAGTTGATAGATCAAACTAACCCCTTGTTGGCAGACATTGATGCCCTCAAAGCCCAAATTCAGGATAAGAGCTTCACTATTGTTGCCTTAAAAAATAAGCTTAGGAAATCTATTGGAAATAGGGTGAACACTAAGTTTGCAAAACCATCAACCTTGGGGAAGCCAATTGTACTGAACAACTCAAAAAGTACTGTAGTTAGGCAGCCCAATGCTTTTAGAACTGAAAAATTTCAACCATCGAAATCTAAGCTTGCCTCCCAAGTTGATGCGAATACTGTTTTGTCAAAACCAGTCACTTCACTATTTCATTCCGATATGATGAATAACAATCCCCAGCTTAATGTTCGAAGCCCTAAGATCATGAATATTAGGAGTTCATCTAGTTCTTATAAGAAGCATCAAATGACTGATCAATCCCCTAAGAAACAAACTAATTACAAAAGAACCAATATTCAAAACAGGGAAGTGGCTACATCCAAATCTACTAGCAGTTGTTTCAAATGGATTCCCACTGGTAGATTATTTAAGTTTTCAGGATCCAAACGGACTTACATACCTAGATCTTGCCTTAAGTGGATGCCCACAGGAAAACTCTTCAAGAATATTGAACCTAAAGGGATTTCTATTAATGGCACTCCTAGATCAAACTGTGCAACATCCAATAGTAAAGTTACTCATGTCACTAACTCATCTATTTGCAATACTACATGTGCTTCTAGTGCAAAGTGTCCTCAGTCTTTTTCAGGTACAATGCTCAATTCAATCATGAACATCATGACTTGGTTTCCATCAGAAATGAAGATTGCTCACTCAGGAATTGTAGCTTGTCAGAATTGATGTATCTCGTACTTTGACTCCTGTTCGACTTGAATCAGGACTCGTTCTCATGAATCAGTGTACAAATTAATTTTTTTTCTCTCTCTTTTCCAAAAAAAAAATAAAAAAAAATCATTTTTTTAAATCAAAATCATTTTTTTAAATTAAATTTTTTTAAAATCATTACCCACAATCTGATAAAAGATGTATCTCTTGTAATCGATAACATCTACGGTCCTAGAAATGTCATTCAATAATGACACGGGATCATAGATGAAGTTCGAACAAACGATATACTCTTGTTTTATAACGGGGGGTTTGAATTCAATCAATGTTCATTGGTAACATTGATTGAGGGGGAGAATATTTCATGATATCTCGTTATATCTGTTTCACTCTGCATCACTGTTTGTTATGTATTGTGTGCTGCTGCATGTTTATGTCATGATTTGCTATGTCGTTTGTGTTAGATTAGCTTATCTATGTTATGTCACTTTTGCTACTTGTCATATTATTCAACATGTTTGAATCAACTGTATTTGCCTGCAATCTGATAAGTTCAAGGACTGAAAGTGTCTATAGTAAAAAATTTGATAAATTTGAAAGGATAGCGACTTAGCTTTTCTAAAGGGGTAGCGACTTGTCCTGTATCTTTACTAGCGAGTTGCTTTTTCTGCACAAGTACAGGGACTGAATGTGTGAACTTTGTAAACTTGAAATATCATACTTATCCCCTAACGACTTGACTCATATTTTCAAAAACTCAAAAGATTTTCTTGTTTTTCTCTCTCGTGACCACATCTTGCTAGCGACTTACTTGTGGTAAGGTTCATGTCAATCATTTTTGTTTCAAAAACATGTGAATTATATGCATCTCCTAACTCAGTTCCCTTAACAGATTCCTCTGTGCACTTGATCCTCGACATTTACTCCCCTCGTTTAGGTTTGTTAATGGTTTCGTTTAATAAAACACTTGATACATGTGTTAATGGATTAGGTGTAGTTTGGGTTCACTAGGTTTGATGTATTTTTGCTGTTGTATGTTTTAATAGGTCTTTGAGCGAATTGTTGTATGACTCGTATGTGGTTCGTTTGGGTTGTGTTTCTGATTTTGTTTGTGTTTGTGGGTTGATTGTACTTGTTCATTGTAAGCGATTTGATTATGTTATTGTAATGGCTACATATGTTGATTGGATTGTGGTGTTAAGCATATGTTGTGTCAAATTCTTGGTAGCGACTTACCTGATAAGCTAAGTGTTCTTGGTAGTGAGTTGGTTCATAGATTCCTCATGGCGAGTTGTGATATCTTAATAACATTCTTGCTAGCGACTTGCTTTGTAACTGGGTGATACGATTTGTAGTGACTTGGCCTTGTAACTTTTGATAGCGACTTGTCTTGACAAGTTAGCGACTTGCTTAAACGTTTTCATAAAGGCGGCTTGTTATGTATTTTTATAGCGACTTGTTTTGACAAGTTAGCGACTTGCTATATTGTTTTTCAAAATGGCGACTTGTCACTATTTTTTTCTTGTAGCGACTTGTTTTGTCAAATTGTTTAAAGCGATTTGCTGTAATTATTTCATGCTAGCGACTTGGTTCAAGTTTATTTGTAGCAATTTGTCTTGACAAATTATTCTTAGCGACTTGCTATAAAATTTTTCTAAGCAATTTGTATCTGGTTTCTCTTGTAACGACTTGATTTGTCAGCTTGTGTTAGCAACTTGTTATAACACTTCCCTAATAGCAACTTGTCTCATGAAATCCTATTATTGTGACTTTGTTTTAACAATTTTGACAAATGATTTGTTACTTTGAAAAATTGCTAAAGCTACTTAATCTATTTCCTAAGCATTTCAATCTGCTTATTGATAATCTGTCATGTTTGCTACTCGTTGTGTTTTGTCATGAAGTTGCATTAAAGCTGTTTAGCTAACCATGTCTAATCTAACATGCTCACAAACACTGTTGCTGTATGTGTGTCTCTTCAGAATTTCAAATGGCTAACACAACTTCATCCGAGAACCTTGCTACTTCTGCTCCACCCAAAGTTCTTACTGACAACGAAATTCTTCCAAAAGATAAATGGGTAGAGATAGGAAAAAGCAACTGCTATGTGGACATGGAAAGATTGCAACAAAATCCAATCTTCAAAGTGGCAATTGATATTCTTAAAAACACTAATTTCTTTAGTGCCCTAACCAAACAATGCACAATCCCTTCCATTTACCTACAACAATTTTGGAACACCATCACTTGGGACAAGATCACTGTGACTTATTCCTGCAAGCTTGATGATAAGCAATTTGAAATCACATATGACATTCTCTGTAAGGCCCTAGGAATCACACCATGTGATCCTACCAAACAATCTGTCTCTCCACCGAGTGCGGAAGAGCTAATAGTCTTTCTAATTGGTTTGGGTTATCAAGTTGGCATAACAAGGGCTTCAGATATCATCACCGGACACATGTATCAACCTTGGAGAGCCATGAAAACTATTCTCAACTTATGCTTATCAGGAAAAACCTCAGGGTTCGATAAAGTAAGGATACCTATTCTGCAAATCCTATGGGGTCTCGTCAATGGGGTGAACATTAATGTCTCGGAACGAATTTGGGAAGAATTCTCGTTGTCAATGCACACATTCATCACCGATAGAAAAAATGTTCAGAATCAAGCTCAAGGAAGAAAGAAAGTTCACAAACTTGTGATTCCTAGCATCAGATTCTCGAAGCTTGTCATCCAGTACTTGCAACAGACTCATAACTTCAATCCTAGGAGTGAATCAATCCTCCATAATGCTAAGGATGAATTTGTTATGGGTAACCTCAAATATATTGCTAGAGGTGTCAATAAAGAGATCTTTGGATTGCCAATTCCTGATGTTCTTCTCACTGATGATATTAGGAAGACTGATCACTTCAAATTATACAAGAAAAGGGCATCCATATCCAATGTTGATGACTCTCCTATTCCATCACAACCCAAAGCTACAAAGTCCCCTTCCAGTACAAAGACCTCATATGCTGCCCTTCCCAAAAAGAGACGTGATAGATCTCAATCTACCGACACTTCTTCACAGAAGCAGAAAAAGAGAAAGAATGATGCTGAAAAGGAAAATGTTGGGGGAACCAAGGCACCAAAGGGTGACAGTTAATTGTTTGATGAAGACGATGCTAATTTGCAACAAGGAATTAAACAAAGCCTGGAAAGCTTGAACATGAGACCACCAGTTGGAGGTGTCGTATTAAGAGAACCTGAGCCAGTGCCACGCCAAACAACCTCAATCACTCAAGTCAAAGGGAAAGGGATTGTTGGTGCAGAAGCTGAACAAGCCGCTCACATGCTTCTGACCATCTCTTCTTCACCGTCAAGAACCATCTCCTCTTCACCATCAAGAACTACCACTCGATTTGAGCTGAAGAAAAGAAGCAAAGACACATCTTCAGCTCAAGAACAAGCTGGAATGGAAAAGAAGGTATCCGAAACACAAGAAGAAACTCCTTCATCAAGTGATACCCAATCTGATCAGAATGATGATGAAGAGTTGCAAAAAGACTCACAGGAGAATCTTGAGTCAAGATATGATGAAACCAGGCATATGGAGGAACCAAACATGTCTACTGATTCTCTATCCTCATTGAAGAATTTAGATACAGACTTCTCTTTCGGTGATCAGTTCATAAATGACAAACCCACAGACACTGAGTCTTATAAGCAAGATAATGAGAAAGAGGAAGTAGAGTCCATGTTTACAGTCGACATACAGCAAGACACTTCAACCATTCCTCCTATGTCAGCACCTTCTCATGCAACCGTACTTCCACCACCCAAACCTGCTCAAACAACCGCACTTCTACCACCTGAACCAGCTAAAAATCTATCTCTTGAACCAGTGGTTACAGTTACTGACACGGAAACTACGCCGGCTTCACCACCTCAAATACTTACATCAGATCAATTGCTCGACAAAGCAGTGAAAAGAATTAAAGCTCTTGAAAAACAACTGCCAAAATTTGTCAATGCCCTCGAGGATCGTATCTATAGGTTGGAGCACCTTAACTTTGATGAAGGAGTAGCAGACGCCATTGAAGGCGAAGTTAAGGATGCTGTAGAATGGGCAATGCAAGCTCCTCTGCTTCAACGGTTTAAAGACCTACCCATTTCAGATATGAGAGTTGTGCTTTCAGATAAGATGTATGATGCTAACGAGCATAAGGACGAGGTCCATAAGAAGTTATTCGAGGCTCTCGAAGAATCAATTAAGCACGACAATCATGTACAGTTCATGAAGGACATTGGAGAAAGATAGGCTAAGAAGAAAATGAGGACTTTGGTGTTGGAGACATTGCGTAAAGGTCCTAAAGATCCTCCTCCTCCTCCCCCACCTCCAACTGGAGGAGCTGGAACTTCTGGTACTGGTGGATCTTCTGGAACGACCATTACACCTCCACCACAACCACCATCATCATCACCAAAACCTTCAAATCAACCCAGTTCATCTAGTGATCAGGGAACTCATAAGAAATCTGCAGCTTGGACAACAGTTGATTCAAGGTTTACACCCACATTCTCCACTATTCCAGAAGACCAGGTGTTACATGAAGAATCTTATGTCATGGCAAAGTCAGAATCCGATGACGATGATGCATCCACCAAACATATCCCCAAGCCATCTGAAGATGATTGGTTTGATGCATACATGTCAGGTGAACGCTCTAATACCTCTAGAGTTGCACCTTCAAAAGACACAATTCAAAGCTGGCTCACCGAAGAGAGACCTCAAACTCCAGAACCTTCATGGTTCATTCCAGAGTCTGACACAATGATCGATGACAACAACTGGGCTTCAACAATAACTGCCAACTATGAAGCCCCAGCGGAAGATTCTCTTCTTCACATCATAGGAGATATGGGCAGCTTTATAAAGTGGTTAATTGAACAGAAGGGAATCTCGTCCATCACTCCAAAGGATCTTGAAGGACCAGCATTTGAAATCGTCAAAGTCTTTCACACAGATGCCAATCAGCTTCAATACCAGATGGAAGAATGTCATAAGATGCTGAATGATCAAGTCAGTGAGCAGATCAGCTGCTTCAATGTGAACAAGCCTCTTCCTCTCGCTGGTGAACCTGGTCAAGTGACTATTCAATCAGAGTTCTTCTTCAACCGTGACCTGGACTATCTTTGTGCTCGTACTACTGAAAGAAGACCAGTTGTATCGATTTCGAAGATGAAAGCTGCTACCTACACTGATCAGGGTCTTGAACAGATGGTTTCGGATCAATTCAGGGTAGAAAAAGAATAAGAGTATGACATTGCTGCCTCATATGGCATTTCTCATTGGTGGTTCAAGAAGAAGAAATTCTACATTGATAGACATAGTGCTAAAAAGAGTCGCAGAGCTGTTTGATCCAAGCTGCGTATTCTAAGTGTTATCAGTATAGAGATCTTCTCAATCTATGGCTATGATTACCTGAAGAAGATTGTTCTTCAAAGAGCAGACTTGAAAGATCATATTATAGAAGATAACGACTTCAAACACTTGTTGCCAAATGAATTTGAAGATCTCTATCTTCTGAACCTCCAAGGACATCTTGACCATCTACCTGTTCGTGAGAAGAAGGCTCTTTCGGCTGCTGTCAATCTCTAGATCAGAGGCTTGGTCATTCGACAAAGAGTTGGGGATTTTCAGCTAGGAATGGAAAGCTACCAGACCCGCGTCAACCTAACAAGACCGCAATGGGAAGCCTCAGGACATGAATTTCATCACGAATATAAAGTGATTGAAAACCCTAGAGCCATCATCTTTACCGACAGATACGGGTCACCTATGCTGATGAGACTGTGCGAGCTTTTCAAGTACAGCGATGGAACTCTCAATATGGTCGAAGAAGAATTGAACTCGGGAGTGAAGCAAATCAAACTTGATATGAAACCGTGGAACAAAAAAAGATTCTGGTCTGATCAGGACTTGAAGATGTGTGAATATTTCATTGCTGCGACCGGACGAAGATTAAAAACTAGAATGATTTATCGCAGCCTTGAAAGTTTTGTGGGTGGTAGACTTCGTGAAGGTCACTATAAGCTGCTTCAAAGAACTGAATGAAGATATCTTCCGGATGTAGTTTCTGTTTTGTATTTTTGATGTGTAAAATGTGGTGTATGTACTATGAACAACTATAATGTATGTAGTAGTGATAGGTTATGTATTATGGTTTCCTTTTTTATCTAAAAAGGGAACTTCAGTGTTGTCCACTTCAAATCATATAAAACGGACACATTTTTCTCCAACAAATGTTTTGTTTCATACATATTTAAATCACTTGAGATCTAAAATCTCAAAGGATTTGAAATTTTTGATCGGGGGAGAAAATATGATATAAATATGAAAGATGATAAAAGATGACCATTTTTGTCTCAAAGTGCATACTGCTCTCTAATATGTGCTAAACTCTTTTCGAATCTCGAAGCATATATAAAGGGGGAGCATTTCAAAACAAATACAAACCCTCAAGGTACAAATATTTCCATGTTTTAACATAATGTACCTTGATTGTGTGTTAAATGGTTTCTAAATACTTGGTAATCGTAGTTGTATTTCAAAAGATCTCTTTCCTCTATGTGATAAAATGATTTCAAATATCCTATGCACATATTGAGGGGGAGAATTTACCAAGAAAATCAAGTGGTTGTTTCAATAGAAATAGTGATCATGAAATTATTTCAAAGAACTCTTGCCTCCATGTGCTAAATAAGTTCTAAATCTTATGCACATGTTGAGGGGGAGCATTTCTAAATGATCAAAACAATTAAGGTACAAAATGCTTTGATATTATATCACAAGTACCTTGATTGATTTTCAAATGATTTTTCAATTGGTTCCAATGGGAGATGAACAATACCAAATAGACCGACCAAATTTACTTTATGTATGGTGATATAAGGATGATAAGGTTAGGTATTAGTTCCCATGATCCGCCAGAACCGGAGGGATCTACCCAGGGACAATCCACTAGATAGTGTAGAAGTCCTTAGGTATGATGAAAAAAGGAGAAAAGTGAGATATGGGAAGAGTGCGGACTGAGACACAGCTAGTACTGGAATAAACCCAGCAAGGTTCTAGTTATGAAGTCTCGGTAAGCACTAAAGGGGTTGAAGAGTGAAAAAGAAATGAAACGAGAAAAGGGTGAAAAGAAATAGCCCTCCAATAATTCAACCTTAGGGCAGAAACCGGGTTCAATACATATTTTACTGGTGGTTACTAAGGTAACACTGGTATTGAAGACAAGACGTCATGGACCCAGTGACGCACTGCACTAAACTTCCCAAGCTACTCAAGTTCCTCTTAAAAGGAATTGTTTCATTCTCTTGGGGAACCCACATAATCTATCGACTTTATCTTAGAGATTGTTGATATTGAAGAAGGAGACCCTCTCCCTAGTATCCGATATAGGAAACCAAATGTGCACTATTGAGTCTAGAGCCACGAGATCATCATATAAATCTCATTAGGACACTGTCTATGAAGTTCTCTGTTTCACACAATGTGGAAAGAGAGATTATATCTTATGAGTCCTACGCATTGTCCTTGTAGTATTGCCAGAACATATGAGTGATATGAAAACATATTCACAATGAATATGGAAAGCCTTCTGGAGCTAACATCAAACAAGCTTCTGGTGGGTGGCATGTGAGATCTATCCAATAGATCAACCATGTGACAACTGAACAGAAACAATGGGGCGATTCAAATTTTTGAATCAATCCTGGTTCAGGTTATGGATTGACGGATATCTTTGAAAAACTGGTCGTTGTGCTTAAAAATATTTTCTCTAGCACATCGACTGTGTATTAATATTTCAAAAATAAAAGGTGGTTATGATTGATAATTGATTTTCGTTAAAACCTTCGTTGTATTGCAAAAACACTTTATTTTGAGCAGTACACGATTGTTTTTCAAATCTCTTTTCATCAATCAGTGAATCTCAAATTCGCTGGTTCACTCACTCCGTGTTGTCTTCTTTGAGACATTCCGGTTTGAGAACAGCTAGAGCAGCTGCGAAACCCTGTCAAGGAGATTCTTCAGAATTATACCTGATCACAGGCAATACTTGTACTGATCAATGGGGAACTGTGGGCCGTGTACCTCAATTCAACGAAAGTGGTCAAAGACACTTTCGTATGTTTTATTGCTAACTGTTGTATGCAGGTACACCCGACGTTTGCAGCTGATCAGAATGGAGAGATCAATCCATAGCCGCATGCTCACACAACACATTCATTTCTAAAGAATTCATGATAAGTGCATCAACGATTCTGATATTTTCACTCCATGCTTCTGCTACGCTGCTGCCAATATCATGAATCAAATTAAAGCTTCCGCTACTCTGATGAGAAGATATCATGATCCAGATTGTGAGCATGTTGGTCCAATTGTCACAACATCATATGCGGGCAACACAACAATGGGTGATGCTGAGATTAACTGTGGCTGATGATCTCTTTTAAAGCTCAAAGGTCATCTATGTGGATCAGCTCTATAACCTCCACGAAATATACATTGTAGTTGAACAATGATGAAATCATCACGGAAGCACAAAGTTTGAATATTTTGTTGTTTTGATGTCTACAAGCTCAAGATTAAAGATTAAATTGAATGCTAGGATTCACAATGTAAATCATGGGGTGACCTCCCTTAGGGGGAGATTGTTAGGAATTGGAAATTCTATTGTGAAGCATCGGTCACCCTAAATATAATCTAGCTTAAGTTAGCTCATAGACATATCGTTTGTTATGTTAGTTGTTAGTCAGTTATTAGCATAGTTTAGTCTAGTGCAACACCGTGGAGGAAGGACGGGTCTTTACCCATTGTATGCCTGATCCACAGCCCGTAGGAGGGCGTATTACTTTGTATAAATAGCCCTCTCCCCATAAGGGAGAGGGTTGGATGTTCATTTGGAATCTAACCTTCCATTAGTTTCTTTTACTAGAATATCCCACTTTCTTTCTCTAAAACAATATAATCATACGCCCATATTATGTGATTGTTTGTGTGTTTGTGAAATCTAATGTCTAACAAACATACTGATCCCAGAGAGTATCAGTAACACCGGAGTATAGCTTCCTTGAAGCCTTTGTGATCTACATAACAAGCTGCCTTTCAGTCAGTGGAAGAATGTTGTCATACTTTTTCAGTTCCTCAAGACAGGAGGAGGAAGAGGAGTCACAGTCATTATCATAGGACTGAGCAGGTGACTCTTCAGTCTCTTGTGGATCAGGTTGATGCTCTTGTTCTTGTGATTGAACATCAGCGTCCATTTCTTCTCCAACTGAAAGTATTTCTTCTTCACTGTCAGCAAGCTCTTCATCAGAAAATAAAATATCATTGACCTCAGCAACAGTTAACAAACCAGTGGTGGTGATGGGTTCCGTATCAAAGGGTGGTTTTTGTCCCTTTGAGTCTTTGTCCCCCTGTGCTCCTTCAAGAATTGGTGGGTGATTCCCAGTGCTATCCTTAGAATCGGTGGCAGTGATATCCCTATCAGTGGGTTGTTTGTTTCCCCCTGAGTCTTTAGGATTGATAGTTGTGCCCTTAGACAAAAGCTGTGTTTTGCGAGTGTCCTCCTCGAGCTGAGTGGAAGGCGCTCTCCTACCAGCGGGTTGTATGTTTCCCTCTGGATCTTGGGGAGTAGTCTGTGGGACCAAGGGCACTGACTGTGATGTACCCGTGTCCTTCGATGTCACCAGGGTGGTTGTTGCTTGGTCGCCCTTGGGTGTCTTATCAGTTTGGGGCTTTTTGTGCCTTTTGGGCTGTGCTCCAGAAGTCTCAGGGCCCTAAGACTTGGGTTTAGTCTTAGTCCCAGTATGAGACTTCCCCTTTCTCTTTTTAGGAGCAGGGTTTGGAGACACGGAATCTGCCTGGTTGTTTACAGCAACCATGTGGGCCGTCAATTCAATATCAGTGACCAAGGATGGGTTCTTTTGAAAATTTAAGGCACTCAGGGTGGTTGATAAAGCACCATATTGAAAATCCTGAGTGTAGTTGCAACCCAGTAACACTTGCAAAGAACAAGAAACAAATGTAGGGTATGAAACGTATTTTACCCTAGTTTTGTTCTGTAGCTTGGTTACGAGATCACTGTAAATGATCTCCCCCATGTCGACATTAGTACCAGTCATCAAGCAGTAGGCCATCATCAACTGAATAGAATTAATATGTTCAGTGGATGAGTGGTTCCCGCCGAGAACCTGAATCACAAATGTGAACAGGATCCTCCAAGCCACGTGAAAGGAGTTCTTGGTGACTAGGGTTTTGTCCAAAAGTTTTAGATCAAGAGAAATGTTTTCTAACTCAGCCTTTACAATGGCTGGGTCAGGGAGAGGAACATATTTTCCTTGGTTATAGTCAAGCCCTGTTGATGAGCAAAAAGTTTTGAAGTCCAGGGTGACAATTTGTTGCCCATTTAAAATAGAGAACCTGATGAGAAACTCCTTGAGGGGTCTTGGTATGTTCTCATCAGTGGAGGGTGTCGAGTCATAGGCCATTGCAGTTGCCCAGAACTCCCTGAGGAAGTTGTCGTAAAGTATAGATGGGACTGAGTAAAGGCCTGTTGTAGTGGGCAGTTCAGTAAAAATTTCATGATTCCCTTATAGGCTGGGACATCATGTGGGTATTCAAATTTGCCTATAACATTATTTGTTTTGAATTCAACATTTTCTAGACCGCCTACCCACTGAGGTGCAAACTGAAGAGACTGTGTTGTTGCCATTTCCATTCAGAAAAGTTTTAGGGTTTTTGAAAAACATTTCTTGACAAGAACAATCAAAGAGGTTAGAGTGTCTTGAGTTTTGTGATAAAAAACCTTTTGTAAATTATTTACAGAGAAAATTTTACTGAAAAACTAGTTGGGGATTTAAAGAACACACAAAGTTTTTCTGGGTTTGAGAATTGATTTTGGAAGAGTTTTGATGCAGAAAATAATTTGTGTGTTTTAATGTTTTGAGAGGGGTATTTATAGAGTGATGAGAAGGGTAGATTTGGCATATGTGAGGATTTGTAAAGTTGGTTTTGAAAACATTTTTATTTCCCTCATTTAATGCGACCACTCACTACCCGCAGTTTTTCTCACGGTTTTCTAGGGAACAGTTGCAGTGCACAGTAAAAGTGCATTTTGCAGTATTAAAATATCCTTAGGATATTTGTTGTGAGAGAAGGCATTTAATGCCAAGTGGGATGAGGTAAGGTTTGAGGGACCCTTGACATAGGTGACAGAAGGACATAGAGACATATATTCCTATATTAAATTGGTATGTTTTCCAACCTATGACATTTAAGTAACTGAAATACTTGGTGCATTTAGTTACCCATTCAATGCTCAATGTTCACTGTCAGGGTCCCTGAATGAGTCTTACTGATTCAGTGAGAAGATTATTTTGGATTTTGTTCAGGGAGCAGGGACCATTTCAGAGAGAACTCACTGAGATTGGGATTGATTTTCAGGTTGCTGACTTTCAATGTCAAGCATTCCTAATTCAGCTTTCAGTCTCCTGAAGGTAGGTTCATCAAAGGGTTTGGTAAAGATATCAGCAAGTTGATATTCAGTGGGGATGAAGTGGAGTTCTATGTCTCCTTTCATGATGTGGTCCCTGATGAAATGATATCTGATATCAATGTGTTTGGTTCTTTGGTGGAGGACAGGGTTGTTGGAGATTGCAATAGCACTGGTGTTGTCACAGAAGATGGGTACCAGTTTGTAATGGATGTCATAGTCACTGAGTTGACTTTTCATCCATAACACATTGGCACAACATCCTGCAGCAGCCACATATCCAGCTTTAGCTGAAGACATAGCCACTGATTGTTGCTTTTTAGCACTCC
Source organism: Chrysanthemum seticuspe (assembly GCA_019973895.1). Taxonomy (NCBI): domain Eukaryota; kingdom Viridiplantae; phylum Streptophyta; class Magnoliopsida; order Asterales; family Asteraceae; genus Chrysanthemum; species Chrysanthemum seticuspe. The sequence continues at coordinate 84,428,753 of BPTQ01000002.1, read as the reverse complement.
AACAAACCAGCTTTCCTCCAAGAAATTGACAGGACCCTGAGGTACTTTTCCTGTCCATGTTGCAGCCAGTATAATCAGAATCAGAATACCTTTTGAGGTCAAACCCTGAGCATTTTGGATAGTAAAGTCCAAGGCTTGGAGTTCCCTTTAGGTACATGAGGATTCTTTTGGCTGCAGTGAGATGGGATTCTTTAGGATTGGACTGATATCTAGCTATTAGACATACTGGGAATTATATGTCAGATCTGGAAGCAGTTAGATACATCAGTGATCCTACAATCCCCCTGAAATGAGTTTGATTGACTGATTTGCCAGTGAGATCATGTCCAAGGTTTTTAGGAGGGACCATTGGTGTCTTCACTGAAGCACAATCAGAGATCTCATATTTCTTCAAGAGATTTCTGGTATACTTTTCTTGACTGATGGAGATTCCTTTGTCAGTTTGCCTGATTTGTAGTCCAAGGAAATAAGTGAGTTCACCCATCATGCTCATTTCAAATTTCTTTGTCATCAGTTTTTCAAACTGTTTGCAAAGATTATAATTTGTTGAGCCAAAGATGATGTCATCAACATACACTTGGACCAGTATCACATCTTGTTGGGATATGAAAGTGCTGAAGAATGACAAAGTACTGGAAGAAGTCAAAGTACTGCTAAGGAAAAAGTCAAAGTACTGTTGTCGAAGTCAAAGTACTGCAAAGCTAAAGAACCGCTATATTCGTTTATGGAAAGCTTTGTTATTCTAGAATATTCTTTGTTTAGATTACTTGTCGTACAAGGTTACAAATTGTAAACCGACTAGGGTTATCCTTAAGCCTATAAAAGGACCCCTAGATTGGCATTAGATGTACGTGCATTATTAGAGTTTTAGAGAGTTTGATATTAGAGTTTTAGAGTTGTTTAAGAATCTGTATAACAAGAAGATTCAGAGTTATTAATAAAATCATTGAAAGTTAAAGTTATATTCTTCTTAGCTTTGTTAAGTAAATTCCACATACTTAATAGAGTTTGCTCAGCGTTTCATTGTTAATAACTTAGGATTTATCTGAGGTTATTAAACCCTTAACAAGCTATATAAGTTAAGTTTGGTTAGAGTACATCGATCCAACAAGTAGTATCAGAGCTTGTGTGGAAACTCTGACTAAGAAGAAACCCTCAAAACCTACTTTACAAAACCCTAAAGATTTCGTCTGAAGCTGCACCACCACCATCAATCACCTCACTAAGAATACCAATTATCAAGAAGGGAGAATACGATCTATGGAGCATGAAGATGAGGCAGTACATTGCAATTACAGACCATGCACTGTGGAATGTGATTTTCAATGGTAATGAAGTTGTGGAAGAACCTGTAGACATTCCTGGACAACCTAAAGCACCTAAACCCATCTTGCCAGCTGCTACAATAAGGAATCAAGAGAAAGCTCTCAACATTCTCTTTTCTGCTATTCCTGATGGTCACCTACTCAAGTTCCATGATGCTAAGGATGCAAAGCAACTATGGGCTGCTCTCAAGACCAGATTTGGAGGTAATGATGCTTCCAAGAAGATGCACAGAAATCTGTTGAAGCAACAGTTTGAAACTTTCACTGTTGGTGAAAGAGAAGGTCTTGATGCTGCATATGATAGATTCCAAAATCTCCTTAGCATGCTAGAGTTATACAAGGCAGAGGTATCAGTTGAAGATGCCAATATGAAGTTCTTAAGGAGTTTGCCATCGACATGGCATGTGATAGCTACTATGATCAGAGGACAACATGGTTTGGATGTCATGGACTTTGATGATCTTTACAATCATCTGAAGGTGTATGAGAATGAGATGAATGGCCAAACTAGTTCAAAATCTCACAGTATTGCCTTTTTGTCTTCTGAAAAGAGAGACAATACTTCCACTAAAAGTACTACTTCTCCTACTCAAAGTACTGTTGCTCAAAGTACTGGCTATCCTGCTCATTCTATTACAACTATGACCAACCCCACATCATCACCATCAAGCACCATCCATTCTGATGAAGTCGTATGCTCATTTTTTGCACAGCAAGCTACCTTACCTGTTACTTATGAAGAAGATTTGTCACAGATTGAAGAGGATGCTCTTGAAGAAATTGATATTAGGTGGCAAGTTGCTATGATCACTGCAAGAATCAAGAAGTTCATGAAGAAAACAGGAAGAGGCATTGACTTCAAGCCTAAGCAGGGTATCACTTTTGACAAATCCAAGATTGAATGCTTTAACTATCAGAAGACTGGACACTTTACAAGGGAGTGCAGGTTTGCTAAATATCAGGCAAACAGGATGACTGAAAAACCAAAGCTTGAACTAAAGGAAATTCCTATTACTAAAACAAAAGCCTTGGTTGCTCAAGAGAATCTATCAGAGGTTGACTGGAGTGTTGAGTTTGATGATGAACCAGTAACCTACTGTATGGTGACAATGGAGGAGTTTGATTGGAGCACAGCGTTTGATGAGGAACCTGGATTTGCTGCTATGGAATCTAGAGATGGTTATGGAAGCTTCGACTGGAGCATGGAAAGTGAAGATGATCCTGTCATGCTTGCTATGGTAGCCACTTCACCAAGTTCATCCCCTATCTCTGAGGTATGTTTTAAGTGTCATAACTTTTATCAAAAAGTGCTTAATGATTATGTGACTGAAAGAGATAAGTGTAGAACGGCTAGGGCTGAAGTAGCTGGTTACCAAATTACTTTAGAATCTATGGAAGCCAAAATAATAACACATAAAAATAATGAAATGGCTTGGGATGAAAAGTATGAACAATAGGATTATCAGTTAAAATTAAGTGAATGGAAGTTAGGATGTAAGATTTCTGAGATTGAAAAGCTAACTAAGGAGAGAGATGAATTGCTAGCAAAGTTTGCTGCTTGGGGACAATCTGGTCTCTCTCATGTTAGTTATGTTGAAAAACAGAGAAGAGCTTACATTAGAACTGGACTAGGTTTTGGTATGGATTTCAGTAGCATAGAACAAAACTCACCTGGTAATCAGGATGACCTTAATTTTGAGGATATAACAACTAGTGATGATGAACTCATTAACTATGTAGACACATCTAGTAATGAGGAATCACTTAGTGAACCACCTTCTGAATATAAGAAAGACAAAGGTTATCATGCTGTCCCTCATCCCACTGGTAGTCATCAACCTATTAGACCTGATGTTTCTCGTTTTGGTGTAGACAACCTAGAGTTTAGGAAAAAGCTTACTAGTCAATCTAGGTCTGAAACCCCAAAAGAAATTGTTGAAAAATCTAAGGATAATGATGTTAAAAGTCAAGTAGTACCTTCAACTCAAAGTACTGCTACATGTTCAGCAGTACCTTTAGGAAAACCTTCTCAAAATACTGCTAAACCTTTTTGGGATAATTTTGGTCAAAACAGTTTTAATCATTCACCTAGAAGACATAATAGTTTTGGTCATAGACATAGAGGAAGAAATTTTGGGAGTTTGGGTCCAAAATTGTGTTTTGTTTGTTATAGTCCTGATCATCTGATTAAGCACTGTGACTTTCACTCAGCGTACCTAAGTAAATTTCCAAAGAACAGATCAACCAACCATAAGCCTAGAGAGAATAAACCAATCTGGAATCACTCAAATAGGGTCAACCATAGCAATTTCTCACAAGACTATAGGTACCCTCACCAGAGAAGACCTTTTTCAAAACCTCCAGTACCTTCAAACACTTTCCAAGGTACTGTTAAGCCAAAACCAGTACTTTCTCAAAGTACTGCTCAGTTTTCACCAAACACCTTTTGGAATAGGAACCCTAGGAGATCTAATTACTATCAATCTAGAAGGCGTTACAACTCAAAGAAAGTAGATAGATCAAGGGACTCTACACCAGAAGTTAAAACCAAATGGGTTAAGAAAGAAAGTACTGATGGGGAACAAACAGTACTCTCAGTAAGTGAACGTGAAACAGAGATTTTGTTTGATAATAATAAAGAAAACTTGAATGAAAATGAGATTTTTATTGAAAATCAAACACAAGTTTTGGAACAACCAAAGATAATTGATCATGTGCTTAAAGACAGTGGCAATTACATACTTAAAGAATTTAAGTATGTAACTCCACAAGGGGAACACAAGTCAGTAATGGATTGGGTTCCTAAAATTAACTAACTCTTTTATCTTTGTGCAGGGCAACCCAGAAGAGGAGCTTAAAGATCATCTAATTGTGGATAGTTGTCACACCCCCAAATTACCTGTTTTGCAGCGGAATGGAATTCCTGGGGATTGACTGTCATAGCATCACAATTACAGTTATATTGAACGACCTAAAGTGTCGTTTGGAAAATACATCGTTTGATTTAATAAAATAATCAGAGTTTACAAAATATAGGTCCCAAATGAAAGTCAACATATGCGGAATTAAGTTTGTTACAAGTCAAACGATGTTTGTAAAGTTCATAAAACCCAAGTGAGACGCGTCGTCACCGCGACTCTATGATGTGTCCACATGCATGCCATGAAGTGAATGCCTTAGATACCTGAGATAAAACATGCTAAAAAGTGTCAACACAAAGGTTGAGTGAGTTCATAGAGTTTGCGTTGAAATGTAAAGCCTTTCAAAATCGTTTATGCAGCAAAGGCATTGTAAATCCACTCAGTTCCAAATTCCGCCCATACAAAACTTGCAACTTGTGTGTTTACAACCCACTGCCAAAATATGTATAGTTTATGTTCAAGCACATGATGTCAAATGAATTCACAATAGTACCTAACTCGACGTAAAACCATAGCACATAATCAATAGCACCTGACTCAATGTATCAGTATTCAACTGATTTAGAACATTATACGACGTAGAACTATAGCACATAATCAATAGCACCTGACTCAATGTATCAGTAGTCAACTGACATAGTACTTTATACGACGTAGAACTATAACACCTAATCAGGAACAATTGATATAATACAACATTCGAATTTGAAACGATGGTGATCATGATAGAAGTTATCCATAAAAATCTAATGTACTTATGAAAAATAGTTAAGCATGTATCTCCCCCAAAATAGTCCAAAACAATTGAAAATGGGGCTATGAAAACTCACTTGGTACAATGATGCGATGGCAAAAGTGAGTACACCGAAACGTAGCGTGAATCACTAAACTTGACCTATTATGAATGATATGATACATAATAAGTTATGATGTAATGTTATGCATGCAATTCGTATGATATCTATACCACTTGTGAATTTTTGAAAATAATACTTATCGTCGAAAAATAATTCTTATAACGTCTTGACAATTTAATAATTACTTTTCAAGCATTTACGTTGAAATGATATCATACGATAATCATTTAATGATTCATTATGAAATTATAACTTTTTGTCGTAAAATAATGTCGTTGAAATTTCCATGAAAGTGATTAAAACGGCCTCTAAAAGCTAGTCGTAAAATGGTGCACGTCGAGCGTTAGGAAACAAACTCAACGGTTTTTGGGAAGCTTGTATCATTATCTCAAAGTTTTAGTGTTTAAGTTTCCAGTCTAGAGGTCTCGATCACAAAGAAAAATATAGGTTAAGTATAGTACTTTAGTCCAAAATATCGTTTAAGGTTGGTTTTCGGCCAAGTTTGAGTAACCATATTTATTTCATTACAACTCCGCTAAACAAACGGTCGGACATTTTGAAAAATATGCTTGGCGAACTTACTTTTATTAGAATACATCACTTTATAAAAAGCTCTACATCAATGTTAAAAACAACCTTCAACATGGTCTCTAGTTTTGCCGTAATACTTGCCTATTAGAAATAATATAGTTTTTCTTATATAATAAAGTTACGGCAACTTTGTGAAAACGTGTATAATTTAATTGTTACAAATCCGTTTTCTACGTTTTAAAGGTCCTTAGCTTTGTATCAAAGTATACTAACATATTTTTGACAAGTCGAAATAATTTACAACGCCCAAGCTTCATTTTTGACTCGTACAAAATAAGCAATACATGCTGAAATTTCCAGAAAATTATAGTTTTCGTAGGCCAACTTGAAAAGTTCATAACTTCTTCGTTATAGCTCCGTTTTAATCCGTTCAAGCGGCCACGTTTTCGTTTTAAAGCGTATTTTCTAAATATCTAGGCCAAATATTTTTACCTACTGTCGGAGTTTCCAGATTTTTAAAATAAGGACAGACCCTTTTGCAAACTTGTCGAAATGAGTTTTTCTCGCGCCAAACCTATTCTAACCCATTCAAAACAACTCCGAAGCTATTCTAATCCTACCATACACCTTCTTAGGGTGTCATGGGTTCCTAGACATCACCAAAAATAATATATAATAAGGAGTAATTATAGGATGACTTATATATACATAACTCTTAAAATCAATGAAAAAGTGGTATAAACCTCATGAGACTTGCATGTTTTCTCAAATAAAAATAAAATGACCATAACAATGAATATGAAATATTATGATGAATATGAATGCTTACTAGTAACTTGATGAGGTTTATGAGAACAAAGGATTTTTCCTAATCACCCAAGGTTTATATTGCAAAACCTTAAACAAAAGTGATACTAGTGTGTTAAAAACCTTGTCTTGAAAATTTTTAGCAACCTCCTTCTTGGTTCCTTAGGTTGGCCGGTTTGCAAAAGAAGAGAGAAAGCAAGTTTTGATCTTTTACTTGACAAGATAATGAAGTGAAATGAGTTAAGTTTTAGTATAATACAATATACTTATGAGATATTTAGCAAGAGTACATGAATCACCCCAAATGACTCACCCCCTTGTCGACAAGGGGGTGTTATCACTTACTTTCATATATATATATATATATATATATATATATATATATATATATATATATATATATATATATATATATATATATATATATATATATATATATATATATATATATACTAGTTTTCGAAGCCCGCCCAATGGGCGGGCATGACTTATAATTATTTGTTTGTTGTTTTTTGTTAACTGAAATACATTTTTTTGAATTGTCAAACAATATTATAGAACAATTGTTTCTTTGGCTTTTAGTTGTTGGTTTTTGTTTTGTTTTTTTTTGTTAAGATTATAAATAATTGTATGGTTTGCGGGATGGTTAATAACACAACATATATAATTTTTTAAAACATTATGAATTTTATGTATGTTTGTAATGTTGTAGATAATGAAAATGTATTAAAGTGATATAACAGTTAACTTAAATTCTAAAAAAGCTTCTTTGTAGACAACATTTGTTGTTGATTTTGCCTATTTCCCGTCTTCATCACAACATAAAATCTTTAATCCTTTTATGCTTTTCACCCTTGATACGGCTACGTATAGTTGTCCGTGAGAAAAAACCAGCTATTGTAGTAACAATCCTACATGTGTTAATGTTTGTCCTTGACTTTTGTTAATAGTCATTGCAAAACACAACGCAACTGGGAATTATCTACGATTAAATTTAAACGGTATCTTATTATCAGATGTCCACGAGTACCAACTACATGATCTAATAGATATTACTCCCTCCGTCTCAATTTTATTGTCCATATTTCCATTTTTGGATGTCTCAAAAAAATTGTCCACTTTCCCTTTTTAGTAAAAACTAGGGAATATAAAGGGGGAATATTCTATTTGTGTGGTTGAAAATTAAAGTTGCCCCACTTTTATTAAACTTTGTGCTTTCTCTCTCATGACAATTAAATTGAGACGGAGGGAGTAGAAGCTTAGGGTTTAGTTTTCAAGTAATGTTTTTTGGAAAAAAGAGGATAGATATATTGTTGCAACTTAGAGCTTTAAATATTCAAGAAGGACACGTTTTAATGTTGCAACAGGGCTTCGGATCTTTTGGCATAGGTTTCGTATACACGGAACAGTTGAGAATGATTTCAAATTAAATCCGGTCGAGTAAACAACTTTGACTAATGTCTAAATAAGAGAGAAAACAAAAAAGTACCATTTTATCAACTTAATATCTAAACTAAAAGCTTAAATACAACTGACCATAAATAGACATTAGATAAAATGTATATTATTCGTTCAGGGTAGAAGTAATGGTTAGCTTCACAAATATCTCTTGCCATCATTGGTTCGTTGGTAAACTCAAATATTATTCTCCAATTAAAGGAGTCCTCACGGTTATGAATATTCTTCTTTTGGTCGAAGTTCTTAGAGTGTGTACAGAGGTAAACTCAAATATTGCGTCAATCAATGGTGATTGAGATGAAACTGCAAAGTGAGGCAAATTCTATTCAAATGACCACCGTTTTTTGCGCATATACTTCTGTATCACATATTCACATCTAAGAAGCGGGTTACATGAGTCAGGTTACAAATATGACACACCTGTAGCATATAAGGTTATAGTGGAAACATTACTTGTTGAAAAGCAAACAATGCGGATGTACATGCATAAGTGTTAGGTGCCAACCATAAAAGACTTTTTTAAAAGAAATTTAGATGTGGCTTTCAGCTCCAGACATCCCCTTAATAAGTAGTTTTAAGTGAAATAAAGTGTTTTCAGCAATATGGCTAAAGTTGGTTATTCCAAAACTACTATTTTTTTCAGCAATAAGGTTGAAGTTGCTTATTCCAAACTGCTAAATTTTAAGTTTAGTGTTCCTCTAGAAGTTAGCATATCAATGAGACGAGTTTCTACTAAACCAACTTCTTCCCAAAAATATTTTTGGACACTTTTCCAAACAACAATGCTTGATTTGGATCTAGCAATTTTTTAGTTTTTTATTTCGGCAAATATACAGAAATTTCTTTAGATGGTATAAATGTACAGATAAGATCAGGAAAATGAATACAAATAATCTGTCAGTGTGGGTTTTTATTCTAACATAAACCCATGTAATCTGAGATTTTGATATCTTTATATTGAGTAAAATATAAGGATATTTCTTCAAAACGGGTCTAACAGTGTAGGTCAGTGTTAGCACAAATTCGACCCTTTTTAGAAGTAAATCGTTTAAATTTTTGAGCATTACCTATTAATATGGTCTCATACCATTGATTAATTTTGTAGGAGATTGATGGTGTTGAATACCTTCAGAATCTTGAAGAGATTGGACCTGTTTCATTGGCATACATTAGACAGAAGTTGCTAAATAGGTCATTTCAAGTTGCTGTATCAAGTGTTCTCAGCAATGTCTCTAGCAGTACTCTGGGATCTAAAAATCTTGATTTCCCCACGCTGAAAACGTCACTTAAATGTTACACCGAAAAGAATATGTAAAGAATATACCATTTTGCATTGCGAATCTACATATTCAGTAAAGAATATCACAGAATAGCCTTTAGCATTGCATATGAAAAGTCTAATAAGTTAAAATTTGGTTTCGTATTACCCATGTTGTGCACTTATTGTAATTGCAAAGTGAAAACAAAACAAAAGTATATGTATCAAATATGCATGACAAAATTAAATATAAATAGAGGAATAGCTTACCTCTGCGTTTAACCTCAGTAGACGGTTCAGCAGTAGCACGCCTCGTCATTATATTCCATCCTTACATAGCAAATGATTCCAAAAAGCTTATATAAAAACTTCCATATATGCAAACCCAGATTCTTGGATGGTTCAGCCCCAAGTGACACCAGTACGTAGATATCAAATTGATAGTAGCTTGGGTTTAATTGACAATGCCAACTTCAAGAAAGTAGCTTAGATACCGTACTTTTGGCAAAGGGGGTTCGGAATTTCATCTTCATCTTGATCATCATGACTGATAATATCAAAAGAACATTGTTCAATCTCAACCATATATTCCATCTTTTTCATTTTCTGTCCAAAACACAATTTTTATACAACTATTCCAACCAACTTAAAAATAAACCATATTTGAGCAACTTAAATATTTAATACAAACCTCCTCACCTTTGCAGCCTAATCATGCTCAAAAAAAACAAAGGTAGATGTTAGGCTACTACCCACAGTATAAGAAGTGAAATTGTTCATCTCCTTTGCGAAAACTGCTGGTTATTCATGTTCGTTGACAATTGTTGGTGCAGGGGTACTTGTTGATTCACCTTCATTTGCTGTTATTAAGAGCGACATGTTGTTCATGACTGTATCAAGGATGAAGTTTGGTCGTTCCTTTGTGCTGTCGTTTTCAAAATGAAGCTATAACAAACGTCTTGTGGCACATTGCGACGAAATTTCACGAACGTAAGCAGGACATTTCACTGCACTATACCCCCATCAAACTAAAAATCGGCTTTGGTAGAAAAAACAGCAACCCAATTCAAAAGTGCAAATCCAACCACCCCTTAAGTCTCACCTTAAGTATTCAAAGGCTGATATTCGGACTAAAGCTGATGAGGTTCCATATGACTTGGGTCACACCTTCAAGTAAACTGCAACTCTCCAATGCAAACATATCTGTGCATAATCAACGATGTCAAGATTACTTAAGTATGACTTGTGTTGACAATAGATGAACCGTACATGTACTATAAAATGACTACTGATCACAGCATAAAATCCCATAACAATGACTACTGATCCAAGTAATCTGCCAAAATTTAAGCACAAGTATCAACAATTTGTTATAAAATAACAGAAGAACTAAAGAATATTAAAGGGGTGTTCGGGTAAGCAAGCTTATTCAACAGCTTGTCAGCTTATTGTATTTTGATAAAGCAATAAGCACTTTTCAGTGGCTTAAAACAGCTTAGGTCGGTGTCTCAGCTTGTTTGAGCTATTTTGGACCATCTTATTAGAAATAAGCTGATAAGTCAATCTAAACACTGTCTCCTGTATTGTCTTTTGACACCGCATATGCTAATAAATTCTTAAAAACAAAGTATAAATTGTGTAAATAAGGTTTACCAAACAACCCAATGGCCTAAAAGCATAGTTACCATACAAAATAAAGACCATCCCCTAGAAATAAGACGCCAATAATAGCTGCAATGACAATCCCCTAGAAATGGACTGGGATTTCGGTCCGGCTCAACAACGGACTCCTGACAAATCATACTCTGGCAGCAATGTCTTGGTGTTGCATACAGCTTAAAGAGAAGAATAAGGTCCAAAAATGACACTACGAAGTACTCTAATTAAACCCCGAATCTGGTAAAAGTTTATTTGCTCTATAAGGAGTCGGTAGTAGCTGCAATATCAGAGTAAAATGTATCACATACCTCCTTCAGGATAGATCGAGTTGTAATGCACCTCAGTCCAAAAGCTCAAGTGTATTACTGCAGAAAATAGACTGCTTGTTAGCATATGTAAGAAAAAGGTTAACCAACATTTAGAAAGCAAGCCAAACACAAGGGCCATCGTCAAGCACAGATTTTACTGCTCCATCCACATCAACTGACATTGGCCTATCACGCAGATCTAAATGACGACATATTGGCATCTTTTTCTTTATCCATTTTGATAGTTTTTCATGCTCTTTTTTACTATATGGCTGCTCAAGATGATGCTAAGGTCAGAATCAATTTACAGAAAAGTGTGTTGTAATATAATGTAAGTACAAAGCTTACCTTGTTAGAGTCGAACAAACTAAAAATCCCCTGACGATTTCTTTTTAGAGGATATGGGATTAGGGCTGTATTGAATTCAAGAGTGAATAACTTTTTAAGCCTCATTCAATTAAGAAGAAAAAGCGTAGTGTTACAGAATATTTACCTTTAGCCATGCAAGATTAGGTGTTATCACACGTTCATGTTCTTCCAGTTGCCGCCATGTTACATATCAAATACAAAAGTTATACAACTTATCAAAAGTTATTCAACATTTATGAATATAATAAATCATTAAAGAGACCAAATAAAAATCATGGATCATTATGAACCTGAGAGAGAATACACATGTTGTTAACACAAAGAAATAGCTAAACCTCTTCATGAATTGGGAATGAATTCAGTGATATAAAACGTACCTCTTTTCACCATTAGGGTTTTGAGGAAAAGAGAGTATTTTTTTTCCCTGTATGTGATCGGTTAAAAGGATATATCCTTAAACTATATTTAAGGAAAAGATATCTATAATAAGTTTTAAAAGAGATAATTAGTATAGGATTCCAATTTAATTATAGGCATTTATATATTATAGTATGCAACATAATTATCAAAATAACTTGTTGCCTAAGTGGTAAACACACAAGTTATTTATCCAAAATACCAAGGTTCAATCCTTGCAAAGCCACTTTTTTATAAATCAATTTTCAAAAATATTTAATAAAATTCCGAAAATTACAAAATAAATAATAAAATTCTAAAATTTAAGAATTAATTGCTTAAAATTCCAAAATTTAACAATTAATTGCTTAAGTGGACATATAATGCTTAGGTGGCATGAAAATGATTATGTGGCATTGAGGTGGCATTGAGGTGGCATTGAGTTGGCATTGAGGTGGCATTGAGGTGGCATTAATGTCAAATGCCTCCTGTTATATATAATATAGATATATATATATATATATATATATATATATATATATATATATATATATATATATATATATATATATATATATATATATATATATATATATATATATATTTAAAATGTATAAGTGTAATGTTTAGTAAAGTTAAATGAAGATAAATGATAACTTGTAGACACATTTGAGTATATAGGGTAGCGTTAGTTAAAAATAAATTTTCACGGGTCAAGATAAAATATATTGAGATCATAAAAATTATAAAAATACATTTCTTGCAAAATTTGAGTGAAATAATAATAATCGTGTACTATTTAAGATAACCGTCGTAATTATATAAATATAACAATTTATATACGAAATAAATTTAAAACACTGGGTAAACTCATAATATTATTTTTATAAACTTAATATGAGTATAAAAATATATCGGGAAAATTTTTGGAAGTAATGGATCAATTGTTCAAAATAATTAATCACGCGATAAAGTTTATTTAATATGAGATTATACGTTTAATGTAATATGTAAAACCATGCATGAACTAATATGATGAAAATGATGCTAATGAAATGTAGACTAACTTAGTATATATGAAATGTCCTTAATGATTGCTCATGAATTCGCAGCTAAACCACTAAGGTTACGCGAATTTGATACTCGTAAACCTAGTTTACGATAAATGATGAAATAGTGAAACTTGAGAAATGACCTGAAATTGCGAGTTGTCACAATAGTGGTTGCTCTGGAAGCATGACAGGAGACAAGGAGATTCTGTCAGATTTTAAGTCATATTGTGGAGGAAGAGTTGCATTTGGGAATGATGCTAGTGGAGGTAGAATTAGTGGGAAAGGAACCATTAAAGCAGCAAGCATTGATTTTGAGAATGTTAGATATGTGAAGGAGCTCAAGTTCAATCTGTTGTCAGTATCTCAGATCTGTGACAAGAAGTATCCTGTGCTATTCACTGACAAAGAATGTCTTATTCTTTCCCCTGATTTCAAACCTGTTGATGATCACTTGGTAATACTTAGAGTACCATGAACTAATGATGTGTACAGTCTTGATATGAGGACTCTTAGCTCTTCTGAAAGAGCAACATGTTTAGTGGCAAAAGCATCACTAGAAGAAGCACATCAGTGGCATAGAATATTGGGCCATGTAAATTTCAAGAATATCAACAAATTGGTCAAAGGAAATTTAGTTAGAGGTTTACCCACCAAAACTTACAAGAATGATCACTCTTGTTTGGCGTGCAAGAAGGGTAAAGAACACAAAGCTTCATGCAAGAAGCTTGAAGAAAGAACTATTAGAGAACCTTTAGAGTTGCTGCACATGGATCTATTTGGTCATATTTCTGTTACTAGTCTAAACAAGAAAAAGTACTGCTTAGTTGTGACAGATGATTATAGTAGATTTAGTTGGGTCTTTTTCTTGGGCTTTAAAGATGATATTTTTGATGCAATTCATGATCTAATTATAGCCCTTGAAAATCAGTTGAGACTCAAAGTAAGAGGAATTAGATGTGATAATAGGACTGAATTCAAGAACAAGCTTATGGATGAATTTTGTGCTAACAAAGGAATCAAGAGGGAGTTCAGTATTGATAGAACTCCACAGTAGAATGGTGTTGCAGAAAGAAAGAACATAACTTTGATTGAAGTAGCCAGAACAATGCTAGCAGACTCATTACTACCTATTCAATTCTGGGTTGAAGCTGTAAGTACTGCTTTCTATGTGCTTAACAGAGTATCAGTCACCAAACCTTAGATGAAGACACCTTATGAGTTGCTGATGGGAATCAAACCCAACATTCGTTTTCTAAAACCTTTTGGATGCCCTCTGACTATTCTCAACACAATTGATAATTTGGGCAAATTTGATGGAAAGTCAGAAGAAGGATACTTATTGGGGTATTGCACCAACAGCAAAGGATTTAGAGTGTACAATAGAGTCACCAAGAAGGTTCAAGATTGTCTTCATGTTGAATTCTTAGAAGATCAAGAAAATCAGAAGGGTAAAGGTCCTAATTGGATGTTTGATCTTGAAGTTTTGACTCCTTCTATGAACTTTGTACCCGTTAGAGAAGAAAATCAACCTGTTCACAACGGTGAAGATTTACAGTATGTTGTTCATGGAGTCCATATTAGACCTGATGTTGTTCCTGATGAAGAACCAATAACTGTTGAAAAGGAGAGAAGTACTGATGAGCCAAAAGCTACATTATCTGCTGAAGAACAAGCTATTCAAGATGAGCTTAACAGGATGCTTTTTCAAGATGTCATAGCACAATCTTATGATGATGATCAAAGAAGAGCTTATGAAGAAGCAAAGAAAAATAACAAGTCTGCAGAGTTCATCTCACAGTACTTTGGGTGACAGTACTTTTGATCAAAGTACTGCTGCACCTGTTGACAGCACTTTGGATGATTTGGATGATCCTACCATGCATGGCTTAGAAGACACTGATGATGAATTTGAAGATGAAGGTATTTTCCATGAAGGTTCTGATTTCACAAATTTGGATGATGATGTTGAAGTTCCACAGACCCCAATCTTAAGAATTCATAAGAATCATCCTAGTGGTCAAATCATTGGACCTTCTACCTCTGGTGTACTTACAAGAAACAAAGCTAAGGGTCTTTCTACACCTCACAATGCTTTACTTAGTTTTGTTTATAAACAAAACAGGTTGAATCACAAGGATCATCAAACATGCCTGTTCACTTGCTTTATCTCTCAAGAAGAACCCAAGAATATAGCTCAGGAATTATCTAAAGAAAGTTGGGTTGAAGCCATGCAAGAAGAACTTCTTCAATTTAAACTTCAAGAAGTTTGGGTACTATGTGATCTACCTGATGGAAAGAAGGTCATTGGTACAAGATGGGTGTTCAGAGTCAAGAGAGATGAAAGAGGGAATGTCATCAAGAACAAGGCAAGGTTAGTAGCTCAAGTCTACAGACAAGAAGAAGGAGTAGATTATGATGAAGTCTTTTCTCCTATAGCAAGGATTGAAGCAATTCAAATCTTCCTTGCTTTTGCATCATATATGGGATTTCAGGTTTATCAAATGGATGTCAAGAGTGCATTTCTCTATGGCACTATTACAGAGGAGGTTTATGTCAAACAACCTCCTGGTTTTGAAGATCCTGCACATCCGAAAAAAGTCTACAAGGTGGTTAAGGCTCTTTATGGTCTTCACCAAGCTCTAGAGCTTGGTATGAGAGGCTCTCTACTTTCTTATTACAACATGGTTACAGAAGGGGAGTGATGAGTGTGTAAATACTCATCATTTTTGTACAAAATAAACTGCAAAATCATCTGAAAACACTCAGAAACACATCAAAATGATCAAAATATCACAAATCAGTGTTTTATGTGTTTTAAATGCAAAAATATCAAAATCAGATGAAAAACATATCAAATTTGCAAAAATTGCAGTTTCAGTCCCCCAAGTTTCAAAAAATTGTCAAAAACAGCCCCTGAGCACATAATTTCAAAAGTAAAGTCACCAAAGGTCCTTTTAAAATTAAAAGTTGTCAAATTTAGTCCTTTGGTGAAAAATGTCAAAAGTTTGAGAAAATTACAAAAATGGCCCTTCAAGTTTCAAATTTGGCAGAAATGGCCCCTGGAAAATTGCAAAATGGCATATTTGGTCCCTGTACTTTTGAAGCTTGTCAATTATGGTCCCTTGAAGCAAGTTTAGAAAATTACAGGTTTGGTCCTTGGAGATTTCAGATTTACAAGTCTAGTCCTTGTTATAATTAAAAACCTTAAACCCTTTTAGACTTGTCAAAAAGAATTGTGACCCCTGCCTTAACCAAATGGCCCTGTCAAAACCCTCTTTTTGGACTGGTTGGTCAAAACCAGTCAAACCAAGCAGGATAACCCGCCCACTGTACACTGTCTTCTTCCCCACTGGACCTCACCTCTGCAACCACATCTCCCACCATCCCATCACCTTATCCCAACACCTCTTATCCCATTATCATCACCCCTACTTATCACCCCCCCCCCCTAGTTGCAGTAAGAAGGCCAAAAGTCAAAATCTACTCTTCCCGCCAAAATGATTAAAAAGGCAATCTCACTCAAAGTTCAACCATTGGCCAAATTGAAAGGTGGGTTCTGCTCAGAGGACACGTGTAAGACTTTTTGGAGTATAAAAGAGGAAGAAAGACAGAGAAGAAACCAACTTTGGTTTTTACCATTGTTCACATAGTGTAGTTTTTAATGCTTTCTTTAAATTATTGTCTTTTAAAGTTTTAAAGCTGTTTCATTTCTTAAATTAGTGTAATGTAATGATTATTTCAAGTTTAATTTCAAGTTACCTTTAAATTTCAAGTATTGCTTAAATTCCTTTAATTTTCATGTTATTCGAATTCTAGTTAATTAGTTGTTAATTGGATTCTTTAAGCTCTCATAAGCTTCTGACAAAAGCTCATTAAGCTTTTAGATTCATTAAACAAGTTGTAGTTTTTAAATTAAGAAAAGTACTAAAAAATTCAAAGAAAGTCAATGGAAGTCTACTGTGATCCTATAAGCAGTTCTGGGAAATGGAAACTAAGCTAGATGGATTTCTGGTTTCTAGCTTATTGACAGTAAGCTAGGAGTAGTTTTTGGACCCTGGTACTCAGTTTTCACTTTGATCACTTGTAAGTTCCATTATTACCATTTTTTACCCATTTACGGTTTCATTACTTTTCATGTTCAGATTTTCATGATTTCCTGTTTCTATGTTGTTGTTTAGTGTTATTATAGCATAAATTAAGTAGGTTGTTCATTGAGATTAACTTGTGCTTAAAATTAGAAATTATTCAGTTAAAATGCAAATTTGATAAGTTTGTGTTCTTGATTGTGTTCTTGAAAGTTTAATGCTCAATTAGTCTTAATATGTTATATTATAATGACTGGAATCTAGTTTAGACTCAAAATCATTTAAATCTTTGAAGTTCATGTGACAAGTGAAAGTTAAAGGGATGTTTGGATTTGCTGATAAGATAGAGTTCCAGTGTATGTCTGTGGTTATTTATACTTGCTTCATGATACATTAATACTTAATAGCTCAGGCAAGTCATAATATTAAGTCCTTATATAGTTAAAAGTCAAAATTGCCTTTTAGTCTTTTCTAATTCTTGTCTGTTTAAGTTTTCAAATCTGTCTCCATAATATTAGCCTAAAAGTTGATAAGTTAACTTAATTCAGTTTTATTATAGCTTAATATAACATGTTTCAGTAGTAATTTAAGATTTAAATTCACTTTAGTCAACCTTTTCAGTTTTTAGTTAAAGTCAAATTTTCATAACAGTGATGCCCTGCACCACAGCCTTAGGTGTCAAGTTCATGAGCTTGCATAAGCTTCATGACTTGACCCTAGCTTGTGTACTTAGCTTCTTTATGTTGCCTCTGTGGCCTAGTCTTTATGTGTAGGATTATTTTTCAGTTTTTAGCTTATTTACATAGCTTAATCAAACCCTTTATTTTGTCCCACCAAACCCCTTCCACTGAAGCAAACAGTGGAAGTGGAGTTGTTTTCCCAAGCTTGTTATAAGTTCCTCTTTAGCCTTGAGTTTGTGTTATTTGGCTTTTCACAAAGCCAAGCAACTAGTCTCAATGTTCTAAAGCTTGTTGAGCTGTTCCTAGCTTATTTGACAAGTCTTGTGAAGGCTTCTTGTTTGCTCACTCACAACAAATAACTGTGAACACAGTTATTTTACACCATTTCCTAGAAGCCTTTTAAAGCTCATTAGAAGCCATAAAGCTTATGTGGTTTAGTTTCTTTTGAAGCTAAACTCCCCTACTTTATGTGCTTGTACTTCAAATCACACTTGCAGCTCAATTTAATAGGCTGCAAGTAGATTCTTACTTGTCCAATATACTGAGTATTCAGCATACTCAGTATATTCCTAGCATCTTCATAAGCTTTGCATAAGCTCATCTGTGATCCTCATAAGTTGAGTTGTAGCTTTTTGGAAAGCCAACCAGCATGCCTTGCTACTCCAACTCTTTATATGGCTTATTCAGCTTATTTGTTAAGCTGAATCTGTCCATCAAATAAGCTGCAGGGGTGTTTGGTTTAGCTATTTATCTGAGAAAAGCTTATAAGCTTTTGTGAGCTTATTGGCCAAAATCAGTTAACTAGCTTGTTCATACCTGTCAATATTAATTGTATGCATATTATCTTTCTTTTGTTTTCCTATGTGGAGCTTATACCAAGCTTATTCAAGCTTTCATTCAATCCAAGTCAAGCTTGTAGCTTGACTGACTAAACCATAAGCTCACATGTATCCAGTCCATTTTTCTTGTTCATATTTGTATATTGGACTTATGTACATTTCATTTTAGCTTTTATTTCATTTGTTATAGCTTATTTCAAGCTTATTACTAGCTTGAGTTCCAACAGTCAAGCCATAAGCTTAACTGTTGGACTCATAAGCTTCTTAATGTGCTTATTTTAAAGTTTGTAAAGTTTTATTTTCAATAAACTTGTATAAATACTAGTCCTAAAAACAGAAAAGCCCAAAAATAGCTTTAACAACTAGTGCTAGCTTATATATGGAAGCTTATGGCTTATTTGGCCAACTGTCATGGAAATAAGCTCCCACAGAGCTTATTTCCAAGTTTTACAAAAGTTGGTTTTGTTAAAGTTTCTTATATTTAGCTTATTATTAGTTTTGCAAAAAGAAAAATAAAAAAATAAAATGTTTTGCAAAAAGGGTGGAGGCAGGCTCGAACCTGAGACCTCCACCCCTTTAAGAGTGATAGCATGTGTACCTGGAACCATAAGCGCCCTTGGGTCTTTCTTGTCATAGCTTGCATAATCAAATATATAAGGGTGTTTGGCAGTTATGGTTATAAGCTCTTTTGAGCTTATTTCCAGCTTATTTTCCACAGTAACCCACAGCTTTCTTATTTTCCTTAGATTAAGAATAGATTATAGTATTTTCTGTAAAAAGTTGAGATTTTTCTTATTAGTTTTAATATTTTTAATCAATTAATTAGTGTTTTATAGTATTTAAATCATAATAAAAAATATAAAAGTCTAAAAAATATAAATCTTTTTTCTAAAATTTTCTTTTATCATATAGTATGTAATAAAATTAGTTTTACATTCGTAGGCCTTTTATTTCATAATATTTACGTTTTTGCTTGCGCTCCAGCGTATTTTTTGTAAATAACGCTCGTTTTCAGTTTAAGTAACGTTTTTAGGTAATTTGAGTTTACGTTTTAGTTAAGATAGTTTATTTAAGTTATTTTATTTTATAAAATCATAAAAACATCATTGTAAATATAGTGATAGCATTTATTTAATAGATTTTAACTTTTTAATTCTATTTAATTTGCATTTAAGTCGTTGAGACATGCAAATCCCTACTATAGTTATAATCATTTTTAGGTTTCTGATTGCACGTTTTTATTGACGTAGCTGTGACAGAGCTATTACTATTCACATTCCTAGTGTTAGTCAATCAGATTCCTGTTTTTGTACATTCTATATCCTTTCAACAATTTACAAGTCATTGTATTCAGAATATCACGCCTCACCAAGACATAAACGATCCAAGGAAATTTTTAATCCTTGGTAAACTTGCATTTTCTCCCGGGCTGTCGCGCCTTTTATCATCTGTTACGGTTGACCGTTCGCAAGCGGTTGGCTTGAGTGACGGAGAAATAAAAGAGGGTGGTTCGGGAGGAATCAAATTTTGGCGCCGCTGCCGGGGAGGCTAGCTGCGTATTATGACTTGTATTTTGTATTTTGTTGAAATACCTATCCTTGTATGTAAATTACATATACTTCATTTCATATAAACAATATAAAAAAAAAAAAAAAACAAAAAAAAAAAAAACAAAAAAAAAAACAAAAAGATTTTATGGTTGAAATCTATCTGTGCTTTGATTTGCATTTGACTGTCAATTTTCCTAATCTTGATATTCCTAGGTCTAAATTTTGGCTAAACACCATGTTTACACTAAAAAAGGATTTACTGTGCTTAGTATAATTCCTGGAATGTGATAGATTAGGTTTAAATCAGTTTCATGTATTGATAATCTCATTTAGGTTTCCCTTTTAGACAATTTTTATTTTTCGTTTCTGTTTATATTATATCAAAAACCCAAAAATATTTTTCCTTTCTTTTTATAAGTCAAAAATCAAAAAGATTCTTCTAGCCTTTTCTGAGTTTCTTTCTAAAGATTCTTAGACTCATCTTAGTGATGATTATTCATAATTCTGTAAGTGGAACTCCCACTCCAATTTCCCACCAAATCCCTGAGTGGCAATCCCACTCAGCTTCCCCATGAACAAATTAATTCGGGGTCGAGTCAAGCTAGCGACTCGGTAATCAAAAACAGTAGCTTAACATGGGTTTTCACCCGTGTGTACCACCCTAGTGTGGGGGAGATGCCCCACATGTTGTATATAGATCTAAAAAATGAATGAAAATTGTAAATATTAAAAAAAAAAAAGAATAATTGTTGTGTTTCCACACTTAGCCAGTAATGTTATCTTTTTACGTTCTAAGTTTCGGCATAACAGCCGGTACTTTGAATATTGAGGACAATATTCATTTCTAAGTGTGGGGGGGGGGGGGGGAAATTCTGGCGATTTTTGATCATAAATGAACCCATTTAGTCCCTTTTTCCCCCAAAATGGCCAAATTTAAAATTTTTTTTTAGTGGAAGTACTATGTACTAAACACAACAAATGGTAATCAGTCCACCATGTCTAACCCACATAAGGACTGGCTAATCCAGGAGCAAACGGCTCTTGGTAAAGATATCTCAAATCCGTTGACGGCTTGCAATTTGCCCAAAATTGTATGGTATTCAGCTCACCATATCCTTAAAAGTGAAGAGTTGGCTAGCCCGCAAGTTTATGGCTTGTGGTAAAGGCAGTGGAAAAACCATAATTGGTAATCAACTCACCAAAGATAATATTGATAATTTATCTAAGAGTTGGCTAGTCCAGAAGGGTACGGCTTCTGGTAAAGACAAATCAAACCCGTTGAAAGCTGGTGGTTTGCTCAAAATCACATGGTTATCAGTGTACCAAGGTTCTTACTTGAACTGAAACATTTGGCTACTCCAGAAGTAATGGCTTTTGGTAAAGAGATAAAATCCATTAATTTTTCTCAAAACATTGCTAGGGACTAGCAATATCTTAGTGTGGGGGATTGATGAGTGTGTAAATACTCATCATTTTTGTACAAAATAAACTGCAAAATCATCTGAAAACACTCAGAAACACATCAAAATGATCAAAATATCACAAATCAGTGTTTTATGTGTTTTAAATGCAAAAATATCAAAATCAGATGAAAAACATATCAAATTTGCAAAAATTGCAGTTTCAGTCCCCCAAGTTTCAAAAAATTGTCAAAAACAGCCCCTGAGCACATAATTTCAAAAGTAAAGTCACCAAAGGTCCTTTTAAAATTAAAAGTTGTCAAATTTAGTCCTTTGGTGAAAAATGTCAAAAGTTTGAGAAAATTACAAAAATGGCCCTTCAAGTTTCAAATTTGGCAGAAATGGCCCCTGGAAAATTGCAAAATGGCATATTTGGTCCCTGTACTTTTGAAGCTTGTCAATTATGGTCCCTTGAAGCAAGTTTAGAAAATTACAGGTTTGGTCCTTGGAGATTTCAGATTTACAAGTCTAGTCCTTGTTATAATTAAAAACCTTAAACCCTTTTAGACTTGTCAAAAAGAATTGTGACCCCTGCCTTAACCAAATGGCCCTGTCAAAACCCTCTTTTTGGACTGGTTGGTCAAAACCAGTCAAACCAAGCAGGATAACCCGCCCACTGTACACTGTCTTCTTCCCCACTGGACCTCACCTCTGCAACCACATCTCCCACCATCCCATCACCTTATCCCAACACCTCTTATCCCATTATCATCACCCCTACTTATCACCCCCCCTAGTTGCAGTAAGAAGGCCAAAAGTCAAAATCTACTCTTCCCGCCAAAATGATTAAAAAGGCAATCTCACTCAAAGTTCAACCATTGGCCAAATTGAAAGGTGGGTTCTGCTCAGAGGACACGTGTAAGACTTTTTGGAGTATAAAAGAGGAAGAAAGACAGAGAAGAAACCAACTTTGGTTTTTACCATTGTTCACATAGTGTAGTTTTTAATGCTTTCTTTAAATTATTGTCTTTTAAAGTTTTAAAGCTGTTTCATTTCTTAAATTAGTGTAATGTAATGATTATTTCAAGTTTAATTTCAAGTTACCTTTAAATTTCAAGTATTGCTTAAATTCCTTTAATTTTCATGTTATTCGAATTCTAGTTAATTAGTTGTTAATTGGATTCTTTAAGCTCTCATAAGCTTCTGACAAAAGCTCATTAAGCTTTTAGATTCATTAAACAAGTTGTAGTTTTTAAATTAAGAAAAGTACTAAAAAATTCAAAGAAAGTCAATGGAAGTCTACTGTGATCCTATAAGCAGTTCTGGGAAATGGAAACTAAGCTAGATGGATTTCTGGTTTCTAGCTTATTGACAGTAAGCTAGGAGTAGTTTTTGGACCCTGGTACTCAGTTTTCACTTTGATCACTTGTAAGTTCCATTATTACCATTTTTTACCCATTTACTGTTTCATTACTTTTCATGTTCAGATTTTCATGATTTCCTGTTTCTATGTTGTTGTTTAGTGTTATTATAGCATAAATTAAGTAGGTTGTTCATTGAGATTAACTTGTGCTTAAAATTAGAAATTATTCAGTTAAAATGCAAATTTGATAAGTTTGTGTTCTTGATTGTGTTCTTGAAAGTTTAATGCTCAATTAGTCTTAATATGTTATATTATAATGACTGGAATCTAGTTTAGACTCAAAATCATTTAAATCTTTGAAGTTCATGTGACAAGTGAAAGTTAAAGGGATGTTTGGATTTGCTGATAAGATAGAGTTCCAGTGTATGTCTGTGGTTATTTATACTTGCTTCATGATACATTAATACTTAATAGCTCAGGCAAGTCATAATATTAAGTCCTTATATAGTTAAAAGTCAAAATTGCCTTTTAGTCTTTTCTAATTCTTGTCTGTTTAAGTTTTCAAATCTGTCTCCATAATATTAGCCTAAAAGTTGATAAGTTAACTTAATTCAGTTTTATTATAGCTTAATATAACATGTTTCAGTAGTAATTTAAGATTTAAATTCACTTTAGTCAACCTTTTCAGTTTTTAGTTAAAGTCAAATTTTCATAACAGTGATGCCCTGCACCACAGCCTTAGGTGTCAAGTTCATGAGCTTGCATAAGCTTCATGACTTGACCCTAGCTTGTGTACTTAGCTTCTTTATGTTGCCTCTGTGGCCTAGTCTTTATGTGTAGGATTATTTTTTAGTTTTTAGCTTATTTACATAGCTTAATCAAACCCTTTATTTTGTCCCACCAAACCCCTTCCACTGAAGCAAACAGTGGAAGTGGAGTTGTTTTCCCAAGCTTGTTATAAGTTCCTCTTTAGCCTTGAGTTTGTGTTATTTGGCTTTTCACAAAGCCAAGCAACTAGTCTCAATGTTCTAAAGCTTGTTGAGCTGTTCCTAGCTTATTTGACAAGTCTTGTGAAGGCTTCTTGTTTGCTCACTCACAACAAATAACTGTGAACACAGTTATTTTACACCATTTCCTAGAAGCCTTTTAAAGCTCATTAGAAGCCATAAAGCTTATGTGGTTTAGTTTCTTTTGAAGCTAAACTCCCCTACTTTATGTGCTTGTACTTCAAATCACACTTGCAGCTCAATTTAATAGGCTGCAAGTAGATTCTTACTTGTCCAATATACTGAGTATTCAGCATACTCAGTATATTCCTAGCATCTTCATAAGCTTTGCATAAGCTCATCTGTGATCCTCATAAGTTGAGTTGTAGCTTTTTGGAAAGCCAACCAGCATGCCTTGCTACTCCAACTCTTTATATGGCTTATTCAGCTTATTTGTTAAGCTGAATCTGTCCATCAAATAAGCTGCAGGGGTGTTTGGTTTAGCTATTTATCTGAGAAAAGCTTATAAGCTTTTGTGAGCTTATTGGCCAAAATCAGTTAACTAGCTTGTTCATACCTGTCAATATTAATTGTATGCATATTATCTTTCTTTTGTTTTCCTATGTGGAGCTTATACCAAGCTTATTCAAGCTTTCATTCAATCCAAGTCAAGCTTGTAGCTTGACTGACTAAACCATAAGCTCACATGTATCCAGTCCATTTTTCTTGTTCATATTTGTATATTGGACTTATGTACATTTCATTTTAGCTTTTATTTCATTTGTTATAGCTTATTTCAAGCTTATTACTAGCTTGAGTTCCAACAGTCAAGCCATAAGCTTAACTGTTGGACTCATAAGCTTCTTAATGTGCTTATTTTAAAGTTTGTAAAGTTTTATTTTCAATAAACTTGTATAAATACTAGTCCTAAAAACAGAAAAGCCCAAAAATAGCTTTAACAACTAGTGCTAGCTTATATATGGAAGCTTATGGCTTATTTGGCCAACTGTCATGGAAATAAGCTCCCACAGAGCTTATTTCCAAGTTTTACAAAAGTTGGTTTTGTTAAAGTTTCTTATATTTAGCTTATTATTAGTTTTGCAAAAAGAAAAATAAAAAAATAAAATGTTTTGCAAAAAGGGTGGAGGCAGGCTCGAACCTGAGACCTCCACCCCTTTAAGAGTGATAGCATGTGTACCTGGAACCATAAGCGCCCTTGGGTCTTTCTTGTCATAGCTTGCATAATCAAATATATAAGGGTGTTTGGCAGTTATGGTTATAAGCTCTTTTGAGCTTATTTCCAGCTTATTTTCCACAGTAACCCACAGCTTTCTTATTTTCCTTAGATTAAGAATAGATTATAGTATTTTCTGTAAAAAGTTGAGATTTTTCTTATTAGTTTTAATATTTTTAATCAATTAATTAGTGTTTTATAGTATTTAAATCATAATAAAAAATATAAAAGTCTAAAAAATATAAATCTTTTTTCTAAAATTTTCTTTTATCATATAGTATGTAATAAAATTAGTTTTACATTCGTAGGCCTTTTATTTCATAATATTTACGTTTTTGCTTGCGCTCCAGCGTATTTTTTGTAAATAACGCTCGTTTTCAGTTTAAGTAACGTTTTTAGGTAATTTGAGTTTACGTTTTAGTTAAGATAGTTTATTTAAGTTATTTTATTTTATAAAATCATAAAAACATCATTGTAAATATAGTGATAGCATTTATTTAATAGATTTTAACTTTTTAATTCTATTTAATTTGCATTTAAGTCGCTGAGACATGCAAATCCCTACTATAGTTATAATCATTTTTAGGTTTCTGATTGCACGTTTTTATTGACGTAGCTGTGACAGAGCTATTACTATTCACATTCCTAGTGTTAGTCAATCAGATTCCTGTTTTTGTACATTCTATATCCTTTCAACAATTTACAAGTCATTGTATTCAGAATATCACGCCTCACCAGGACATAAACGATCCAAGGAAATTTTTAATCCTTGGTAAACTTGCATTTTCTCCCGGGCTGTCGCGCCTTTTATCATCTGTTACGGTTGACCGTTCGCAAGCGGTTGGCTTGAGTGACGGAGAAATAAAAGAGGGTGGTTCGGGAGGAATCAGGGAGCCATTGACAAGATTTTGTTTATCAAGAAAGACAAGAAGGATATCATGTTGGTTCAAGTATATGTTGATGATATCATCTTTGGAGCTACCAAACAGTCCATGGTTAAGGAGTTTGAGCAGCTGATGCAGAATGAATTTCAAATGAGTTCTATGGGGGAGTTAACATTCTTTTTGGGACTTCAAGTTAAACAGTCAAAGGAAGGAATTTTCATCAGTCAAGATAAGTATGTCTCAGATATACTCAAGAAGTTTAACTTTGATGCTATGAAGCCAGTCACTACACCTATCAAATCTATCAACTCATTGGGCAAGGATGAAGATGGTCAACCTGTTGAAGTCAAGTTGTACAGATCAATGATTGGATGTCTTATGTACCTCACTACATCTAGGCCTGATATTATGTTTGCTGTTTGTCTATGTGCAAGATATCAAGTCTCACCTAAGGTCTCTCATATGAATGCAGTGAAGAGAATTTTTAGTTATTTAAAGCAACAACCTAAGTTAGGTTTGTGGTATCCTAAGGATTCCCCTTTTCACTTGGAAGCTTTTTCAGATAGTGATTATGCAGGAGACAACTATGACAGAAGATCAACTACTGGAGGATGCCAATATCTTGGAAGAAGATTAGTTTCATGGCAGTGTAAGAAGCAAACAATTGTAGCAACATCCTCTACTGAAGCAGAATATGTGGCTGCTGCAAGCTGTTGTGGACAAGTTTTGTGGATGCAGAATCAACTCTTAGATTATGGGTTCAACTTCAAGAATACTCCTATCAACATTGATAATGAGAGTATAATCTGTATTGTGAAGAATCCAGTTTATCACTCCAAGACCAAGCACGTTCAAATTAGGCATCACTTTATCAGAGATTGTTATGAGCATAGGCTCATTAATGTTGTCAAGGTACATACAGATGATAATGTAGCTGATTTACTCACCAAATGTGACAACTCGCAATTTCAGGTCATTTCTCAAATTTACTATTCATCTCGGGAAATTACTATTCACCGGTTACTATTCAAAATTTTACTTTTCACCATTTTCAAAGTCGAAGTAATATTCTGAGAACGTATTTCAAAATTTACTATTCACAAAAAACTATTCATTCCCGGAGAAAATCACTATTCAAGTTTCACTATTTCATCGTTTATCGTAAACTAGGTTTACGAGTATCAAATTCGCGTAACCTTAGTGGTTTAGCTGCGAACTCATGAACAATCATCAAGGACATTTCATATAGACTAGGTTTAGTCTACATATCATTAGCATCATTATCATCATATTAGTTCATGCACGGTTTCGCATTTTACATTAAACGTATAATTTTTATTAAATAAACGCTATCGCGTAATTAATTATTTTGAACAATTGATCCGACACTTCCAAAAATTATCCTGATATATTTTTATACTCATATTAAGATTATAAAAATACTATTATTAGTTTACCCGGTGTTTTAAATTTATTTTGTATATAAATCATTATATTTATATAATTACGACGGTTTTTGTAAATTCTACACGATAATTATTATTTCACTCAATTCTTGTAAGGAATGGATTTTTATAATTTTTATGACTTCGATATATTTTATTTTGTTCCGTTAAAATTGATTTCTAGCTAACGCTACACTTAATAACTAATTATATACCCAAATAAACTATATAAACAAAAAAAATACATTTTTATGATGAACAACCAAAATATCTTTTCTCCCCTTGCCTTGCTGACATTCTTTCCCTTGTCATCAATTAAGTAGTTTACTTTAACTAAAAAAATTACCAACTAGCCCTTTTACTAGATATTTAGTATTCTTGTATTATTATTTTGCCAAAAATAAACATACATACTACATTTTCTATGTGAAAAAGATAGCAATCACTCTCAACTTCATCCTCCTTGTGGTGTTCGGCCTATCTAAGAACAAGAAGAATAATTTATAGAGTTTCCAAGATCAAGAGTCTAAACAACACTAGTATACTCTTAATCAAGGTTTTGAAATAAAAACCTAGGGTATTTAGGATAATCCTTGTTCATTTAACCTCATCACTTCACTAGTAAGCATTTCATATTCATCATCATCTTTCATATTCATGTTGTGTTCATTTTATCATGTTTGAGTAAAGCATGCTATTTATATGGATGTTTATACCACTTAAATTGTTTTTAAGCACTATAAGTTTATATAATTTATCCTATAATTACTCCTTGAAACATATCATTTTTGATGATGTCTAGTGTTGGAAAATTTAGTGCACTTGTGGGATGGTTCACACCTTGTAATGGGTTAGGAGGTACGGAGTGTACACCCATAAGGTCCATGAACACCCTGACTCTAATAGTGTTATGTGTTGGTAGTGCTTGGTGAAAGTACTGTTGTGGTTAACACTGATTATCAGTGTTTCCACTGAAGCAGTACTTCAGCAGGATCAGTGCTTCCACTGAAGTGGTGTTTCCACTGAAGTGGTATCTCACTGAAGTTGTGTTTACACTGAAGCAGTGGCGTTTCCACTGAAGCAGTGTAACCACTGAAAGCACTATGAAAGTACTGATATAAGTACTGATAAATGACAGTTACAACTGCATCATTATGACCACGTTTAATTGGTCATGTAACCACTAACGGCTATAATGGGGATAATTATGAGGCTATTAATGGGCCGATTAATACTCATAATTCCATTGGAACGGTCAAGAGTAACCTCCTATAAATAGGAGATTTGAACATGCATGAAAAACACACAGAAAACACTAAACACTTATAAGCGCAAGGATTAAAGAATTGTGCCTAATTCTCTAACTGCATTTGGTCTTATCCCAAGTAGATATTCGTGATACCCAGGCATTAGGGTCGAATAGTTTACTTTGGAAAGTGATCACACGATTCCAAGTGATATCCGGTAACCACCTGGTGGTATCTGTTACTGCTGACCATTGTTTGTTTCTGCTGAAACAGTTGATCGTTTCTGCTGAAGTTGATTATCTACACTCTGATTTGGGACGAATAACCACCAACAATCAAAGTAAACTATTTAGTGATAATCAATGGCAACTGCTGCAATGAAACACATGGCTTCAAACTTTGCTAAGCTTGATAAGTTTGAAGGGGTGGACTTTAGGAGGTGGCAGAAGAAGATGCACTTCTTGCTGTCAAGCATGAGTGTGGTCTATGTGCTGACTACTCCAATTCCTGATGATGGTGATGATGCTACTGTGGAGCAAATCAGGAGGAGGAGCAAGTGGGAGAATGATGACTACATATGCAGAGGTCTTATTCTGAATGGTATGTCTGATTCTTTGTTTGATATTTATCAGAACTTTGAATCTTCCAAAGAACTGTGGGATTCCTTGGATGCCAAATATATGGCTGAGGATGCATCAAGTAAGAAGTTCCTTGTTAGTAATTTCACAAATTACAAAATGACTGATTCAAGACCAGTTATGGAACAATACAATGAACTTCTTGGAATACTTGGAAGGTTTACACAACACCAAATGAACATGGATGAGGCTATCAAAGTCTCTTGTGTCATTGACAAACTCCCTCCTTCATGGAAAGATTTCAAGCATACCTTGAAACATATGAAGGAGGAGTTAACTCTTGTTGAGTTGGGTAGTCATCTGCACATTGAGGAATCTCTCAAAGTGCAGGATAATGACAAGCCAAAGAGTGGCAATGCTGCTGGACCATCTGTTGTCAATATGGTGGAGCATAACAACTCCAACAGGTACAATGACAACAAAGGCAAACGCAAATTTCATGATAACACAAGGGCAGATCCTAACAAGAAGGCAACACCTACTTGTTGGAAATGTGGCAAGACTGGTCACATTAAAAGGGACTGCAAGGGTGTTAAAGTTGGTGGTAAAGCCAATGGATTAGGCACTAATGGTTCAGGGAGTGGTGGTTCAACCAACTCACTGAAAGGTCAGAATATGTTTAATAAGTCTTTTCAGATTTATTATGTTACATATATATCTAAATATTTTTATGTGCATGATGATGATGTTGCGTGGTGGGTTGACTCTGGTGCAACAGTTCATGTGTGTAAAGATAGAAGCTGGTTCAAGACTTATGAGTCACTGAATGATGGTTCTATTCTTCACATGGGAAATGAGTCAACTGCCTTGGTGCATGGTCGTGGTTGTGTAGATCTTAGGTTTAGTTCTGGAAAGATTGTAACTTTGTTTAATGTTATTCATGTTCCTGATATAAGGAAAAACTTGGTTTCAAGTAGTGTTTTGAATAATCATGGATATAAACAAGTTATTGAATCTGATAAATTTGTGCTTTCTAAGCATGGTGTTTTTATTGGTTTTGGTTATTTATGTAATCAAATGTTCAGGCTTAATGTTTCCACTGATAGTATGTATGTTACCACTGACAATGTTATTTCAGCTTTTGTGTCTACTTTTGATCAGACTAATTCTATCCTCTGGCATGCAAGACTTGGTCATGTACATTATAAAAGGTTGCAAGATATGTATAAGGATGGGTTGATCCCAGCCTTTGACATGGACACTGGAAAGTGTAAAACTTGCATGTTGACCAAGATTACCAAGAAACCCTTTCAGGGTGTTAGTCGTGAGACTAAGCTCCTGGAGCTTGTACATAGTGACCTGTGTGATTTGCATGCCACTCCTTCTTTGGGAAATAAGAAGTACTTTGTGACATTTATTGATGATGCTTCTAGATTTTGTTATGTCTATTTGTTACATACCAAGGATGAAGCATTAGATAAATTCAAAGTGTTTAAAACTGAAGTTGAATTACAACTTGGGTATTTGATCAAAAGATTAAGGACTGATAGGGGAGGTGAGTACATGGATACTCTGTATTTTCAGTCTGTTGGAATAATCCATGAAACGACTGCCCCTTATACTCCTCAGCAAAATGGCATTTCTGAAAGGAAAAACAGGGTGCTGAAGGAGATGGTTAATTCCATGTTGTCCTATTCAGGACTGAGTCAAGGGTTCTGGGGTGAAGCTATGTTAACAGCTTGCTATTTATTAAATATGGTTCCCAACAAAAGGAACAAGGTTACCCCTTATGAACTCTGGACTAAAAAGAAACCCAACCTGAACTATCTCAGGGTTTGGGGTTGTAGGGCTGTTGTAAGACTCCCTGATCCAAAGCAAAAGACTTTGGGTGAAAGAGGCATTGACTGCATCTTTGTTGGATATGCTGAGCATTCCAAGGCTTTTAGGTTCTATGTTATTGAACCTAATGAACATGTTTCAATTAACTCTATAATTGAATCAAGGGATGCAACTTTTGATGAGAATAGATTCATATCAGTCCCTAGACCAAGTCAGAGGATTCCTAATGGCACTCATGACACTGGTGTATCAGAGGTCCCTGATGATGAACCATTAGTGGTCCCTGATGAGGTTGTGGTTCAACAACCTGAACCTGTGCTCAAGAAGAGCAAAAGGGTCAGGACTCCAAAGTCATTTGGACCTGAGTTTCAACTATACTTAGTTAAAGGTACAAGGGATGAGGTCTCAGACCAATACTCCTATTGCTTCATTGTTGAGGATGATCCCAAGACATTTGAAGAAGCAATGAAGTCCCAGGACATTGCTTTCTGGAAAGAAGCAATCAATGATGAGATGGATTCCATCATGGGCAACAACACTTGGGTGTTGGTTGATCTACCACCAGGTTGTAAACCTCTGGGTTGCAAATGGATTTTCAAAAGGAAAATGAAGGTAGATGGAACTATTGAAAAGTTCAAGGCTAGATTAGTTATTTAGGGCTTTAAACAAAAGTCAGGGATATACTATTTTGATACTTATGCCCCTGTGGCTCGTATCAGTACCATAAAACTGCTGATTGCTATGGCATCTATTCACAATCTGATTATTCATCAGATGGATGTGAAGACAGCTTTCTTGAATGGTGAATTGGAAGAGGAGGTTTATATGAACCAACCTCAGGGCTTCATCTTGCCTGGAAATGAAAACAAGGTGTGTAAACTGATTAAGTCTCTTTATGGACTGAAGCAGGCACCTAAGCAATGGCATCAAAATTTTGATGAAGTGGTTTTGTCTAGTGGTTATGTTCTTAACCAAGCTGACAAATGTGTATATAGCAAATTTGATGAATCTGGTAAAGGAGTCATCATTTGTCTATATGTTGATGACATGTTGATCTTTGGCACTGACCAAAATCAGGTTGACTTGACAAAGGAATTTTTGTCATCAAGGTTCTCCATGAAGGACATGGGGGAGGCTGATGTTATCCTTGGTATTAGGATTAAACATGAAAGTAAAAGAATTTCTATCTCTCAGTCTCATTATATTGAGAAGGTGCTGAGGAAATTCAATTACTTTGATTGTACTCCGGTGAGTACACCTATGGATACTTGTGAGAAGCTAATGCCTAATCATGGCAAGACTGTATCTCAACTTGAGTATTCTAGGGTAATTGGCTGCCTGATGTATGCCATGACTTGTACAAGGCCTGATATTGGCTTTGCAGTGGGAAAATTGAGCAGGTATACTAGTAATCCTAGTGCTCATCACTAGCAAGCAGTTCAAAGGGTACTGAAGTATTTGAAGAGAACTATGGATTATAGTCTCTCATATACTGGTTACCCATCAGTGTTGGAAGGTTACACTGATGCAAGTTGGATCAGTAACACTAAAGACAATTCGTCTACCAGTGGCTGGGTATTCCTACTTGGTGGAGGTGCAATTTCTTGGGCATCCAAGAAGCAAAATTGCATCACCAGTTCAACAATGGAATCTGAATTTGTGGCTTTAGCAGCTGCTGGTAAAGAAGCTGAATGGTTGAAAAACTTGCTTCTTGAGATTCCATTGTGGCCTAAACCTATAGCACCCATTTCTATCCGGTGTGATAGTGCAGCTACATTGGCTAGGGCTTATAGCCAGATGTACAATGGTAAGTCTAGACACTTAGGTGTCAGGCATAGCATGATTCGTGAGCTTATCATGAATGGGGTGGTATATGTAGAGTTTGTTAGATCTCAACAGAACTTAGCTGATCACTTGACGAAGGGACTGGCTAGAGACTTGGTTATAAAGTCTACTAAAGGGATGGGTTTAAGTCCAACTTAGTCACTGAATGCTAGGACACCCAACTCCCTCCTGAGGAAACTTAGGAGCTGAGTTCAATGTGGAAAGCTGAACATTCAGTGGATTGGAGCACATGTTTATTTTACATCCCAAGGTTGTGCTCGGAACCTGCTGAAAGGAGGATGAAGTCTTTACTTCTTAATGGTTAACTTATCTTTGAAAAAGTGCTTGGCAGGAGCATGAATAAAGAGGAACCACCTATGTAAATGTTGAAGTTTTGCCTCTTCAGGAAGCTTTTGTATTTTTAGCTTTTACAACATTTATGAATTTGGATATGGACACATGGCTTGTATAGTGTCAGGAGCTTTTAAGTGTTTGAAAACTTGTGTGTAGTTATCTTTAGGTATTCAAATGGGTTGAAGGGTTCAATTCTTAGAACACCCTAATTCTCGAATATTTGAACGTGTAATTACTAAGATGGAAATTCAATCCTCAGGACATTTTCGTTTATGCACATGTTTTGCTTGATGTTTATTTTACATGCAAAGGGAGTGAACTAAATTTGGGGAGGATTGTTGGAAAATTTAGTGCACTTGTGGGATGGTTCACACCTTGTAATGGGTTAGGAGGTATGGAGTGTACACCCATAAGGTCCATGAACACCCTGACTCTAATAGTGGTATGTGTTGGTAGTGCTTGGTGAAAGTACTGTTGTGGTTAACACTGATTATCAGTGTTTCCACTGAAGCAGTACTTCAGCAGGATCAGTGCTTCCACTGAAGTGGTGTTTCCACTGAAGTGGTATCTCACTGAAGTTGTGTTTACACTGAAGCAGTGGCGTTTCCACTGAAGCAGTGTAACCACTGAAAGCACTATGAAAGTACTGATATAAGTACTGATAAATGACAGTTACAACTGCATCATTATGACCACGTTTAATTGGTCATGTAACCACTAACGACTATAATGGGGATAATTATGAGGCTATTAATGGGCCGATTAATACTCATAATTCCATTGGAACGGTCAAGAGTAACCTCCTATAAATAAGAGATCTGAACATGCATGAAAAACACACAGAAAACACTAAACACTTATAAGCGCATGGGTTAAAGAATTGTGCCTAATTCTCTAACTGCATTTGGTCTTATCCCAAGTAGATATTCGTGATACCCAGGCATTAGGGTCGAATAGTTTACTTTGGAAAGTGATCACACGATTCCAAGTGATATCCGGTAACCACCTGGTGGTATCTGTTACTGCTGACCATTGTTTGTTTCTGCTGAAACAGTTGATCGTTTCTGCTGAAGTTGATTATCTACACTCTGATTTGGGACGAATAACCACCAACATCTAGGAACCCATGACACCCTAAGAAGGTGTATGGTAGGATTAGAATAGCTCCAGCATTGGTTTGAATTGGTTAGAATAGGTTTTGCGCGAGAAAAACTCATTTCGACAAGTTTAATTAAGGGTCTGTCCATATTTTTGAATTCTGGAAATTTCGGCAGTAGGTAAAAATTTTTGGCCTAGATATTTAGAAAATATACTTTAAAACGAAAACGTGGTCGCTTGAACGGGTTAAAACGGAGTTATAACGAAGAAGATATGAATTTTTCAAGTTTGACGACGAAAACTATAAAAACCAGAAAATTCAGCATATTACTTCCACTTTTTACGAGTCAAAAATGAGTCTTAAGCGTTATAAATTGTGTCGACTTATCAAAAATATATTAGTATACTTTGATACGAAGCTAAGGACATATAAAACGTAGAAAACGGACTTGTAACGATTAAATTACACGCGTTTAAACAAGGTTGTCGTAACTATTTCATATAAGCATAATTAATATATTTTCTAATAGCCAAAAATATCGGCCGCGAATGACCATGTTAAGGGTCGTTTTTAGCATTGATGGATTACTTTTTATAAAATGATGTCTTCTAGTAAAAGTAAGTTCGCCTAGCCTATTTTCCAAAATGTCCGACCGTTCGTTAAGCGGAGTTGTAATGAATAAAATACGGTTACATAAACTTTGCCGAAAACCACTCTTAAACGATATTTTGGACACAAGTACCATACTTTACCTATATTTTCTCCATGACCCAGACCACTAGGATGAAAAAATAAATGCTAAAACTTTGAGATAATGATACAAGCTTCCCAAAACCGTTGAGTTTGTTTCCTAACACTCGACGTGCACCATTTTACGACTAGCTTTTCAAGGGTACTTAGTTACTTTCATGAAATTTTCAATGACATTATTTTACGACGAAAAGTTATAATTTCATAATAAATCACTAAATGATTATCGTAGGATATAATTTCAACATAAATACATGTAAAGTAATTTATAAATGGTCAAGACGTTATAAGATTATTTTTCGACGATAAGTGTTATTTTCAAAAATTCACAAGTGGTATAGATATCATACGAATTGCATGCATGACATTACATCATGACTTATTATGTATCATATCATTCATAATAGGTCAAGGTTAGAGATTCACGCTACATTTCAGTGTACTCACTTTTGTCATCGCATCAATTCACCAAGTGAGTTCCATAGCCCCATTTTTAATTGTTTTAATGCTTTTATTAAACTCTTTGGGGGAGATACATGCTCAACAACTTTTATGACATTCATGATTATTTGCAACTACATGTTTAACTAAACTGAATGTTTAGTCATACGAAGTAACAATATTGCCATACTTAGAGTTTATATATCATAAATCATTGGGCTAATTGTCTTGGTATATTCATTGAGCTAGCGGTCTTGGTATATTCATTGGACTAGCGGTCTTGGTATAATCATTGGACTAGCGGTCTTGGTATAATCATTGGAACTAGCGGTCTTGGTATAATCATTGGAACTAGCGGTCTTGGTATAATCATTGAATCATGAACTAATGGTCTTGGAATTATTTGACACAACACTCATATATGTTATATCAATTGAATATTGATACATTAAGTAATGTACTATTATGTGAATTCATTTGACATCATGGGCTTGAACATAAACTATACACATTTTGGCAATGGGTTGTAAACACACAGGTTGCAAGTTTTGTATGGGCGGAACTTGGAACTGAGTGGATTTACAATGCCTTTGCTGCATGAACATTCTTTAAAGGCTTTACATTTCAACACAAACTCTATGAACTCACTCAACCTTTGTGTTGACACTTTTTAGCATGTTTTATCTCAGGTATCTAAGGCATTCACTTCATGGCATGTATATGGACTTATCATAGAGCCGTGGTGACGACGCGTCTCACATGGGAATTTATACACTTTAAAACATCGTTTGAATTTGTAACAAACTTAATTCCGCACAAGTTGATTTTCATTTGGGACCTATACTTTGTAAACTCTGATTATTTTATTAAATCAAACGATGTATTTTCCAAACGACACTTTAGGTCGTTCAATATAACTGTGATTGTGATGCTATGACAGTCAACCCCCAGGAATTCCATTCCGCTGCAAAACAGGTAATTTGGGGGTGTGACACCAAAGGATTTGATGTTTCAAGATTCAATCACTTGGTGGTAAGCATGGTTAGTTAGACAGTCCTGTGCTTTGCTTAAGGGGAGGCAATACAATGCCCACATGGAGTGTTTGTTATTATAGAGAAGAAGATGGAAAAGTACTGCTGTTTTGTCCTATGAAAGTACTGCTCTGAAAGTATTGTTCTGGAAAGTACTGCACACGTGGAAAGCACTGCTTGTCTTATCAACGTACTGTTCCAACGGTAAAAAAGAAGGGTAAATTCTAATAACGCTAACTTTGTTATTATGGGCTGTGATTTTTTAAATCCTACCTATAAATAACTACTTCCCGATTTTCCCTCTCATCTTTATTCGTATCAATCTTTTCCATATTTCTCTCTCTCTCTCTCGCACACTTACGTATTCAAGAATTAATATCTTTTACAATCATCCATGGCAAACCTACACACAGTTTCTAAACACAACATGGTGGCAAATTTAAATAAAACGGAGGCTAATGTCATCTTTCATGACATAATTGATTTCTTAACTGGTTCCCCAATCAGTTATGCGCTTTTGGTGGAACCTGATATAATTGAGCCCTGGATACAGCAGTTTTGGGCAACTGCAAGGACGCATATGGAGAATGATGAATCTTATATTCAAGATAAAGTTGCTGGAAGGCTTATCAAGATTACTGAAGCATCAATTCGTGAAGATTTATTGTTTGATGATGCAGAAGGAGCTATTCGGTTTGATAAACAGCTTCTTTAGGATACACTGAGAGATATTGGATATGAAGGGTCTTTGGCTGACACAACAACATTCAAGAAGCCCTTGTTCAATCCATATTGGAAGTACTTGGTACATGTTCTTCTTCATTGTATCAGCTCTAAAAGTACTTCTTGGGAGCAATTTGGTTCAAATATTGCATCTGCACTGGTAGGATTAGCTACAAACCGTATGTTCAACTTTTCAAGGCTAATCTTTGATGGAATGCTCTCACACATCTCTCATGGATCAAGATGGTTAATGTATCCAAGATTTATTCAAGTGTTCTTGAATAAACAACTACAAGATGTACCAAAGCCTACAAGTCTACTACCTGTTGTGGTACAACCAGCCAAGATTTTCACTTTTATGGCTAGGAAAAGTGATCTGTTTACTGGAAGGAACACTCCATTAACCACTTCAATGATGGAGGTTGTTCAAGAAATACGTGATGAGGCTGCAGAAAGTGATGACAAAGAAGGTACTGCTTCACAAGGTACTGCTTCTCAAAGTGCTGCATCTCAAGAAACTGCATCACAGGGTACTGCTTCACAAGGTACTGATGTTAATGAAGGTACTGCAGTTTCTCCCACCTCATCACACCATGATACTTCACCTATTGCGTCACCAGAACAAGATATTCCTATTTCATCATCCTCTGGAGGAGATACAACTACTATACCCCCTGAAGGTTTAGTGTTAGATAATTATATTCTGACAAGGGAGTTAGTCAGACTAAAGAAAACTACTGAGGCTCAAGCTGCTCAGATAGTCTTATTAAAAATCAAGTTTAGAAAGTTCAAGAAGTCTGTTTGGCCCTTGGTTAAACATCACAGGTTATGGGTCAAAGCTGAAAAGAAGAAGCGAAGGCATTTTAAGAAGACTTCTACAGGCAAAAAGGTTTCTCAGCATTCTTCTGTCCAATTGGGGAGGAATTTAGAAGAAGAGAATTTGAAAGAAGATGCTGAATTTCATGAAGAAAAGGAGAATGAACCTCAAAGTACTGAAGCACATGTAAATCTTCAAAGTACTGAGCCTGAAGGAACTGGTGTTCAAAGTACTGATGATCAAGGTGCTGCTGATCAAAGTATTGGTTTTCAAGGAACATCTCGACAAGAATTAATTACACCAAGGGTGTTAGATTTTGAAGAAAAAGCTGGTCCTTCAACAATTCCACAAGAAGAAGAAGCTGATGCACCCAAACCAATACACACTGCAAGTGATGATGAAACTATTGCTGAAATATTGCATGACTTATCAAAACCAAGGGGTGTTAGCATTCCAGGAATTACTAAAGAACAACAGCAAGCTTCTCAACCTTCTATAGATCCTAAAGATAAAGGGAAAAGGTAAAATGATTGAAACAAAGAAGAAAAAGAAACTCACTTTAGCACAACTAAGGGCTGCTGAAGTTTCTAGGAATGAGGAAGCAGCTAGAAAGGTACAAGCTGAATTGAATGCTGAAGTTGCTATTGAAGAAGCTAAGGATAAAGAAGCAGCTAAGAAATTGCAAGAAGAATTGAATGCTGAAGCTGTTGTACCATTAAAGACACCTATTCCTGTTTCTGCTCTACCAAGAAGACCAAATCGTGCTAAAGAAAGAAATGCAATGATGGCTTATTTAAAAAGTCAAGGATATATTGGATTGCAGAAGTTGAATGATGTTAAAATGAAACAGCTGTATGAAGCTGTTAGAGAAGCTTATCAGAAGCATGTTGATAGTATCAAAGATTTTAAAGATGATGATGCTCAGAAAGAAGATGATATAAAAGGAAGCTTAAAAAGAAAAAGAACAACTGAAGTTGAAGATGATCAGCCATCAAAGAAGGTTGAGTTAAGGTCTGATACAGATGATGAATTAAGGAATTACTTAAGAGTTGTAGAATTTTAGTATTCTAAAGATGATGCAGAAAAGAAGACAGAAAAAATCACCAATAACTACTTTTGAAGTTGTAGAATCAAAGGATGGAAATTATCTGATGTTTCATAGAGAAGATGAA
Organism: Chrysanthemum seticuspe; assembly: GCA_019973895.1. Lineage (NCBI taxonomy): Eukaryota > Viridiplantae > Streptophyta > Magnoliopsida > Asterales > Asteraceae > Chrysanthemum > Chrysanthemum seticuspe. Next base: position 84,389,471 of record BPTQ01000002.1, on the reverse strand, counting down.
AGCTTCAGAGTGTTTAATATGATATGGGATCTATTGCACATAATAGATAGAGAGGATTTATTTCATTTATATCATTTGGTGCAAGAATATTTTGAACACATTCCATCAGAAGGTGTTGGTTTAATCTTGCTTGGAGATCTCACAACTGTTTGGGAAACTGAAGAATCAAGTACTTATGAGATTTGGAAAAATCAAGAAGATTGGGAGATTATCAGCTGGAGATTCTTTGAAGAATCTAGAGTACATGTTTTAGAGTTAGAAGATGGAACTATGATTCATATGTTAGCAGATAGAAGATATCCGCTTACATCAGATCTTATGAGGGGAATGCTAGAACATGGTATGGACGTTGAAGAAGATAATGAAACTGCACTTATGGTCATCAAATTGTTTATCAGATGGACATAAATGGATGAGGATGAAGCATAAAATACTGGTATGATGTTTATAATATATAAATTTTCAAAAAACAAGTACTTTATCCAAAGTACTGCTGGAACAAATAGTACTTTAACCAAAGTACCGCTTGCAGCATAAACCAGTAAATGTTTTTGAAAGAGAAACCTTTGTTAAGTAAAGAATATTTTAAAACAAAAGTTAACAACAACAATGGTTTTTGAGATGGTTATAACAGTAGGTTATCAGTTCACCATGTTTACAAAAGAACTGACTAATCCATGAGCAAACGGCTCTGGTAAAGATATCTCAAATCCATTATATAGTTGACAACTTGCTAATAAGTTGTATGGTAATCAACTCACCATATCAGCAAATGTAAAGAGTTGGCTAGCCCACAAGTAAAATGGTTTGTGGTAAAGGCTGTGGAAAAACCATTTATATGGTAATTAGTTCACCATGGTTGCAAGAACTAACTAGTCCAAAAGGGTACAACTTTTGGTAAAGACAAATCAAATCTGTTGATAGCTGATGATTTTCTCAAAATCATATGGTTATCAATGTACCATGGTCTTAAACACCTAAACATTTGGCTACTCCAGAGTTAATGGCTTTGGTAAAGAGACATCAAAATCCATTAAAATTTTAATGATTCACCTCTCACAGGAGTTTACACACCTGGAAGTGATGATAATAGACTGAAACTTAACTGAATTAATGTACAAATTGTCATATGTTTCTGAATTGCTGAAAAGATGGAGATTGCTGAATGTTGCTGAAAAGAAATTACTAATAAAGGTTGCTGTAAAGAATGTTGCTAAAAGAATAAAGATTACTTTGATGATGACCATCCAAGCACAGTAAATACAAAGACAAATATGAAGATAAAGACAATTGATAAAGACACAATCTTTCCAAGAAGCTAACAGAAGTTAAAGATAAAGATACAAAGGAAACTTGAAGTCAAGTAAGTAGAATTCAAGTTAGGGGAGGATTGTTGGGATATGAAAGTGCTGAAGAATGACAAAGTACTGGAAGAAGTCAAAGTACTGCTAAGGAAAAAGTCAAAGTACTGCTGTCGAATTCAAAGTACTGCAAAGCTAAAGAACTGCTATATTCCTTTATGGAAAGCTTGGTTATTCTAGAATATTCTTTGTTTAGATTACTTGTCGTACAAGGTTACAAATTGTAAACCGACTAGGGTTATCCTTAAGCCTATAAAAGGACCCCTAGATTGGCATTAGATGTACGTGCATTATTAGAGTTTTAGAGAGTTCGATATTAGAGTTTTAGTGTTGTTTAAGAATCTGTATAACAATCAGATTCAGAGTTATTAATAAAATCATTGAAAGTTAAAGTTATATTCTTCTTAGCTTTGTTAAGTAAATTCCGCATACTTAATAGAGTTTGCTCAGCGTTTCATTGTTAATAACTTAGGATTTATCCAAGGTTATTAAACCCTTAACAAGCTATATAAGTTAAGTTTGGTTAGAGTACATCGATCCAACACATCTTGTTTTATCCTATAGATAAACAGTATGTTGTCTATCTTTCCTCTAACAAACTTGTTTTGAATCAGGATGGCTGAGAGAGTTTCATACCATGCTCTGGGAGCTTGTTTAAGTCTATATAAGGCTTTGTAAAGCTTGCAGACATAGTCAGGGAATTCACTACTCTCAAAGCTAGGAGGTTGCTGAACATACACATCTTCCTTAAGTTCACCATTCATGAATGCACTTTTCACATCCATTTGGTAAACTTTGAAGTTCATGTAAGTTGCAAATGCAAGGAAGATTATGATGGCTTCCATTCTTGCAACAGGAGCAAATGTCTCATCATAGTCAATGCCTTCTTGTTGACTGTAACCTTTGGCTACAAGTATGGCTTTGTTTTTAATGACAGTGCCATTTTCATCAGTTTTGTTTCTGAAAACCCACTTCATTTCTATGACAATGACATCCTGAGGACATTTGATCAAGGTCATGACCTTGTTTTTATCAAACTATTGAAGTTCTTCTTGCATGGCCTGAACCCAGCTTAGATGTTTTAGAGCTTCAGTGACACTTTTGGGTTCTAGTTCTGATAGAAAATCAGCATATAGACATTCGTTAACTGAAGCTGATGTTAACTTAGCAGCCATGCTTCTAATGAGCATGCCTTCAGAGGGTTCACCAATGATGTTAACAAGCTCAATGTACTGAGATCTTGTCCACTTACTTTGTGGTCATAGGAAACTCAGGAGTGAGTTCAGGTGCAGGAGCCACATAATCATTTAGATCATCTATTGAGCTGCTTTATTCAAGTTGGGGTTCTTGAATCACAAGTTCCTGAACATTAGGTTCAGTCTTACCTATCCCAGTAGGGACTGATTGGTCATCAATGAATTCACTAATTGTTGGCTGAGGAAGGTTATGGGGTAAGACATAGTATGAGATATCAGCATCAACATGATATGAGGAATTGATTTCAGTGTGGAACTCATCAAGAGGGTATCTTGATGAGTCATCAATTCCTATTTCCTCCACTGAGGTATTGGTGAAAATGATGCTTTCTGAACTTTCATCAAAGGTGACATGAAAGGTTTCCTCAACTTGTTGTCTTCTGGTGTTAAACACCCTGAAGGCTTTAGAGATCAGTGAGTAACCCAAGAAATATCCATCATCAGCCTTTGCATCAAATTTGCCTAAGTGGTCCTTGTGATTGTGAATGAACACAGGACACCCAAACACATGAAAGTAGCTGATATCATGAAGTCTTCCTTTGAAGATCTCATATGGGGTTTTGTTATGTCTTTTGACAATGATTGACCTGTTTTGAGTGTAACAGGTTGTTTTGACTGCTTCAGTCCAGAAGTTCTTTGAGAGTGCTGGGCCATTTAACATAGTTCTGCTTTTCCTTTCAGCTACCCCATTTTGTTCAGGGGTGTAAGGAGATGAAATTTTTTGGGAAATTCCCTTTTTATCACAGAAATTCTCAAGCTCTTGATTTATGAACTCAGTACCATTTTCAGTTCTGATTTGTTTCACAGTAATGTCATTCTGATTTTCAATCTTCCTGATGAATGACATTATGGTTTCAGCTGCCTGACTCTTTTTGGAAAGAAAGTATACCCATGTGTATCTTGAAAACTCATCAACAATGACAAGTGTATACTTCTCATGCAGGATTGATCTTGGATTGACTGGTCCAAAGAGATCCATATGCAGGAGGTGAAGGCAGCTTTTGATAGAGAATTTCGTTTTGTTTTGAATGATGCTCTGTGGTGTTTGCCATTTTCACAGGCTGAACATGGTTTGTCTTTTGCAAAAACCAGTGATGGTAAGCCAAGGACTTTCTTTTGTTTTGCCAAGTTGTTGATGTTTTTGAAATTTAAGTGAGAGAGTCTCTTGTGCCACAGCCAGTTGACAGTTTCAGTGGCTTTGGCAAAGAGACAAGTTCCATCTTGAGAGAGTGTTGACATGTCTAACACATAAACATCATCTCTCCTAGGAGCTATCAAAATAACTTCTTTGTTGGCATTGAAAATGGTGCCTTGTTTGTCATTGAATTGCACAATGTAATTTGCATCACATAATTGACTGACACTGATGAGATTGTATTTTAGACCACTGACATAAGCTATCCTAGAGAAAACTATTCCATTGCAGTTTACTGAACCATAACCCCTCAGTGGGACATGATGAGTTATCACTAAATACTACCTTGGGTCCTGGTTCCTTTACATACTTGTGCAGATATTCCTTTACACCAGTCATGCTTCTTAAACATCCACTATCTAGATGCCAAATAGGCTCCCTGGCGTGTCTCTGCACAAATAGTAAACTGAATTAGTTTTTCTTGCTAACCCACATGCTAGTGGCTTGGGTCTAAAGGTCTGTTTGAATTTGGTAATTGACTCATGGTCAGTGGTTGAGTGCATTGTGCTACCATAGGTTTTGCATTTGCTGACTGAGGATGACTCAGTGATGCGGGGTTTCTTTGAACTTCTACTTGCTTGAATGACACTGTTATGCTGGGATGTCTCATGAGCTGGATTTCCGCAAATATCACAGCAGGTGTTCATGAGACAGACATCAGGATGATGATCATTGAAGCCACAGTGTAGACAAGGAGGAAAGGGTTTTACTCTATGCATGTGAGCTTGTTTGGAGGTTGAAGCATGTTGATGACCAACATTGGTGTGTCTTGCTTCACTGTAAGTGATCAGAAGTTCTGTGATCATCCTTTTTGCAGATCATACAAAAAAGGTCTCTGTAGCAATTATCATTGGTATGATTGGTATAATGGCATAGATCACACTTCTGCCTGGGTTTGGTGTTGGATTTTGACCTTGATGAACTAGAGGAGGCTGACTTAGTTTCCTTGATTGAATCAGGAGCTTTTTCGATGGATTCCATCTTGTCAGTCAACTTCCTCACAAGTTTAGTCAGTTGCTGGATTTGGTCTGCTTCAGTAGGAACTGAAGATGTGGAAGTCTTAGTGGGAACAGAGTCTTCTTGGGTTGGTTTTGTTGGTCTTTTCAGGATGGTTCTACCAAGTCCAGATCTTTCTTTTGGTGAGTGAGGGTTGAATTGCAAGGGAGTAAGCTCAGAGCTAGGTGCAGCACCCTGAAAAGGTTTCAGGGGTGGAAGCGGTGCTTAAGATTCGGCTTCAGACTCAGAGATATGTTCAGTATTACTGGGCACATCAGGGAGTCCAAGCATGCTCTTTAGAGCTTGGCTTTCAGGCTCTAGTATTCTTCCAGAATCAAAATTTGAAAGCTTACTCTCGGGGTTAACCTGTTCAATCCAATCACTGGACTTCGACATTAACTCCTTATTGGAGAGCATGCCAGCAGATACAAATGGTTTTGGACTATGGTCTTTATTGTGAGAATCAGGGAGATGATCTTCACCTATGATTCTCTTCTTGCTACTGGGGGCTCCCACAGCATCAAAGACCCTAGGATTCTTAGTAGTCCAACTTTCAATGATATCTTTTTTTTTAAGTTCTTCCTAAAGAGCTTGATTTCTTTTAACTAGTTCAGTGTTTTGAATTTGCAGTGTGACAACCTCAAGCTTGGCTTGTTTTAAAAGAAGCAGTTCATCCCTATACTTGTTTAATTCTAAACTTAACTTGTTGTATTTAGAAAAAAGATTTAATCGTTGCTCCTCTATAAACTTAAGGTCAACATTGATATAGTTCATAAAGGACTGCCAATCTGAATCATCATCCATAGAAAGTAAAATATTTACCTTCTTCATTGTGATATTGACCCATTCTCCATTCTTGGCATGATTCTTCCCAACAGCTAGCTTGTCCTCTTCTGAGAGAGCCATCAGTGCACTGACTTGCACCATTTCGTCGTCAGAGGAGACTGGCTCTTCATCCCAGTCGAAGACTTCAGCAACTAGGCCATTGTTTTTACCCTGCACATATTTAACATTGTTTGTTGTTACTGAGGGAGTGGCCTCAAGCAGTGCTAGCTTAGCTTTGGCTTTCCTATACTTAGCTTCAAAATCAACAGTTTTATTTTGATCAGATTTGTTTTGAAAGTTCTAATGAGACTGATAGATTTTTGGTTGAAATTTGCTAAAGCATGAGGATTGATTTGACCCTGATGGTTTGTAAGAGGGTTCAGAAATTGTTTTTGAAAAACAGTCTTTGGCAAAATGACCTCTTTTGTGACACTTAAAACACTCAGTGTCCTCATTAGATTTAGTATTAGAAAAACCTTTGTTTCTTTTTATAAACCTTCTAGAGTTAGGAAGGAGTGCCCTTTCCTGAAATTCGATGTTCAGGTCATTTAGGTACTCCTCGCTTGATCTCTCATCAGGCTCATCTTCTGAATTTTCCTGAAAATCCTAAACCACACTGTTAGAATAAAAGGCAATAGAAATGGGTGTTGAGGTGGTGGTCAGGGACTTCTTGACTTCTTTAAGTCAGGGTATCATCTGTTGATGAGGTTTTCCTCATAGACAAATTTCCCATATATTTCAGGAAGTTCAAGTTTCTGGATATGATTAGCATTCCTAAGTCCCTGAGAGAAATTCAACCACTTCTCATGGAGACTATTGTCAAAACCAACATTGATTTCATGTTTGAACAACTTAACACCATCATTTGACAGTTCATTTAACAAATTTTTGTATCGGGTGTAAGTTTGAGACAAAGTTTCTGAGTCCTTAGCCCTGAAGGTGTTATACTCAAGTTTCAGGTCCATAATCCTGTTCTCCTTGGTATCTGAGGGACCTTCATGACTGTGGACCAGGTCATCCTAGGTTTGTTTAGTTGTACTACAGCCTATAACCGACTCCATAACATCATCAGGAAGACAAGATATGATGATGCTTTTGAGCCTTTGGTCCTGGTTGACCACTCTCCTCTCATCCTGAGGCCACTGAACTTCAGGTTTAGGCAAACCTTTAGCAGTCTTTGGGATAAATGGACCTTCATTGTAACACCCCCAATTCGGATATGCAGCAGAATTCAAACTGGGTATTACTTGATGTCACAACAGTCATAATAAAAGAAAACGATCTCTAAAAGAGTCGTTTTAAAAAGGCTTTATCATTCAAATATATCAGAGTTTACAAAATCGGTCCCAGTTGGTTCCATTGATTACAAAACACATCAATATAAAGTTTTTGATGCTTTGTGAATGATAAAATATTTATGTATATATAGCCTTCTTGATCTTGCCCTTCCGTGCCAGATTCCGACATTATGGACCTGAAATACATGCTCAAAACTGTCAACACAAAGGTTGAGTGAAATTCATAGAGTTTTTTTAATGGTTGAACACATTATGTTGGTAGTGTGAGCTATAGACTCACACCAAGGTTTTGAAAACAAAACAGATATTATTGCACGATACGGCTGCCTCAAGTATATGATACTTGAGCCCGCTTTTGTTTGATACGGCTGCCTCAATACGTTGTGATACTTGAGCCCGCTTTTGTTTGTTAATGATGGTTACTTAGTGACAATAAAACAATCAGATAAGCATATAGTTTGAAAGCAATGTGTTCGATTTAAAATAAAGCATGTATCTCCCCCAAGGGTTTGTAAAACAATTAAGTAATAGAAAGTGGGGCTATGAACTCACCAAGAGTTGATGATGTTAAGTACTAACGGATGTGATGGATAATTCGGAAGACTTCTACGTGCAACCTAAAAATGAAATATTGCGACTTAAGTTTGGAATAATGTTTAAGAAAACATAAACCATCCTATATATATATATATATATATATATATATATATATATATATATATATATATATATATATATATATATATATATATATATATATATATATATTCCTATGTTGATCATGATGTAGTCAATTATCATATGATGTTTATAGAAAGATCTTTAATATGTGAAAACGTATTTTGTTTGTAGATGTCGTACTACCGTTCGGGCCATCATAATTCAGAGGTCATGCAGTAAACGTTCGAGGAGCTAGGACACTTTAAATCGTAAATCCAGCAACTCGTCGATACGTTTTACTCGAATGAAACCCCTCACATGAAGCTTCCTACTATTGTAGCACTTAGTAAATACCACATATGTTTTGAGTGAAGATTGTTATAACATAAAGTTTATCATGTTTTAAATATGTATCTAGTTTTTATAAGTTCTCGTCGTTTCATAAATATAATTACCATAGTTAACGGTCTTGGGCAAACAAGCCTTGAGGCTTTAGCCATGGCCTTGCCGTGACTTTGGTCTTGACTACCATGGTCTTGAGACTTAGCTTTGGCCTTAGCCGTAGCCGTGGTCTTGGCTTATGGCCATTAGGTCTCTTGGTTTGCTTTTAGTTGTGACAAAAGTATAGTTAGGAGACTATTTACGGCAGTTTCTGTTTTTGAAAGATTTATGGCCTGTTTAAGCGTTTTCAAGGTCCGAGCGCCTTAGTTATTGCAGGAAAACGTCGTTCCGGACAACTTTCGTGTTTTAACTTTTTGATGATTCGGACCAGAAGTACCATTTTTAAAACGACATAACTGAAAACAGCTTGTACATGGTAGTTTTGGCGTTTAGGTTTCGCTAACTTCTTTTGCTTATAACTTTTGACTCGTTTGTCCATTTCGGGTGATTCAAATTGCTATGTTTACATTTTTATCTTTTCTACCATATTATGTAATTTAGAAAGTCCATATATTATTGATTTTAATGGTCTCCATGTGTAGAATATGACTAGTTTACTAGTTTATTACTTTTATGATAATATGTAAATTAAAACATGTGATTGAGTATATGTACATCATGAATCAACATAGTAACAATATATATAGCATGAAATAGTTAATATTATGAATAATTAAGATGAGATGATGGTGGTGATAAGTTGCTTACAACTTTTGGCTTTCAATAAGAAAGTAGTAACTTAGTAAGGATAGGACTTTGATTGATCGCGTAAGACTTCGGATTGAGCTAGCTTTCAACACCTTGGAACCCTTGCAAACTTGAAGAGTTGGTGATGAAGTACTAAGTGACATGAGTGGATTTAAACTCAAGAAGATCACTTAAACTTGCTAGAGATTTGATGTAGTAGCTTGATCTTTGGAACTTCCTTGCATATACTTGGAGTTTATAGATCAAATGATGGAAGATGTGAATGTTTTAGGGTATGAACGACCAAAATCAGTATGTGAGGGAGTTTATGATGTATTTCACTTCCTATTTATAGGAGGGTAAGTTTGGTTAACCATATATTGGGTTAAATATTAACCATGGTTAAGTTAGGACACTTGTAATTATCAAAATGAACCTTGGTTAGGATTAAGCCACCAATATGATGACTCCACCCCCTTAGGTCGGTCTCAATGTGTCTAGGTGGCTTAGATGATAAGTTTTGATAATATCTTGAGTTTAGAGTAAGTTTTGGTTCCGTTAAATGCCAACCGTAAGTCGTTAAGCCATAAAACGTAAAATCGGGTATTGTAAAAATATGAAACTTGCAAGAATGATGAGACTCATCATTATACTCCATCTACAAATATAAAATGAGTGATAAGTCTCATTGGGTGCAAAAACGCTACTTAAAGCTGGAAATACGGGTCAAAAACGCGTAATTCGCAGTTTATCGGAAAAGAACGAAATTTCAGGGAAACGACCGTGAATTTATTTAGAGTAGACTAAAATTAGTCTAAAAGTGATATGAGATGTCAAAATGTGGTTTTTTTCATACGCGGGATAACTTAACAGTTATTTACGAAGTTTAAAAGTTACGCGATTTATGCCGAAATGTATAACGTACAAGGTTAATTCCTTTATGGTCAAAGGAGGAGGGAAATTTGTTTGACTTTTCCAAAAAATGTAAAAGTGTCAAAAACATATTAGAAACACTGTGCAGGAATCGTTAAGTCTGGATGTAAGTAGAATTGTTTAAAACGTAAGTTTAGTTTTTCAGCGCAGGGCTTATTTGGTAACATAAAAATGAAATTTAAAAATTCTCAAATTAATCATGAGTGATCTAAGAATTTATCTGATGTTAGAAAAATTATCAGAGTTGATTTTCGTTATGCGCGTGATGTTTAAACGATGGACCGTCCAAAACGAAACTTTATAACGATGTTTTTCTTAATAACTTTTGCGAAAATGATTTAACGATTGTCAAACTCTCAGTTCATTACTAAAATAATTTATCTTACGAGAATGTGAAATAAAAATTTTATGGATAAATAGTGAAAATGAATAGTAAATGTGAATAGTAAAAGTGAATAGTAAATTCTCGAAAATGAAAAGTAGCCTGAAAATGCGGGTGGTTACAGTCTCCCCCCGTTGGAGGAATCACGTCCTCGTGATTTAATTGTTACTTGATGGTGATGCTCCTTCAAAAAGGTGAGGGACTAGGTCGGATAAACCCCTTGTCCGAAAGTTCTTGTAGTTGATTGGCCAGTTCTTGCATTTCGGATGGTGCCAGTCTATAGGGTGCGCTGGTCACTGGCGCCGCTCCTGGCACTAAATCAATTTGAAACTCTACTTGGCATGATGGTGGAAGTCTGGGTAAGTCTTCAGGGAAATTTTAGGAAATTCACGAGCGATAGGAACGTCTTCAAGTCGTTTTTATTTGGATTCCTTCTCGGTAACATGAGCTAGAAATGCATAACATCCTTCTTTTTTTTCAATGTACTTCATGGTTTTTATACATGAGATGATGTTTAAGCGAGTTCCACTTCGATCACCACGGATGACCAAAGTTTCATTGTTACAAGGAATGTGAACAAAGTTTTTGCCACAGATGATGTTAGCTCGACGTTTTGACAACCAATCCATGCCAATAACAACTTTGAAACTTCCAAGTTCGATTGGCATGAGATTGATGCTGAATGGGTGATCTAAAAGGTTAAGGGTACAGTTTTGGAGTACAGTATTGGTGTTCACTAAGTTTCCATTGGCTAATTCAATACTATAGTGAGTATCCTTAGTGGTTGGTGCAATATTAAGTAAAGGTGCAATTTTGGAAGATATAATGCTCATATCAGCACCGGGATTGAATAAGACTTTAACAAGATGGTTATTGAGTGAAAACGTACCAGTGACTACGTTCGGGTCTTGTTCAGGTTCACTGTTGCCCATAACATAGGCTCTACCACGAGCACCTCCGCCTTGTTGGCCACGGTTTTGAGGGCAATTGTTTCTGTAGTGCCCTTTTTCTCCACACCCGAAGCATGTAGGCTGTGTATTGCCTCCGGTAGCTATAGCCTTGCCCCTACAATCTTTGGCAAGATGTCCCACTTTTTGGCATTTATTGCATTTGCAAGGACCCAAGTGATGGATTTGGCACTGACTACAATATGGGTGGGGTCCAGTATATCCCATGCCTACTGCTGGGGTAGTAGCGGCATAGGTTCTGGCATTTTCTTGCCTTTGATTCTGTTGATTGTGATGGGTGCTGTTGCGGTTTTGGTTGTTATCCCATTGTCGTTTGTTGTTGTTGTTGTTTCGGTTGTTATCGTTGTTGGTATGATTGTTGTTATTACGGTAGTTGGTGTTGTTGGTGGTAGTGTTGTTACTGAGATTCTGTCTTTGGGTAGTTCATGTTCGAACCACTTGATCCATGAGACTTCGAGACATTCGCATAGCATCATCAAGTGACTTTGGATCAAATGATGTCATGTTTCCCTGGATGGCAGGCGTAAGTCCCCAGATATATCTCTCTAACAGTTTTTCAGTTGTTGGAACCATTGATGGACATAGTATCGCCAATTCTTGAAATCGGCGGTTGTAAGTTTTGATGTCAACACCTTCGAGTACGTGGTTCCAAAACTCCACTTCCAACTTCTGTACTTCACTACGAGGGCAATACTCCTTGATCATTAAACCCTTTAGAGCAACCCAAGAGATTTTATAAGCATTTGTGATGCCCATTGGTTGAGCAACTGCATTCCACCATGATAATGCCTGATCTAGTAGTGTACAAGTGGCATATTGAACTTTGTCACTTTCAGCACATTTGCTGATTGAGAATACAGACTCCATTCTTTCAAACCAACGAGTTAAACCCACGGCTCCTTCTGAACCCTTAATATTTGTGGGTTTGCAACTCATGAATTCTTTGTATGAGCAACCTCTAGTTGCACTAGCTGTAGCAAGCCTAGTAGCTTCAGCGGCTACGGCAGTTTCAGCGGCAGCGGCAAGCCTAGCGGCTGCGGCGGCTTCAGCGACAGCGGCAGTGGCAGCGGCTGCTCGTTCAGCGTTAATTGCTGCATTCACTCTTTCAGTAATCATCCGCTCAATAGCAGCTGGAGTCATTGGTTGCGGTGCTTTAGCTTTCTTTGGAGGCATGATTCTATCATATAAAAGATATTTCGTAAGTGGAGAGTTGGTAATATAAGCACGATTTTTGACTGGAACGATAGGATAATAACGTTGGAGGTTTAAATCATAACACACGATAGCATAAAACAAGAGTTTTATTCATATAACGTTGATTGATTTACAAAATCAAAACCTACTACAAGTTTCTTCAAAATTTACTAACTGAAACTTTCAGTTTAGTAATTACAATGTTTTACTACTGTTAGCTATTACATGGATTACATAGATTTTTCTAACTGAGTCTAATCAGTTTAGAAGTACAAAAGATAACTAGTATTATCACACTAGTCTATTATAGGTTTAGAATATCCTAGTAACTCTGGTTGATTCGCAGCTTCTTGTTTTAGTGTGTCATGAAGGAATGCGTTGATTAGATCTGAGATGTTATAGTGCCCATGCTGACATTCTTGTTGAATCAATGGTGGTCGTGGTACAATCCACAATGAGTGATCCAACTCATCACATGTAGGGATGGAAAAGGGGAATGGTGGTGGTGGTGATGGAAAAGTAGTAGTTTCTTGAGACGAGGTTAATGCTTCAATAAGATAGAAATTATCGTCTGATGATGAAGAGTAGTTTGAAGATGTCGGGGTATAGGTCGGTAGGATTAATGATACATGCGAATTGGTAGATGAAAAAGTGTCCTCAATATCTGAGTCTGACGGGATAATAATGGGGTAGGCGGAAGAAGACATGATATCTACAATAAGTATTATGATGTTAAAATAGTTATAATATTTAGGGGAATGCTTTAAATAATTCAAGTGTATATATCAATATACTAATATGTTCATGTTATTATAACATGTCTTGAAAGTCCATAATCGTCTGGAGGATGGAAAGCACGGAGAACGGAAGGTTATAAAATGTTTTTGTTTGTAAAAGTAGTTATAGTTTAAGTCTCAATTTAGACTCGTTTCTCTATAACTATGGCTCTGATACCAATCTGTAACACCCCCAATTCGGATATGCAGCGGAATTCAAACTGGGTATTACTTGATGGCACAACAGTCATAATAAAAGAAAATGATCTCTAAAAGAGTCGTTTTAAAAAGGCTTTATCATTCAAATATATCAGAGTTTACAAAATCGGTCCCAGTTGGTTCCATTGATTACAAAACACATCAATATAAAGTTTTTGATGCTTTGTGAATGATAAAATATTTATGTATATATAGCCTTCTTGATCTTGCCCTTCCGTGCCAACTTCCGACATTATGGACCTGAAATACATGCTTAAAACTGTCAACACAAAGGTTGAGTGAAATTCATAGAGTTTGTTTAATGGTTGAACACATTATGTTGGTAGTGTGAGCTATAGACTCACACCAAGGTTTTGAAAACAAAACAGATATTATTGCACGATACGGCTGCCTCAAGTATATGATACTTGAGCCCGCTTTTGTTTGATACGGCTGCCTCAATACGTTGTGATACTTGAGCCCGCTTTTGTTTGTTAATGATGGTTACTTAGTGACAATAAAACAATCAGATAAGCATATAGTTTGAAAGCAATGTGTTCGATTTAAAATAAAGCATGTATCTCCCCCAAGGGTTTGTAAAACAATTAAGTAATAGAAAGTGGGGCTATGAACTCACCAAGAGTTGATGATGTTAAGTACTAACGGATGTGATGGATAAGTCGGAAGACTTCTACGTGCAACCTAAAAATGAAATGTTGCGACTTAAGTTTGGAATAATGTTTAAGAAAACATAAACCATCCTATATATGTATATATATTCCTATGTTGATCATGATGTAGTCAATTATCATATGATGTTTATAGAAAGATCTTTAATATGTGAAAACGTATTTTGTTTATAGATGTCGTACTACCGTTCGGGCCATCATAATTCAGAGGTCATGCAGTAAACGTTCGAGGAGCTAGGACACTTTAAATCGTAAATCCAGCAACTCGTCGATACGTTTTACTCGAATGAAACCCCTCACATGAAACTCCCTACTATTGTAGCACTTAGTAAGTACCACATATGTTTGGAGTGAAGATTGTTATAACATAAAGTTTATCATCTTTTAAATAAGTATATAGTTTTTATAAGTTCTCGTCGTTTCATAAATATAATTACCATAGTTAACGGTCTTGGGCAAACAAGCCTTGAGGCTTTAGCCATGGCCTTGTCGTGACTTTGGTCTTGACTACCATGGTCTTGAGACTTAGCTTTGGCCTTAGCCGTAGCCGTGGTCTTGGCTTATGGCCATTAGGTCTCTTGGTTTGCTTTTAGTTGTGACAAAAGTATAGTTATGAGACTATTTACGGCAGTTTTTGTTTTTGAAAGATTTATGGCCTGTTTAAGCGTTTTCAAGGTCCGAGCTTCTTTGCAACCTAAGGAAAACGTCGTTCCGGACAACTTTCGTGTTTTAACTTTTTGATGCTTCGGAACAGAAGTACCATTTTTAAAATGACAGAACTGAAAACAGCTTGTACATGGTAGTTTTGGCGTTTAGGTTTCGCTAACTTCTTTTGCTTATAACTTTTGACTCATTTGTCTGTTTCGGGTGATTCAAATTGCTATGTTTACCTTTTTATCTTGTCTACCATATTATGTAAGTTAGAAAGTCCATATATTATTGATTTTAATGGTCTCCATGTGTAGAATATGACTAGTTTACTAGTTTATTACTTTTATGATAATATGTAAATTAAAACATGTGATTGAGTATATGTACATCATGAATCAACATAGTAACAATATATATAGCATAAAATAGTTAAGATTATGAATAATTAAGATGAGATGATGGTGGTGATAAGTTGCTTACAACTTTTGGCTTTCAATAAGAAAGGAGTAACTTAGTAAGGATAGGACTTTGATTGATCGCGTAAGACTTAGGATTGAGCTAGCTTTCAACACCTTGGAACCCTTGCAAACTTGAAGAGTTGGTGATGAAGTACTAAGTGACTTGAGTGGATTTAAACTCAAGAAGATCACTTAAACTTGATAGAGATTTGATGTAGTAGCTTGATCTTTGGAACTTCCTTGCATAAACTTGGAGTTTATAGATCAAATGATGGAAGATGTGAATGTTTTAGGGTATGAACGACCAAAATCAGTATGTGAGGGAGTTTATGATGTATCTCACTTCCTATTTATAGGAGGGTAAGTTTGGTTAACCATATATTGGGTTAAATATTAACCATGGTTAGGTTAGGACACTTGTAATGATCAAAATGAACCTTGGTTAGGATTAAGCCACCAATATGATGAATCCACCCCCTTAGGTCGGTCTCAATGTGTCTAGGTGGCTTAGATGATAAGTTTTGATAATATCTTGAGTTTAGAGTAAGTTTTGGTTTCGTTAAATGCCAACCGTAAGTCGTTAAGCCATAAAACGTAAAATCGGGTATCATAAAAATACAAAACTTGCAAGAATGATGAGACTCATCATTATACTCCATATACAAATATAAAATGAGTGATAAGTCTCATTGGGTGCAAAAACGCTGCTTAAAGCTGGAAATACGGGTAAAAAACGCGTAATTCGCAGTTTATCGGAAAAGAACGAAATTTCAGGGAAACGACCGTGAATTTATTTAGAGTAGACTAAAATTAGTCTAAAAGTGATATGAGATGTCAAAATGTGGTTTTCTTCATACGCGGGATAACTTAACAGTTATTTACGAAGTTTAAAAGTTACGCGATTTATGCCTAAATGTATAACGTACAAGGTTAATTCCTTTATGGTCAAAGGAGGAGGGAAATATGTTTGACTTTTCCAAAAAATGTAAAAGTGTCAAAAACATATTAGAAACACTGTGCAGGAATCGTTAAGTCTGGATGTAAGTAGAATTGTTTAAAACGTAAGTTTAGTTTTTCAGCGCAGGGCTTATTTGGTAACATAAAAATGAAATTTAAAAATTCTCAAATTAATCATGAGTGATCTAAGAATTTATCTGATGTTAGGAAAATTATCAGAGTTGATTTTCGTTATGCGCGTGATGTTTAAACGATGGACCGTCCAAAACGAAACTTTATAACGATGTTTTTCTTAATAACTTTTGCGAAAATGATTTAACGATTGTCAAACTCTCAGTTCATTACTAAAATAATTTATCTTACGAGAATGTGAAATAAAAATTTTACGGATAAATAGTGAAAATGAATAGTATATGTGAATAGTAAAAGTGAATAGTAAATTCTCGAAAATGAAAAGTAGCCTGAAAATGCGGGTGGTTACATTCATTAATACACTTAATGTAGTAAGGTTCCACCCCAGTCAAATAGCAAAGCATTCGCTTTTTTCATTTGTTAAATTTACCAACTTCGAGTCGAGGGGCAACAACTGAATAAGCTCCACACTTTTTGTCGACAAGTTGGGGCACATCAATTTCATCCATTAGGATCCTGATTTAAAAAACGTTTTTGAGCGACTTATAAAGGGTTTTATAATCAGCCTGCTCTGATACCACTTGTTGTTCCCGTTTCACAATCTTATAAAAACAATAAAAACAATAAACCAACAGATTGTGAACAATGACTGAAAAGATGCAAGTAAAAACACACTGATTAATTTTCAACTTATATATTGTTTATTAGAAACAAATAAAAAAGAATACATTACCCAAGTACTTGCGGAATAGTACTTGAGATTGAAATGACAAAGTATGGTATCTCCTCACTAAGTTCAGGCTAAGTTTGAGCACAACTACAAAGGTACTACTGAGCTATATCAGGGACAGAGTTGTATTTGGAGGAGTGAAAGATGGCTTGTGTGTGTGTTTTACAAATAATCCACAAGCTTAAAATCTTTCACTCCCATCTCTTATGCTATTTATACAAGTGTGGTTTTAACTCTATCCTAGAGGACAAAACTGACAGGTTACAGAAGACAAAATACTGATGTATTTTGTCTCTATTTACATTGGCTATTTAGGGTAAGTGAAAAGGCTACTTTCTTCAAGTCAGTGATGACACTGAGCCTGGTAGTTAGTGATTCAGGGAAAGTTTGACTTTGGTTGATAAGGACTTCGTCTTATCTTGTTCAAACTTATCCCGCCTTGTCCGGATCATTCTTCAGTCTTCATAGCCTTCAGTCTTCGTCTTTAGTTTGTCTTCAGTGATAGTAGTTGGTGAGGAGTTTCGGGATTCAGTGAGTTATTGTCATCACTCACTGAATCCACTGTATTTTTCTTGACTCAGTCTTCACCCCTTAAGTTCTGCCTTACTAAGTGGAGAAACTTCTTCTTTGTCTCTTACTGAGTATCTTGAAGACAGCTCACTGAGTGGCTATTCGCTCAGTGACTTGTTAGTGTTTAAGGGACTAAACACTTAGGGTATTTTCTATTCAAATCCTAGACTTAAGGGGTTTAGGTATTCACTGAACCCAACACCTTGAGGCTTGCTTCAAACCATAGAGGGCCTTCTTCAAGCTGTAGACATGGGTCGGATGTTCTGGATCCACAAAACCTTCGGGTTGACTGACATAAACTACTTCTTTAAGATCTCCATTAAGAAAAGCAGTCTTTACATCCATCTGATAGCCTCAATTCGTGCAACCGGAGCAAATGATTCCTCAAATTCAATCCCCTCCTCTTGACGATATCCTTTAGCTACTAGCCTTGCCTTATTTTTCAGAACATCACCGTGCTCATCAAGCTTTACTTTGAAGATCCATTTGAGAGCAATAATCATAGAACAATCTGGAGCAGGCACCAATTCCCATACATCAAGACGATCGAACTCATGGATTTCATCTTGCGTAGCACTAAACCAGTTGTCTTCAGACATTGCTGTTTTGATATCCTTAGTTTCGATCTTTGATAGTACAGAGTTGAAGAAGCACCATAAGGCATCAATGGCAAGTTATTTACGAGTAGATATCGGACGAGCCAATGATATTATCCAATGGATGCTCATGTGTCCATTTTCTGAGGTATTCATGTGGTTGTTAGTAAGGAACTGATGTACCAGAGTTAGGATCCCCTGGTGAAGATGTTTCTGGTGTGGGTTCAGGGGCAAATATGTTTTTAAACGGAGCATCTTCAGGAGTTGCAAAGGGGTTGTCTCCAAAATAATTCCCAGCTGCATTTCCTTGATTCACAGAAGATGATTGAGGATTCGAAGATGATGATGATCGGCAACTGGCGCTTCTTGTGATAGAGACATCGAAATGGATTGGCCATTTGTATTGGTTGGAATAGGAGTATCTACAGTTGGTGGAGCAGAATTACCATCAGCTGGAGGCTCATAATATTCATCAAACATTGGGTCAAACAATTTCTTCAAATCTTCTTCTGAGGGTGGAACACAAGGGACTGCAGAAGAAGAATTGTGTACAAGACATGAATTGATGGGTCAAGTTGTCAAGAGTTGAGAAGCGGGTCCAGAACTGGATTGTTCAGGAGCCATTTGCTCAGTCAGCTCATTGAACGTAACTTGAATAGTTTCCATAATTTCTCGGGTTCTTTTGTTGTAGATTCAGTAACCCTTCCGATTCGGTGCATAACCGACGAAAAACCGAATATCCGCCTTAGCTTTCAGCTTTCCCAAATCTTGACCCTCATTTTTTGGATAGCACAATGCTCCGAACACACAAAGAAAAAAAGATCCGGTTTTCTGTTATGAACTAGTTCGTATGGAGTTTTTCCATGACTTGTATGTATTAGGGAACGGTTTTTGGTGTAACATGCAGTGGTAATGGCTTCCGCCCAGAGAAACATTGGAGCCTTTGAATAGATTAGCATAGTCCTTGCAGCTTCAACAAGAGTTCGATTTCGTCTTTCAACTACACCGTTCTGTTGAGAAGTACGTGGAACACTTCTTTGATAGCTGATTCCAATGCTTTCATAAAACTGACTTAGTTCTTTGTTTACAAACTCAGTTCCATTGTCTGTTCGGATGATTCTAACTGTTTTATTAAGCTGATCTGTGCAAAACCGTCAAGTTTTCTCACGCAAGCTGACCACTTGTGAATGACCAACTGTAAGAAACTTAAAATGGCTTAAGCACAAATGCAATGAAGATCTGAGGAGTATAGTGTTTCCCCGGGTCGTTATGTCCCAGCGAGCTATGCAATGGATCAATCGACGTATAGTGATCGAGAAATTTGAACGAAAAAGGGATTATGAATTGATTATTATAACTACAGAAATATCAAACAAATACAAAGGCTAAAATGCAAATTAAAGGAAATTAAAAAGATAAAATCTATTAAATAAACGCTATCACTATAATTAAAATGATGTTTTTGTTTTTATGTTTTTAGAAAACTGGAATTAAAAACTACGCGACGTACAACTAAAAACGTGAAACTTACACAATATAAACCCTAAAAATATGAAAAATACATTTTTACAATCCTAATGATAAAAGAAAATTTATGGAAAAAGAAAATTATTTTTAAAACTAATTATCTAATTAAAAACTATTTTTAACTATTTAATAATTACCTAAAATACAAGGAAATGTGAATTAAAGCTAGAAAAATAAAATTAAAACTTAGAAAAGTCTAAAATATCAAAAGAGAATTTTCAAAACTAATTTTGTATTTTTCTGATTATTTTTCTATTTTCTATGAATTTTAAACTATTAAAAACTAATTTAATTACTAAAAATTACAAAATAAACTATGAAAAATCTGGAAAATTACTTTTTTTACTTTTTATATTTATCTAAACCTAAGAAAATTGAAAAATTATTTTTTTGAACCTTTTCTGAATTTTTTGTATTAAAGTCTAATTAAAAGTGCTTAAAAACTAATTTAAATTAAGAAAAATAGCAAAACAGCTAGGAAAAAACTGAAAATTTCAGGAAAACTCTAAAATAATGTTAAGAAGCTAGGAAAAATGGAAAAACAGTAGGTTGCTTGGAAGAATATGAAACTGATGTCACAAGTGCTTGTAAATAAGCACTAAAATAAGCTAAATGAACCAAACAAGCTACCAACTGAAAACAGAAACTATGGAATACTAAAAGTGACCAAATGAAACAGAAATCAACAAGCTACAACCACTGATTAACAAAATAACACAGATTTGGTGATTTAAGTGTATAAGCTAAAACAGTTTTAAGTACCTACTTTAAGCACAAGCATAATCTACAAATAAGCTACAAACCAAAAACCAATTATGAAGACCTAAACTAGACCTAAGTGGCTACTTATAACCAAAAGACCAGATGTTAACAAGCTATTATAAGCTCTGTGCAGGCTTGCTCAAAAGATGAGAAAACACTCAGTGTATACTGAGTTGTGAGCAGGGCAATAGGACCTTACTTTGAGCTTATGCACAAGCTTATCCAGAAAGCTTAAGCTTAAAACAGATAAGAGGTCTTAAAGACCACCTGGTAGACTACTTATAGACCAAAAACCAGAACCTAAAAAGCTTTAATGAACCCTGTGCAACTGCTGCAATATCTGCTCAAATTCAAATTTTGACACCTTTTGACTTTTTGTAACAGTTTGAAAGTTGACTAAAATGAAACTTGATTCCAATTTTATGAATGATGTTGAAGTATATTGATGGAATGAACTTAATACCAGCTTTGTCTAAGACTTTTACACACAAAATAAGTGATTACAAATCCACAACCACAACAGATTGAACATTAAGACAGATTCTATGAATTGTTGACTTAAAAGGTTGCATGATCAATTTTAAATGTTGGGTTTGGGTGTCGGGTCAAGGGTTTGGACCGGGTAAAAGATTTGGGCCAGGGTGCTTAGTGATTGGGCTTGGGTTTAAATAACTAGGGTCCGGTTTGGTTTATAGAAATAATAACACAAGGATCACTTGTGTAATATTTGAAATTCAAGGGACCAAACATGTAAATTATGAAGATGTAGTCAAGGGTTGGTCTTGCCAAACTTTAATAATCCAAGGGTTAATTTTTGACACTTTTGAAATTTCCAAGGACTAATTTTGACCATTTCTAAAATCCAGGGACCAAACTGTAATTTCTCAAAACTTTTAGATTTTTCACCAAAGGACTAAATATGATAATTTATGTTTACAAAAGGACCTTTGGTGACTTTTCTTTTAAAATAAATGCCTAGGGACTGATTTTGCCATTTTATGAAAGTCGGGGGACTGAAACTGCCAATTATGCAAACTTTGCTCGTTTTTCATCTGATTTTGAACATTTTGCATCTGAAACATATAAAATGCAATTTTGGAATATTTTCAGTGTTTTGATGCATTTCTGAGCATTTTTAACCGTTTTGCAGTTCCGATTTGACTAAAAATGATGAGTATTTACACACTCATCAATCCCCCACACTAAACTATTGCTAGTCCCTAGCAATCTTTTGAGAAAAACTAATGGATTTGAATCTCTTTACCAAAAGCCATTACTTCTGGAGTAGCCATATGTTTTAGTTCAAGTAAGAACCATGGTACACCGATAACCATGTGATTTTGAGCAAACCACCAGCTTCCAACGGATTTGATTTGTCTTTACCAGAAGCCGTTTGCTTCTGGACTAGCCAACTCTTAGATAAATTATCAATATTATCTTTGGTGAGCTGATTACCAATTATGGTTTTTCCACTGCCTTTACCACAAGCCATAATCTTGCGGGCTAGCCAACTCTTCACTTTTTTGGATATGGTGAGCTGAATACCATACAATTTTGGGCAAATTGCAAGCCATATAAACGGATTTGAGAAATCTTTACCAAGAGCCATTTGCTCCTGGATTAGCCAATCCTTTTGTTTATTAGACAAGGTGGACTGATAACCAATTGAGTAAGTGCAAAACACTTACTCCAAAAAAAAATTTTGGCCAAAAACGGGGGGATTGGGCGGTATAATTACATGATAAAATTCGTGAGAGCCCCCCCCCACACTAGAGATGAATATTGCCCTCAATATTCAAAGTACCGGCGGTTATGCCGAAACAAAGAACGTGAAAGGGAAATACTAAGGCCATTATTTAGAAAGAAGATTTTTTTTTTTTTTTTTTTTTTTTTTTTTTTGGAAACTTTGTATACAAAACATGTGGGGCAACCCCCCCACACTAGGGTGGTAGAAAGTAGAAAGAAGAGGCTGAACTGTCAAGTTTTATCACACAAGCTAGCCACTTGTGAATGGCTAACCGTAACAAACTTAAGACAGCTCAGAGATATGGGTGATAACCCATATGGCATGCTACTGTTTTTGATTACCGAGTCACTAGCTTGACTCGATCCCCGCATTCATTGGTTCATGGGGAAAGTTTGAAGATCCGGGACAACCACAGGAGGAATGTCCTCGCCAAAATAATGCTTCACTTGATGACCATTCACTTTAAAATTAGGACCATCGGGTTGAGATAACTCAATGGTACCATAAGGATAAACCTTAGCAATGGTAAATGGACCAGACCAACGGGACTTGAGCTTTCCCGAGAAAATCTTCAATCTTGAATTGAAAAGAAGGACTCGATCACCAACGTTGAAAACGCGGTTCTTGATTTTTGAGTCATGAATCTTCTTTGTCTTTTGTTTATAGATCAAAGAGTTCTCGTAAGCTTGATCACGGAGTTCATTTAATTCATTCATTTGAACTTTTCGGTGATCACCAGCTGTCTGAATATCAAAGTTAGCATGCTTCAATGCCCAGTATGCCTTGTGCTCGAGCTCAACCGGTAGATGACATGCCTTCCCGTACACCAGCTTGTATGGAGTGCACCCGATGGGTGTTTTATAGGCTGTACGGAAAGCCCAGAGTGCGTCATCTAACCTATCCGACCAAGAGGCACGGTTTTCACCAATCGTCCTCTCCAAGATTCTTTTAATCCCCCGGTTAGAAACTTCCACTTGCCCACTTGTTTGTGGGTGGTACGCAGTAGAGGTACGGTGAGTTACACCATACTTTTGCATGACTCTTGCAAATTGGTCATTGCAGAAATGCGTACCACGATCACTGATGATGGCTCGTGGAGTTCCAAACCTAGCAAATAGAGATTTCAAGAATTTCACCACAACTCGGGCATTGTTGGTGGGTAAAGCCTTAGATTCAACCCATTTTGACAAGTAGTCAACGGCCACGAGTATGTATTTGTTACCACGGGAAGAAGGAAATGGCCCCATAAAGTCAATGCCCCAGATGTCAAAAATCTCACATACTTGAATGGCGTTTTGCGGCATTTCATTCCTTTGTGAGATATTTCCGTGACGTTGACAAGCGTCACAGGTTTTGACGAATTCATGGGCATCCTTATAGATCGTGGGCCAATAGAATCTGGAATCAAACACCTTCTTGGTGGTGTAGTTGGGGCTATGATGTCCCCCAGTAGGTCCAGAATGGCAAGCCTTGAGAATGTCACTGGCTTCCTGACCATACACACATCGCCGGATGACTTGATCCGCACAAATTTTAAACAAGTAGGGGTCGTCCCAGAAATAATGTTTCACATCTTTGAAGAATTTATTTTTCTGTTGGGACGACATCCCTTTCACCACAAAGTTACCCGCATGGTAATTTGCAAAGTCGGCAAACCATGGGGTAGAAGAATCTCCACGAAAAGAAACCACGTTGAGTGTTTCGAGAGGAAATGTTTCATTTATTTCCTTTTTCTCGAACACATTTTGGTGAGGGTTCTCTAATCGGGACAGATGATCAGCAGCCAGGTTCTCAGCTCCTTTTTTATCACGAATTATGATATCAAATTCTTGTAGGAGGAGAACCCAACGGAGCAATCTCGGCTTTGCATCTTGTTTTGCAAAGAGATATTTGAGTGCCGAGTGATCCGTATACACCACGCATTTGGTCAAGATAAGGTATGGCCGAAACTTCTCAAACGCATACACCACCGCTAATAATTCTTTTTCCGTAGTGGTGTAATGGGTCTGAGCTTCAGTCATAGTTTTGCTCGCGTAGTGGATTGGCTGAAAATGTTTGGTTTTGCGTTGCCCCAAGACTGCACCGATTGCAAAATCACTTGCATCGCACATGAGCTCGAAGGGTAAATCCCAGTCGGGGGCAACTAGAATGGGTGCTTCCGTAAGCTTTTTCTTAAGTGTTTCAAAAGCTTCGATGCACTCAGGAGAGAAGATAAAAGGAGCATCTTTTTCGAGAAGATGGGTCATAGGCCGAGCGATTTTAGAGAAATCCTGAATGAATCTGCGATAAAACCCGGCATGACCTAGAAAACTCCTAACACCTTTGACAGTAGTGGGATGAGGTAGTTTAGCAATGACATCAACTTTTTCTCTATCTACCTCAATCCCATTCTTAGAAATCTTATGGCCAAGGACAATGCCCTCTTTGACCATAAAGTGGCTCTTCTCCCAGTTTAGACATAGATTGGTATCTTCACACCTTTTAAGCATTTTGTCTAAGTGGGAGAGACATGTCTGAAATGAGTCCCCAATGACCGAGAAGTCATCCATAAACACCTCCATAGTTTCCCCGATCATGTCGTGGAAAATTGCCATCATACATCATTGGAACGTGCCAGGAGCATTACATAAGCCAAAAGGCATACGTCTGTAGGCAAACGTCCCGTATGGGCAGGTGAATGTGGTTTTCTCTTGATCCAGCGGATCAATGGGGATCTGAAAGTAACCCGAGAAACCATCAAGGAAACAATAGTACTCGTTCCCTGCTAATCTCTCAAGCATCTGGTCCATGAAGGGTAGAGGAAAATGGTCTTTATGGGTGGCTTCGTTTAACTTTCGATAGTCAATACATACACGCCATCCCGTAACCAATCGAGTTGGAATTAACTCGTTTTCTTCATTCGTGACAACAATTATGCCACCCTTTTTTGGAACGCAATGAATTGGGCTAACCCAAGGACTATCAGAGATCGGGTAAATCAGGCCGGCATCAAGAAGTTTGAGAACCTCTTGTTTGATAACCTCGTGAATTTTAGGATTTACCCTTCTCTGACTTTGGACTGCTGGTTTGAAGTCATCCTCCATTAAGATTTTGTGAGTACAAAACTCAGGGTTGATACCCTTAATATCGGAGAGTTTCCAAGCAATTGCTTGCTTGTGTGACTTCAAGACCTTTATGAGAGCAGTTTTCTCCTCCTTAGTCAAGTCTTTAGCAATTATGACGGGTAATTTATCATCACCCTCCAAGAATGCATACTCAAGATGAGGAGGTAGGTCCTTAAGTTCAACCTCGGGAAATTCTTCAGTGGATGATTGCACTGATTTGATTTCCTCAATTGTGATCTCTTTCGGAGGGAGTGAAGGTAATGGATCTTCATTAAGAAATTGCTCAAGAGAGAGAATATCCCCCTCCGAATCATAAACACCATCAATTCCAGACGGAATTGATTCATCAGTAGCCAAGAATTCATCGATCTCTTCCAGAAGGAAGTCACCTCCCTCAAACGGAGTGAGAGAGGGGGAAGAGTCGGCAATGATAGGTTGAGAAGATGTGGTGGAATTGGAATTCCCACTCACAGAATTATGAAGATAACCAAGAAACTCTTGAGAGTACTCCTCTGAAGCAATGTCAATTAAATCGACTCGATTAATTGATTCAGTATCATAATTTGAGGAGTACCTCGAAGTTTGATCAAGGTTAAAGGTAACAGCTTCATTACCCACACGTAGAGTGATTTCTTGCTCAAATACATCTATGAGAGCACGGCCCGTCCTCAGGAATCCCCGCCCAACAATGAGGGGAACTCGAGGATCAGCATCGAAATCAACAACAACGAAGTCAGCTGGAAAATGGAACTTTCCTACTTTCACGAATACATCCTCGGCAATGCCAAGAGGACGCGAGATAGAACGATCTGCAAGCTCGAGAGTCATGCATGTAGGAATAAGTTCCGGAAGAGAAAGTTTCTTCCATACTGAATACGGCATCAGATTGATGCTTGCACCAAGATCGGCAAGGGCAAAGCATTCAATCATCCCAGGAAAAACACAGGGAAGAAGAAATTTTCCGGGATCTCCTAGCTTCTCGGGAAGCTTCTTTAACAAGACTGCTGAGCAATTCTCATTCAAAGGAGTCTTAGCCATTTCAAACAGCTTTTCTTTGTTTCTCAACATGTGTTTCAGAGTAGATACAAACTTGGGCATCAAAATGATGGCATCCGCGAAGCTTATGTCAAAGTGAAGCTCTTGGAAAATTTGAAAGAATTTTTCCATCTGATGACTAGCTTTCTCGCAGAGCTTTTGCTCATGTAAACGTGAGGGGTAAGGAATAGAAGTTTTGGATTTAGGGTCAACAACTGGAGGTTCAAAAACAACTCCAGGCTTGGTTTTGGGGACAACCTGAGGATGGACATTACTGGTACTTCCGTTATTAGTAGGAAGTTCCTTGTCCTTTGTCGCCTCAGGTTCGCTTTCCACTACCTTCGGGAGAGAGGAAGAAGAGGTAGTAGGAATAGCAGGTCCAGCATAAGAAGCACCACTTCGGGTTGTGATCGCCTTTGCATCGCCCCTCGGATTAGCGATCGTGTTGCTAGGTAGAGTACCTGAGCCCGAGGGTCGATCATTTAAAGACTTCTTAATGTCAGCAATCTGGCTAACCAACAACCGATTCATTTCTTCTTGGGATTTCATGAATTGTTTCAACAGCTCATCAGATGATGGTCCAGTTGGAACAATGGCTTGAGTTTGCACAGGAAAATTCTGGCCTCTATTGTTAGGATTAGGGCCTTGATTCTGAAAATTTCCTTGATTGTTTGCATGAAAATACCCTGGGTTGAAATTTCCCTGACCTGGGTTTCTATTGAAATTTCCTTGGTGTTGGAAATTTTGATTCTGATTTTGAAAACCGTTGTTTGGATTGAAATGACCTTGGTTTTGAAAACCTTGGTTTGGTCTATTTTGATTCTGATTACGGTTTTGATTGAAACCGGTAGGTCCAGAGTAGTGGTTAGGACAGTGGTTCGGGTCTACAGGAGCACGATATTGATTGCTTCCTTGATTAGGCATCCCGCCCACAGCATTAGCTTCAAAAGGGTTACCGTCGGTGGCCATACAGTTATAGTAAGCATGGGGGCCACCACAGGTAACACAGACTTCCACTTTCTTAACTTCAGCAGGAGGTGAAGTTTGTGGAAAAGAGACTTTCTTTTGGTTGGAGAGAACCAAAGCTTGAATAGCTTCCGTGAGTTTATCAATCTTAGCATCGGTGCTAGACTGACTCACGGGTGATGAAGAAGAAGAAGGACCAACACTGACTTGGGAAACAACCGGCTTGCTTCGTGCAGTGCGGACTTTAGACTTGTTTTCGATTATCGCTAAAGCTTCTTTGACAGTTTTGCTTAGGAAATTCCCTCCCGCGGAGGAATTGAGAGAATCTTGATCAGATTGACTCACTCCATTGTAGAAAGTATCGAGTTGCATCAATTCGGAGAATCCGTGGTGAGGACATTTGCGAAGCAATTCCTTGAAGCGATCCCACGATTCACTGAAGGGTTCATCAAACTTCTGAGTGAACTTGATGATTTCATTTTTAAGACTCGTGGTTTTGGATGGTGGATAGAATTCATTCACAAATTTCTTCACCAGATCTTCCCATGTCTCTATTGACTGAGGGGGTTGTTTTTCAAGCCAAATCCGGGCTTGTCCCTCAAGAGAAAATGGGAACAGAAGAAGCTTAACAGCATCAGTAGGGACATTCTTGTATTTGATGGTAGATGCAATCTTGTTAAACCATCGAATATGAGCATGAGGATCATCCCGCTCAAAACCGTAGAACTGATTTGAGGTTACAAGATTCAGTAACCCGGTCTTGAGTTTAAAATTTTCAGCCACGATGGCTGGTACAACGATAGCATCTCCATACCCGTCGATGGGTGCCTGGAGAAGCTCACACATAGGGCGTTCTTCCGCCATGATAACGGAAGTAGTGTGAACAGTCCCGATCTCAGATCCGACTGAAGGAGCAGAAAGTCTACGAACACGCCTTCTTGGAATCTTGACAAGCTCACGAAATGGGCTCACAGATCTAGAAGAGCGAGTGCGCATACACTAGAGTTAACTCTAAAGAAACTCAGAGTTAAGGACAGAAATGGGAATTATGAAAATCTTTCAGATGAGAATGAGAATTATGAAGACGTTTTGTAAAAATGGGGTGAGAAGAATCTTTATGGGTTTTCTGGTTCTGAAACGTCGATATCACAACAAAATCAATTAACACAAAATCGAGGAAAAACAACAGTGAACTTAACCAATAATCACAATATGAATGGCTTCTTTGAAAAAGGTACACCAATCAAAAGGACACAAAGGCAAGTTTTAAATCTTTAGTTCGGGAACTTATTATGGTCGCACCCCCAGTTAGGTAGTGCACTGCCTTGGTTTGCGGTGGTAATCTTTTAAGTTGTTATTATTAAAGAAAACGACGAATCTTTTTGTATTTTTATTTTTGATACATATATAGAAACAAAAGGAAAATATTTTTGTGTTTTATACGTTTTTGGATGTTTTTGGGTTTTTGGATTTTTTAGAAGAAAATATGGATATATATATATATACAGAGATGGATGATATAAACAAAGAGTGAGGATTCAAACAACTAATCTGCTAAACGGAAGATAGATCAGCACAGCTCCCCGGCAGCGGCGCCAAAAATTTGATCTGTGCAAAACCGTCAAGTTTTCTCACGCAAGCTGGCCACTTGTGAATGACCAACTGTAAGAAACTTAAAATGGCTTAAGCACAAATGCAATGAAGATCTGAGGAGTATAGTGTTTCCCCGGGTCGTTATGTCCCAGCGAGCTATGCAATGGATCAATCGACGTATAGTGATCGAGAAATTTGAACGAAAAAGGGATTATGAATTGATTATTATAACTACAGAAATATCAAACAAATACAAAGGCTAAAATGCAAATTAAAGGAAATTAAAAAGATAAAATCTATTAAATAAACGCTATCACTATAATTAAAATGATGTTTTTGTTTTTATGTTTTTAGAAAACTGGAATTAAAAACTACGCGACGTACAACTAAAAACGTGAAACTTACACAATATAAACCCTAAAAATATGAAAAATACATTTTTACAATCCTAATGATAAAAGAAAATTTATGGAAAAAGAAATTTATTTTTAAAACTAATTATCTAATTAAAAATTATTTTTAACTATTTAATAATTACCTAAAATACAAGGAAATGTGAATTAAAGCTAGAAAAATAAAATTAAGACTTAGAAAAGTCTAAAATATCAAAAGAGAATTTTCAAAACTAATTTTGTATTTTTCTGATTATTTTTCTATTTTCTATGAATT